>CM040191.1:10482500-10545000 GCA_022606455.1 Callitettix versicolor | reverse complement strand
ATACAAACCTAATAATACTAATAATAAATATTCAGTAAATAATAATCAATAAACCTAATAATACAAACCTAATAATACTAATAATAAATAATCAGTAAATAATAATCAATAAACCTAATAATACAAACCTAATAATACTAATAATAAATATTCAGTAAATAATAATCAATAAACCTAATAATACAAACCTAATAATACTAATAATAAATATTCAGTAAATAATAATCAATAAACCTAATAATACAAACCTAATAATACTAATAATAAATAATCAGTAAATAATAATCAATAAACCTAATAATACAAACCTAATAATACTAATAATAAATATTCAGTAAATAATAATCAATAAACCTAATAATACAAACCTAATAATACTAATAATAAATAATCAGTAAATAATAATCAATAAACCTAATAATACAAACCTAATAATACTAATAATAAATAATCAGTAAATAATAATCAATAAACCTAATAATACAAACCTAATAATACTAATAATAAATAATCAGTAAATAATAATCAATAAACCTAATAATACAAACCTAATAATACTAATAATAAATAATCAATAAATAATAATCAATAAACCTAATAATACAAACCTAATAATACTAATAATAAATAATCAGTAAATAATAATCAATAAACCTAATAATACAAACCTAATAATACTAATAATAAATAATCAGTAAATAATAATCAATAAACCTAATAATACAAACCTAATAATACTAATAATAAATAATCAGTAAATAATAATCAATAAACCTAATAATACAAACCTAATAATACTAATAATAAATAATCAGTAAATAATAATCAATAAACCTAATAATACAAACCTAATAATACTAATAATAAATAATCAGTAAATAATAATCAATAAACCTAATAATACAAACCTAATAATACTAATAATAAATAATCAGTAAATAATAATCAATAAACCTAATAATACAAACCTAATAATACTAGGTTTGAAACTGTCGTTTCTTTCAATAACGAATTTGAATGTTATATTGAAATTAATGGTGGGAAAACGTGGTACAAACTCTATGAAATTCAAGAAGATATTTGTAAACATATCTTCAAAATGATTACATACATACATATATATATATATATATATATATATATATAGATTCAACAAAGATATCATTAGTGAAAGCTTCGCTTCTGTCGATAACTCCATGAGTTCTGCACGTGTTTTTCTTTAATCGAAACATTTCCCTTTGCAATAATTGCAGATTGTATTTTCACAAGCAGCTGTAATAACATTTAAAAGCGTACACAACGTATTTATTTACTATACGTTGCGCTGTTTAAGAAACTTTCATTTGTAAAAAGAGTGAAATAAATTGTGACGCCTCTAAACATCATCACCCGTTGTTAACTGCCACACTGACCTCAGCGTCTAGACCACTCAAATTCATCAAGTTTATTCCTTGTTAAACAGTACGAATGAATTGAAATTTGACCGCGTAACAATACGATACGATAGTTGTGCATAAAATCGTGTAAAAATTGTACACGATATATTTACAAAACTGGTGTAAAGATATTACAAAAAACACATTCTCCACAAAACGCGATCCTAAGATTAAAAAAATAATTTCTCGAAATTAGTTCGTATTAAATTTGGAATAAAAAGGGTTGTCCGTCAGAAGCAATATAAATACAAAATCCAACGTCGATCGAAACGACTTTCATTTTCCTTTCTCGCTTTACGTTTTTTATAAATAAATATGGGCGCTACTTTTATTTTGATATATTTATGATATATGACATATAAACTAATAAAATACTATGATTCATTTAAATCATTACGAAATTTTTTTCTACCATCTACCGATCTATATATATATTATTTATATATATATATATATATAATAACGGTTTTTCGCCGGAAAAAAATATTATTTATATATATATATATATATATATATATATATATATATATATATATATATATATATATATTTGTTTAACGGCGGACAACGCTCATTTGCGTATTTTTAATGTAATGTGAAGGTTTAAAATGCTAATAAATGCATATTGTAATGCTGTTTATGATTGCCAAATAAATTTTAAATAGAGGGTAATACAAAAAATTAATTTTGAATATTAGCTTCCAGCACGTCAACGACAGAGATATGTGCCACTATTATTATATTATTTTATATAACCTTGTTTATTTTACGCGTCCATTCCGAAAGAGTAAAATATGATTCAACAAATCATATTTCCTTCAGTCAGAGCCAGTAACTAAACTGCCCAATTTCTTAACTCCGTCACTTATCGTTTAGCCGCTATATATTATCGCTTAGTCACAATTATGTTATTTGATACTATATAAAGTATTTCTTATGAATATTAAACACCGGCATTTTGGGGTACCATATTAAATATTTCAACTAAAAAAAAATCAAGTTTTGGTTAACAACGTTTTCCTAATTTAACTGTATCAGTATATTTTTTTTAAAAAATGCACAACACGTTAGTAGCAAATCAGAAAGCCTGTTAGATTTATTTAAACAAATAAAGTACAGCTGTGGAACTCGGGGAGTTACCGACAGAAGCGAAGCTTTTGTTAATAATGTCTTTTTGTTGAATATGTAATTAGTTTGAAGATATGTTTACAAATATTTTGTTTTGTTGAAATAAATAAGTGGGTGAATCTAGCTTAAATATTATTTATTGTAGTTATAATAAAAGACCAGTTTTTTATATTAATTCGTAACGATCAGCTGATTACATTTAACAGCGGATAGGCTATAAGAAGTTTCATTAATATTAACAAAAATTATAAACGCTTATATTAATTTCGAATTTAGGCCTATTTTAAACGGTTACAACATGCACGTATTTTCAACTAAGAAAAAATACCGAAACAAAAGCAACACAACGCTTTCCTATAATACGCGTGTACTGTTATCGAAAAGGAGGAAGAAAAAGAAGGGAAAAAAATAAAAACGAAATTCCTTTGCTCGTTTCGGCTTCATACTTCCGTTACATTAAAAGGTTCGGGACATTTTTTTTTTATTTACTCCTCTTGTGAAAGTTAACATTAAAAGCTACACTTCAAAATACTCTGCAAATTATATCCAAAAATCGGCTGATGTTTAACAGATGATTCAAACAGCTGTGCACAATCACAGTCGAAGCGAGCAAGTTTGTGTCTTAGTGGTTCTGTTTAAAAAATATTTATTTATCAGAATATCGTCCCAATTTTAAAACATTTCAGCCTATATAACCTTTTAATGTTTCGTTAAAGAAAGAAAAATTCGCATTTTATAAAGAACAGAAATATTTTTGAATTTTATAACAAAGTGAGTAACTAAGTCAGTCCAAGAGAAGTATTATTAGCAATTTCATGTCGACAAGCTGAAAGTTGTAAGACTTATACCGGGGACAGGGGTATTAGGCAACGGGCAGGAGGAGGGGAGCTGAAGACTAAACGCCAATGAAGGTAACTTTATGGCAAAACTTATATTTTTATATTCATTCCAGAGGGCACATGGGAGGCGAACCTCTCCAGACTTTTTATTTTTATGACGTTTTTAAGGAGGCAAAAAATGATAATGTTACTGGATCTAAAACACAAAAATAAACATAATATCGTCGATCCTTACGAAAATTATTATTTTTATTTCGAAAAATATAAGCACCGATAAAAATATTTATGTACTTAGAACATCTTATCTTTCTTTATTACCTTCGTAAAAATAATTTATGAAAGCTAACAAGGTGACTTCTAAAAGTTGTTTTTACCAGTGTAATGAAATATTTCGGGGGAAATTAAACACCTTATTGCCTGTAGTATTGATTTTAGGAAACAGCTTCTCCAAATTTTGTTTTACATTTATAAATATATGTTACAATAGTTTGTTTTTACTTTGATTTTCAGTTATTGAAAATTACTACTTTTTAATAACTGTTTTTTGATAAAATAGACTAAAGTGAAAAAAGCGAATTTCCAAAAACGTTTTTCTCGATCCTATCATTTTGAAATTCTCATTTTACTATCGTAATCAGTATCAAAATTTGCATTATTAGTACTTTGAACAAGTAAAATATATGGAAAATATATATATAGTAAAATATATACTATATACAAGTAACAAAATAATATGGAAACAGTTTCCCCAACGGCCAGTAAATTAAAATTTTTTAAATTTAAAAGATTTTTGAAAATTCGAAACGCTAATTTATTCAGTTTTTAACGGTAATTACGACAATGAAAACAGAAATTTTCAGAAATATTTCAGACAAAAAAGAGCTATAGATTTATAAAGAGTTAAAATACACGCCATTTTAAAACTGTAGAACAAATTGTACAAAAATCAATTTTTGTGCCATGTTTGAATAAAATTGGTCTAAATTTGCGAACGGAGAAACACAAGAAACTAGACAGAAAATTGCCCACCAATACGCCTAGCTAAAGCTGTATTATGTCACTTGATATCCAGAGCCGCACTTAAGATAAGCTCCATTTTATGCACGTGATCCAGCTTGACTGGGGATGGAGGGATCTAACCCAAGAGCAGACAGATGATGAAAGGTTAGCTCCAGCTAGGGCACCTCGGGATTGCCATACCCGTACTCACAGTATGAGCCCCTGAGCAAAGGTGTTAATCTTATTAAATTTATTAATGTTTTCTTTAACTTGAAATCTATTCGTCTTAACTGGTTGTACAGTATAAAATTATATTTCTTTCAAATAAAACAACAATATCTATTATCTATAAAACAGATGTAGAAATACAATTTATTATTACTGACCTTCGCGATTCAGCGATTCAAATAGCTGATTCGTCATTTGGTTTGTTTGTTAGTTCGTCACGCAATTTTAATCAAATGTATTTTCCGATTGTTTTAAAATTGCCACGAAGTTACCTTATATAAAGTCCAAACAACTTTAGTGTAAAATATTTGTTCATTCACTGTTTCAACTAGGCAGTTTTTGATTTATCGATGACATTTGTAAGGCTGGCTTTTTTTAGAAATACTGGCTGAATGTGCTTTCTACATTGTCCGTTTCGTGGATAGATAGAGCAGAGAATTTCAGTGAATTTGGTCCAGTAACATTGTTCGTAAATATTAGGGATACCGGTTAAATTGGCTGAAAAGAATACTGGGGCATCAGAGCGCTGGTCAGGCAATTAATTAAAAATATTGCTTACTTGTAAAGAAGGACAAATAAAGTGACGCTCGAAATAAAACGAAAACCTACGTGTTTGTACATGTCCTTTGTATATCCTATGTACCTTAAGGACCATAGACTTCGCAAAGCAAGGCCATGGACATTTTTACTTCAAAATAAACAGTGCTAAAAAATATTAACAAATTTTCCTCATATTATCTTATTTATTATCTTGTTTATTCCGAATAAACAAATTATCTTATTTAAATTAAGTGATACAAATGCAGTTTAAGGACTTTTGTCAATTTTCGTAATTTTTGCACTGAAACGCTTAAAAATATGCCCAATATCTGTAGTCCAAAATATAAAAAATACGAAAACAAAAAAAAGTGAAAATAAAAGTGCAAACATAACCTCAAAATGACTACCGTGCGAAAATGAGAAACGTATTTATAACAGCGAAAAACGATACCTTTCATGTGTGTTATTAATAAATAAAGGTGTGTAATTAATAATGAAAGGAATATAATTATTTTTTAAAAAAGAACCCCATAACCTAACTCGACTCAGCTGTTACGTGTTTAAATACGGCGAAGGAGATTAGCATACCGGTTGCAACGAAACTGTAACGTTTCTCTGTCAATTTCACAATTATTGCCGCATTTAGAACACGAATACAATTGTTTGAAGATGTCGTGATTAATAAAAAATTTAACAACACTACCGTAATTCCAACTTAAACTGACAACAATAAACAAATCGAAAAGTTCACAATTAACTACAGCCATTTTTTTCGAACGATGTTTTCAGAACAAAAACTATCACGATAATAACTGATTTATTATAAAAGCCATATCAATCTGGTGAAGCGAATTTATTTTACAAAGTAAACATACTAGTGAATCCGTGTAAAGTGAACTTGCAATTACATTTATGCAAAGTAAACGTCAATGACGTCAGAATATAGGTTAGAAATACAGGTTAGTAATAAACGGATAAAAATATAATTTCTGTGCATTTACCGTAGTTAATGTCATCTTCCGCGTCTTAATATGAAATTTAAGGAAATGATATAACACACAATACAAGCAAAATAATGATTTTCACAAAAGTCTCTAAGGGCATTATGCCTGAAGTAAACTTCTAAATACACTCGCGTACTTACTAAAAAAATATAATTTTTGTTATGATTTTCGACAAAAACATCTCTTGCATAATTGCACAGCGTACGCGTTCCCCAGTAATACAGCGCTTCGAATTAAATTCGATTAAATCATACTGCACGCGAAATAATTCAATTGAAAATGTTAAATAAAATATATTTGGCAGACTTGATGAAAGGGACGTGAGCCAAACACACCCCTTGCTTTAGGGGTAGAAAGGAACGCCTGTAATGGCGAATGATGAGAATGGCATTCAGAATTCCTCGGAATTCCGAACTGTGATTTACACACATATCCAACTCCCCTTCACAATACAGACCTCTCTTTCCCTCCGTGTTCAACGTGGATCTTCTGCTTTAACTTTACAGGCAGTTTATTAAGCATAACTATTTACACAAAACTGTATTATTTTAATTAAAAACGGTTTAATAAATTATGTTTTCGTATTTCAACGAATGATCGATAATCTCGTTCTTGAATTCATTTTTAATACTGTTCTGTGTAAATAATTTCAATATTATAATGCGCTATACAAATAACCGAAGCAGACAACTGTTCCATTAATATGATAAAAGCGGATTTCCAAACACTGACATTATTTTTAAGTAAAAACAAGACGAACAAATATTTCGATCCGTAAGAATTTTATGTTTTAATAGTTTACTCATTTCAAAATATCTGTTCTTTTCATATATGTCGGCTAGTGTATTTTTTCATACACTTTTTTTTAAAAAAAAGAACATATAATGTTTTCGATTACATATAATGTAATGTTTCGATTACTTTAAAAACGTAATCGAAATTAAATTCTGCATATTTAGCATTTTGTATTACGATTTTTTGTTGTTGTTATTTTAAGGCGAAAAGCACATTGAGGCTATTATCGCCTCCCTAAATGTAAGTGTGAGTATAAAGTAAGTAAGTAAAGTAAGTACGTAAGTGTAGTATTGCAAGTGTAAGTGTGTGTTAGACTCGGGTACCGCGAGGGACGTCTAAATCCTCTCAATAGGTTCAGCTAGTCTGCACCGCTGAGGGGTTTTATATTATACTAATCACAACAATTAACTACCTTCATTTTTGTATTTAAAATTTAATTTTAAAATTTTATAAATTAAATGCACTATGGAAACAGAACAAAACAGAAAAACATGTTTCAGTAGTTTTCTTTTACCAAAAAAATAGCTTGAGATAAATGTATTCTCTTAAGAACAAACTAGATAAACAAGGTAATATTAAAAGCCATATGCGCTCGCGCGCGCTCACACACACACACACACACACACACACACACACACACACACACACACACACACACACACACACACACACACAGAGTAGACACCCAGAAGACATGAAAATACATGAGAGTCTCAAGATCGGTGTTTTCACTTGAGATTGTGAGAAAGTCAAAAGGAATCTGTTAACTGGCATACACTTTAAGAAGTTTTAAAGCAACGATGGCGCTAGAAGAGCTCTTCATTTAGTTACCGTCAGTCATGCCAAATGTTAAATAGTTAAATACTTCTGACTAGGTACCTTCTTATCGAAGAACTCGTACCTGCTTAACGTCCTAACCTATTAAAGTTTAAATTAAAAGCAACTCCATCCACTACTTTATGTGCAAATAGATAAATACTGGATTTAAAATTCGTTTGCATTTTTAAACGAAGTGAGAGTGATGGTGGTACCTGGAAACTTTGATATTTATTAAATTTTAAGTGATTTATAATAAGATTTGTTTTATTAATTTTATTCAGGCAATAATTCATATATAGCAATATGCATTTAACATTAGTGTCCCAGTTCGCTGTAGCCCCAGTCCCACTGATGGACTCCTGATATATGCTCACTCTAGTACTCGAGTAGAGTTGTGGAGTGTCGCCAAACTGATTTAACAGTGATGCTATTTCAAAGATCTCATGCTGTGGAAGTCTGCGTTTGTGATTCTGTGCTTACTTTCGGGTTTCTTCTAGAACGGTGTTCTTCTTGAGGTCGCCATGAAGACTGTAATTGCGAATAAACCACAGTGCCTTTACAATACTGTACAGAGCTTTGTTCTAGAATATTTGAATTACTTCTACAATTTTCTTCTTCGTACAGTTCCACAGCTGCATTACGCAAGTCTATATAGGATTTAGTACTTTCTTATAAAACAGTAACTTGTTATTAAGCCTAGTTCTCAGTATCTCCCATGTAGCTACTTCATTTTCAGAAATTTCATGTTAAATTCTACTTTTTGAAGCGAAGCTTTTATTGTTAGAAAAAAGTGTCCCAAACCTTTTTAATATAACGAAAAAATGTAACGAAAGAGAAAACAAATTTCGTCTCCTCATTTCTGTCTCACTCTTTTTCGTATTATATGAAAACGCTGTTTTGCTTTGGTTTCGGTATTTTTTTCTTTGTTGAAGAATAGGTGCACATTGTAACCTTTCACATTAAATTCGAAATTAAGGTAAACGTTTGTAAAAATTGTTGTTAATATTGCTAGTTTTTAACAACATAACCTAAAACGTACATCTTATCAGCTGTTCAATCAAATCAGCTGATCATTACGAATTATTATGAAACAACAGATCTTTTACTATAATTACAGTAAATAATATCTAAGCTAGGTTCACGTATTTATTTATTTAAACAAAACAAGATATTTGTAAACATATCTTCAAATTAATTACGTTTCAGGTAACTGAATTAGTATAACGTAATTCAGAAATTATTTTCAACAAATTGACATGTAATAAAAATTTTATTTTACCAATTTCTTTTTTCAGTTGCATTTACCATATAACTGGAAATCTCTAGAGATACTAAACACCATTCTTTCTATTCTTTCATTTAAGCCGCTTTTAAGTAATATTAAACAAAATAAACATTGAACTTCCCCGTGCAGTTAGATTAGTGAATGTTAGGTAATAAACGAATATCGTTCTCCCTCTCTCTCTCTCTCTCTCTCTCTCTCTCTCTCTCTCTCTCTCTCTCTCTCTCTCTCTCTTCCCTTTTTTGTTTTCTTCCTCTAATTCTTCAATATAAACGTATTATAAGAACAATATGGTTTGTTTTAGCCTTAAATAAATTTAATTGAATCTGAAAATTTCTTTTTTTTTACGTATTTCTTTAGTTATGAAGAAGGAGTACGCACTTCTCAGTGAACCACAAACTATTTATATTGTACAAGCTAAAAACATTTCTTTAAAATATATAAATAATACAACATACCATAAGTACATATATACATAAGTAATACAACATATACAAGTACTGTTGTACGTATTACAACATACGTAAGTAGTGACATAAATAAGTTAAAACATACATACATACATATATAAGTAATACAACATATATAAGTAAAACATACATAAGTACGTACTTACATAAATAATACGATATTGATAAATAAAAACATGCATAAGTAAGAACTTAATAAGTGCATACACACGTAAGTAATACAACATACGTCAGTACTGATATACATAAGTAATATAACTTACGTGAGTAAAAGCATACATATGTACATACATTTTTTTGGATTTTAAGGCGAAAAGCACAATGAGGCTATTATCGTTTCCCTAAATGTAAGTGTGGGTGTAAAGTGTTAAAGTCGTAAGTGTAGTCTTGTTAGTATAAGTGTGTGTTACGCGAGAGTACCGCGAGTAACGTCTAAATCCTTTCAATAGGTGCAGCTAGTCTGCACCCCCTGCTGGGGGGTATATGTACATACATACATAAGTAATACAACAAAGTAAATACTGACATACATAAGTAAAAATATACATATACATACATACGTGATACAACATACTTAAGCAGTACAACATACATAAGTAAAAATACATAACTACGTACATAAGTACAAAAACATACGTAAGTTCGGACATACTTAATAATACAACAAACATAAGTGCGTACGAATAATACATATATGTAAGTACAAACATACATAACTACGTACATACATAAGTACAGACATACATAAGTTAAACAACATAAGAGCCCCATTTACACGGTGGTATCTCTTGTACCCCGTTTAGTAACAGCCCTCCCCGCCAGCTGGAAGATATATGAATGTTTTCATCGTGACTTTAGTTTATTATGTACTTTTGTTTTGTCCGCAGTACGCCAATGGCAGTGGTCCAACGCCGACTTGTCGCCCTCAACACCTCATTCTGACTGTATCGATCTACTAACCCTCCACCTCCCTTCAACTTGTTCCTCACTATTCACTTTTAATCTTGACCTCGGTCGCCTGAGTAGCTTCAGCCAACCACAACTGTTCGGATATCACTTTATACAGGATGTCTCACAACTCTACAGCATCCCTTTAGGTAACCGGATAAACGTGCAGTACTCGCGATCTGGAGCTGTCTCCGCTGTTTGATAGAAACTTTTTTTTTTAAGTTAAACGGTATTTTTTTAAAAAGATACAAAAATGAATCCAAAACTGCTGTTGAGTTAACTGTAATTATTTTTGAAAATGTTAAATGTTAATACTTATTCACTGAAGCACATTGCTATACAAGATTATGATGATATAAAACATAAATACAATACACTCGCCATGCTGCCTCGATTGATGAACGCAATGTCACAATAAAATTTCTCGAGCCGTTTTGGAAACAAACGGCAAGTAGACAATTATTTCCCGGAAAAGCAGAAAAATTAATTTTCCGGATAAATCATTTGTAGGACAATGATCAATGAGTTTCTTTTAAAGGTTTTTGCAAAAGCTTTTTCAAAAAAGTTTTTGAATAGATTTCTACTGTAAAATATAAGAAATCCATAATGTATTATTAAAGTTTTAAAACATCATCAGTAGCGAACTAAGAGAGTAAAACGATTATAACTTAACAAACATTTTAGGTTATGGCCAGCTTTTATGCACCGCTTTATGGTAATAAATTCATTACTAAGATAGTTTGTTTTTTAAACTTCCAATTAATCTGTCATAAGGTGATAACTGTTTAGTTCTATGAATTCAGATAGGCTGTGATGTCATTTTATAATTTCTATCTATAGATACGGGATTAATGGCATACGTACGTTTTTGAAAAACTATGTACACTTGTAAAAAATTACTGACGCCAAATTTTAAGGGTGGGTACAATTAAAACAAGTTTTAAAGTCTGTTTCAGTTTCCAAAGTTGATATTCCACGATTCTTACAGAAAAATTGATTAATGTCTAACAGAATCATGTGAAGCTCTTGTTTCTAGCCGAAATATAGCGTAAATTGTTTTCTTCATGAAATCTGTCTAAAAAAGTGCGTGTACCTCTCTCTCTCTCTCTCTCTCTCTCTCTCTATATATATATATATATATATATATATATATATATATATATATAGAGAGAGAGAGAGAGAGAGAGAGAGAGAGAGAGAGAGCTGCCTCGGTGGCCTAGTTGATAGCGTACTAGGCTTTCACTCCAAGGACCCGGGTTCGATTCCCGGCCAGGGCTTGGCATTTTTATACGCTATAAATCATCCCATCATCTGCATTAATCCAAGCGTGCACAATAGTCGGACGTTAAACACAAAAATAAATAAACACACACACACACACACACACACACACACACACACACACGACTCCTCAAAAA
Source organism: Callitettix versicolor (assembly GCA_022606455.1). NCBI lineage: Eukaryota > Metazoa > Arthropoda > Insecta > Hemiptera > Cercopidae > Callitettix > Callitettix versicolor. The sequence continues at coordinate 10,533,094 of CM040191.1, read as the reverse complement.
GTGATCTAAAAGTGAGCATTATGGCTACTCCAATAGCTCATTTTTCCAATAGAAATTCGTTAAAAAGTCATTAGCTTAAATAGTACTTGTAAAATCTAAAATCGTCATAAAGTACAGCTGTTCCATTAAAAATATCAATATTTGTCGTTATATTTTTTAATTTTAAAGAAAGTTATTTTTGATGTTTAAAAATTGAGGTAAATTCATCCTATTTAGGGCCTAAACTTTGTTGTAAAAACAATAGATCTTGAGATTCTAATGGCGGTTCGCTTAAAATTATCTTGTATAATAATATACAGTATATTTTCTACCCACTTTTTTCGATAAAAGATCCTAGGTCAATTAGTTTTCAAACAAATGCAAAAAAAAATAGTACACAAATGTATTTTATTTTTTCTCAGTATTAATAATTAACTAAATATAATTAGGTAAACCCTAGCAGTAATTCATTTGTGCAGTAATTAATTCCTGTTAAAACCATATTGTTGGCAATATTAACAACGAGCGGGTTGTAACAAAATAAAACACCATTTACTGTTAGCTCGTATTTCGTCATGCATTAATTACTTAATTTCATCACCGCAGACCATGGCCAGGCCATCTGGTGGCGTAACATTAAACTAATTTGTGATATGAGAAGCACTCGCATACTTCGGTTTATTATCATTTAGAAAGGGTGTTCTTGTTTGGCGACTAGAGTTGGCTGTTTGGTTTGCTGATGGAAATTCGTTTAAAGTTCTCTCAAAGAAGATCTGAGACACGTTTATTCGCTTACGAAAGCGAAGGTCTTACAAAGAAGGTAATGGTTTTGAAAACCTAAGGTAGAAAGTACATGGCCCACGAAACCTTTGTACCGTTAAATGTAATAGTTTATTGCAATGTTATATCTTAGAATATTTGATAGACTTATATTTTGTACTACAGTAGGTTTGTGTGAGCATTGGCGATAATTATTTTCATTTACTACTAACTGTCCTGAAAAAATTTATAATCATCACTTTTTTAATTAATTAATTTACCCAAAACTATACTATCCATTCTGAAAAAACCTATATTGATGGCCATCATCGTTCGTTTTTCACTATTACGTTTAAAACACATATACTCTTTGACGGTAATAATCGGCTGTTTCCCATTAGCTTTACTAACAAACTTTATAATATTAGTTTTGCATTCTATTACCCAATCTGAAAATATTTTGTTTGATACTAACCAATTTGAAAAAAATGCTCAATTGTAAAGCTAGTGATTTTTACTGCCTAGCAACCCTTATGTACTCTGAGAGTAAAATGGTATTGGTGAGGACTGAATTTAATCCAAGCGTCAGTCAAAATCATGAAGCGGGAATCTCCTCCATTGTATACCACTATCTATCTTTACACGTATGCTATATATGCGGTGTTGAACAGCACAAAAACATCATGTAAATAATCATTTAATCTTTGACGCTGATCATCGGCCGTTTCCCACTACTAGTTAACCTGATAACATTCGTTTTGTACCTTCTAACTTAAAATATTAGTTTTTTACTACTAACCAATCTGAAAACATCCCCCCCCCCGAAAGTTAATTGAGAAATTTTTATTACCCAGCGACCATTATGTATTATGAAGACAGACTGGGACTGGTGAGAGCTGAATTAAGCCAAAAAGTCAAGGTCATGAAGCGGAATTCTCCTTTTTACTAACTTTACTATGAGCTATATTCAGTGTTGAACAGCACGCACGGAAAACATCATATCTCAGACGTACCGACTCTAACGCTTTCTACTTGTTAACAACATACATTATGTTTTAGGGCTGATTTTGATGTTGGATTTTGCTGGACGCGTGGTGCAAGGAACATATTTATATTTACATACAACAATATATTTTGTGCATCATACGTCTCATATTAAATTAATTATAATTTAAAATGTCTGTGTTTCCGCCGGGATCGAACCGGGGACTTTGCCAATAAGGCATACACGATAACCACTACACTACGGAAACAATGAAGAAAACTGACCGATTTAAGTAAATTAAATGAGTCGTTAATTTAATTTTGGTAGTTATGTTAAAAGATTAGTTGTTTTATACGTAAAGACCACCTTAAGTTGTTTCAGCGTAAAGATACGTAAAGATTCCGTATCACATGCAGATTTCATTGAACATGTGATAGCCATGTTAAAGTCCATTTTGAAGTTCAAGTTGTTAAAAACTAGCTATGTTAATTGGTCGTGATTCCGAACAAATTATCGTAATTAAAATTAAAAAAAGAAGAAAAAATGTGATGCATGATTTATATTTTTAGTTCAGTGACGATCAGTTAGCCTAAATATTATAGAAATATAGGCAGTAATCTCTCTTAATTTAATCCCATTGCAAAAATATACTGCATAATGTAAAATAATTTCTTTTTTTTTTTTTTTAATTTGTTAATTCCTCTTTCCATCCACATCGCTACACAATCCCCAACTGACTTGAGTAGGTCTTATTAGTTAGTATATATTCACTGTGCACGTTTCCCTTAACGACCGGAATGCCGTCCACAGTTTGATAAATTTTAATCTTGAAGAGCACCGTTGCAACAAACCAGAAACTGAAACTAAACGCTAATAAAACAAGTAATAATAAATCGAAGCTGTCTGAAACAGGTGTTGTTGGGTCGTGATTTAACATCAGGCGACGCAGACATCTAAGCAAGCTTTGACAGCACAAGTCATCAATAACTGCGCTAGATGTCGCTACACTCACCGTGGTCTATTCACATTCACATTCAGGCCGTTAATTTAGAAGCGAACTGTGATTTGTTTCTAACAGTTCCTACACACAAAACGATTGTTTGCGAATTCCCATTGTAAAATATAGCTTCTAGTTTGGTAAAGTGCGTTAAATACTACAATAGCTTGTAAGGAATATAATTCCAAAACATGATATAATGTTTTTACTTTCGTATGAACTATATATATATATATATATATATATATATATATATATATATATATATATATATATATATATATATATATATGTGTGTGTGTGTGTGTGTGTGTGTGTGTGTGTGTGTATTTAATACATAATACATGTGTGTGTGTGTGTGTGTGTGTGTGTGTGTGTGTGTGTGTGTGTGTGTGTGTGTGTGTGTGTGTGTGTAAAACGATTCACATATGTATTAATAGAAGATAAGTTTCGATAGTAACGGCTGTTAGGGTTCTATTGGATTTTTTAAATTTATTTCCAAACTTTAAATGTTTTTTTAAGTTAACGTTTTTATTTAATATCAGTTAGGCTAAAGAAGAAGAATAAAGGATAAAGCGTGTTTAATTACGTATGAAACAGTGACTCTAGTAACTAGATTCGAACCCGCATACAGATCCGAGTTGTAGCGAACTGACTGATATTTATTGACTTTATCTGTAAATTTTTGGTACGGATTTAGTATTTTCATACATGAATATAAGTTGAATAAAATTTGATAATTAGATTTTTTTAAATATTTTCTCTATTTCCGCTCCCGACCGATTTAGAGCTCAAAAACTGGATTTTTCTAGGAGATAGAAAGTGCGTTTGTATTTCTATATTACAGATTTCTATTTCTATGTTATAAGATTTTTTTTTAAGTACAGTGTTTACTTGGGAGTGTGAGTAAAAAGTGATGACGAATAATTCCGATTAGATCCGAATATCGATCATTCTTTAGCCAATATTTAAGTGTAGCTGCATACCAAATTAGTATTTTAATAATTCGATTAATCGAAATAGGTACATGCACATGCACATACACGCACGCACGCGCGCGTATACACACACAGAGTGGGGGGGAGAGAGAGAGAGAGAGAGAGTCAAATAAAACTCGCAGTTTTTGACTAGGACATAATAACTAATATATTTACTAAAACTGCAACATCGATTATTTCACAATCTCGCTTATTTTGTTTTTAAAATTACTTCTTTAAAAAAAAACTCGACAGATAAGGTAATACAACAATAATTTTTGTTATTATTATTACCATTATTTCCGTATGAAATAAGAAAATACTAATTTTATTACAGCAAATGTGAAAAAAATCTATTGCAGCTAGAACTGATTATTTTGTAATTCTATACAAATATATAAAAAGGCATAATTATTTAAAACAATTCAAAAACGTAAAGCAAAATACGAGTTTAATATATTAATTAATGCAAGTGCCAAATGTAAATGTAGCTAAATTGCATAACTTGCCCCTTACACAGACTTACTTTAAAATAATGGATTGAACCAGCTTTGTAATAATTTTTAGTTATTTTCCATTGGCCATCATGGTAAGGCCCACTCACCCGGAACCTGGAAATGATAACTTTTTGAGGAGTTTCAGTTCGATGTCATTCAAACTTGGTACAAAATAACCAGGGCATAACAGAAATTCTTAATGTAATACCCTTTTATTCCACTAGGAATGTTTCATTTTGCAGGGTACATATCTCTGTCTTTCCTAACTTCAAACACTTTATATTTGTCGACGTGTTTCTGAATGCCTCCATTTTTAAACATTTTACTGTACTCCTTTCTTTGTACCCATCTTTAATTATTTTGAATTTTTTAACAAACTCCTTAATATCTATTTGATATACGTCTATTTTGTCCTTCCACTAATTTTTTTTAATTCTGTTTTTTTCTTGTAATTTTTTTAGTCTTCTGTATGTAATTCTCCTTCTTAATTAAAACTATTGCGTTCCGTTGTCCGCTCTTGTAACAATAAAACCTTATCTGAAGGTTTTTTCTACATTTGAACTTTTTTTTCAATTGGTTATTTATATATATTCTACATTTGAACTTTTTTCCATTGGTTTTATATATATATATATAACGGCTCCTCACAAAGTTATCGGAGCTCATTTCCAGGTTCTGGGTATACGGGCCTTACCATGATAGCCTCTTTATTAGCTCATTTTCCAATGGAAAATAACTAAAAGTAATTGTTTTCCATTACATTTAAAAAAAAATTTTTATAGTGTTATTCAACAATTCTGTTGCCAAATGTCTTGTGAGATCTTGTTATTCTATAGGTATTAAAGCTATTGCATTATCTATATATGTAATGTTTTCTAAATTTTTCTTAATGTTCTTACTTTTAAGATTATATTTTAACCCTTTTTAGTAACACATTTTCGTCATCTGCTATTTCAACTTTAGCCAAATTTGTCAGTCTTTCATAAAAAAACTTACATTCAGACCTTTACCATTATCCCTGTTTTAAACACACAAAAAAAATATATTAGTACTTACACTTTTAGAAAACAAATTGTCATATTTTTTCTTACCAATGTCTGTTATTTCACTTGCAGTTTCTATTAATAACATATAACTTTTTATCAAATTTAAATCGTCTTCTTATTTTTGTTTTTCTTAATAAATATAATTTTTATTTTCATTTTTATCCAATCTGTTTTCCTTTTTGTGGATCACATAATTATAATTGAAACTATTTGTTTCATTCTTGATTGTTGCACACAAAGAAATCACATTGTTTCTAACACATTGTTTGTTAAACCGTATTTTGGCTACCGTCTTATGTAAATATCGTCATATTAAACGCCAATCTTTTAACTGTATTCATCCGGCTACGTTGAAATTATTAATGTAGTCATCTGTTTTACCGCTAGGAATGTTTTAATTTTGTAGAGTAATTTTCAAGAGTCTATCTTTTTCTGGCTTAAAACATTTTATATTTATTGACGCGTTTTGGAATACTTCTATTTTCAAAATTGTTTACTATACTGCGTATTTTTTTCTGTAAGGGTACAGTAAAAAGTTTTGAAAATAAAAATATTTTGATACACGCCAACAAATATAAAATGTTTGAAGGTAAGAATTTGCAGAGATAAGTACTGTACAAGAAAATATGTAGGCAATCCGTTCAATAGTTTTTAAATGGCAGCCATTATAAATCTCTAAAAGTTGATAACTTTTTTGTCTTAAATATTTTTGAAAATCTGATTATTGCTTTGTAAATAGCGCTATTAAATTTTCATTGGATTTTCAATTGGGTTAAAATTGAGGAATTGTATTTGACGGTGGTCAGGGTTTATATTAATGTTTTCAGAGCAATTTAGAAGTTTAAAATGTGAATATTTTAATGCTGGTTATGATGGTGAAGTCAAATTGTTGAAAAAACTTATGAAAAAGATATTTCTTTTTAAAAACCGCTTTCATTACGTCAGCGATACAATGTGCTGCATTGTTATCTTATAAATTTTTAACAAAAATTAAAAAATCAAAGTTCCTCTCACAACAATTTCAGAAAAATGCTTTACAAAGTTCGGTTGAAGTCGTTGAAATCAATTTGGTTAAGTAAAGCTGGCCGAACATTCCCCTCAGCTTGATGACGCTGAGAAGAGGATTGCCTGCATAATTAATGACATGTCCGCTCTGTCATGGCCCCATCAGGAGGCTGTCAGCTGCACTCTGCCTCGTCACTAAATACTGAATTCTGTTATGTGTCGCATTCTGTTCCCGATACGCTGTTTCAATCTATTTCCCATTCAATAAACAGTACAAAAATATCGCGAAAACATTTCTAAAATCGTTTAAACTCTATTGGCTCGTACAATTATTGCTTTTCGTTAAACACTACAACAAATATTATTGCGGTCCAAATTGATTCCATATAACAGCTTTTATAGAAAAAAAAATCAAAATTTTAAATTATTATTTACAATAAATCAACAAACATTTAGCAATCTCTGATAAGTATTTTTTTCTAAATTTTTTTTTAATGAGTTATTCGAGCGGCCATTTTTGTAAACTCAGACACGATACCTCGAAATGAGCGCTGTTACAGTCCGATCAGAATTACTATTTTCTGAGTCTTTAACTCTGTGTGTGTGTGTGTGTGTGTGTGTGTTTGTGTTTGTGTGTGTGTGCTCGCGCGCGCTCGCGTGTGTTTTAGCTGCTAATTTTCGGAATTTTATTCCGCTTTGATTCCAACTTGGTACAAATATCGACTTTGGCAATAGTAGATTACTTCGTTAAAAATTAAATTTCGTTCAACAGTTTCAAAATAGCGGCCATTTCGAATCTTTCAAATGTAACTTTTTTTATTAAACAGTTTTTTAAGATGATTTCACCTAGGTAATTAGCGTTAAAACTAAATAATTTAGCATTCTGAGTTTTCAAATTTCGTGAATATTCTATTTGATATCGGTCATGGTTCTTTTTAGTATTTCAAATGCGATTTAAAAGCTTAAAATACTAATATATGCTGCTTTTAATGCTGTTCATCACGGTGAAATCAGAGCTTATAAAATATGATTAGCTGAAAAAATACTTTCGGCAATTCGCTTCTTTCACGTCAGCGAGACAGCTGCGTGCCACGCTTACTATCAGCGGCTTGAAAAGTAATATTTTTCAAAATTCAATTGTGCCTATTTATACTTAAAATAGTTGGTACTTGGTGGAAATTTAATATATTATTAAAATAATAACACATTTGTTTATTTCCACATTTTTTTATTGAAGTCTTGCCAACCAAGGTTGCACCCGTTAGAACATTGTAATGGCTCCATACTGACATGACAATGCTATAACGAGTGAAACCCTGGTTGGCAAGACACAAATAAAAAATCATTGACATGGCTGTTAAACGTAAGTCATATTGTTAAGTAGCGTTTACAGTGTTGTGTAACGAGTGAAACCCTGGTTGGCAAGACTCAAATAAAAATGTATAAATATATAAACGTGTTATTTCAGTATTCAATTGTGCTTACACACTTTAATGCAAAATGTATGTATTGATATAATTGAGCGTGTAAAAACATCTTTTTTTGGAATTTTCGGTTATATGTAAACTAATAATAATCTCACACCATGAAAATCCAGAATCTAAAATTTTTCTTTTGATCAAAATACGGTAATTATGTATCGAGTGTTACGGAACAAAAAGACAACCCCTTTGGTTGAAGTTTCTGTGATTGCTTCATTAAATTGGTTTTCAGGACTGATTGTGTGACCAATCATTGACCCGTGCACCCTCTTGACACCCTGCCAAGAGGGTAGTTCCTGACTCTTTAATCGACTACAGCTGAAACTAATCTCATATAGTTCCTACTCTGACCTCTAGCAGTTCCCAGTTGTAAAAAGTCGTTAGAGAGGGGGAACACAACAAAAGTGAAAGTTGTTATTCACAAAACAGTTAACTGCGGCACCTAATAGAAACAAATATCGTACATTATCACCCTCATTTCAGTGTTTAATTTCATAACAAGCAGCATTAAAATTTGAATAGGCCTACATAAAAAATTTTAAACTGTAAAATTGCGTTGGAAATAAGAAAAAAGACCTTGACCGTCGTCAAATTAAATTTCTTAATTTCAACGAATTTTGAAAATTCTAAATGCCACGTTATACGGTTTTAATGTTAGTTACGATGTCAAAATCAAATTTTTATAAATATTTTCAACAAAAACTTACGATTTTTACAAAATCTGAAGTGGCCGCTATTTTTAAACTGTTAAACAAGTTCATTGCTAGTATCAAAATTGATTTTCGTACAGAGTTCGTGTAGAATCAGACTAGAATTTCGAAATGTGAGCATGCTAAATCACGCACGCACGCGCGCGCACACACACTCACACTCACAAACACACACATATACACAAACACCACAAGATTTTTTCTTGTTAAGAACCAATTATTATTTTAATATTTTCAAGTTGCGACGTCCTTGATTTTAACCGTACCGCATGAGTAGTCGCTAAAACACTTTACAACAAAGCGAAACGACATTAATGACGCCAAACCCGAAGAATTGAGGAGAATTTATCGAAACAAAAGTCGGCCAAAACAAATGGAAAACCTCTCTTAATATAAAACCATAAATCACGAGGAAAAGAGTTGGCCAACAACAGCAGTTTGTTACGGCGAAATTTGAAAATCATGTCCAATAAATAACACGTACATCGGCGTTCCACGTTTCAGCTGGAGGAACAAATCATGTAAATGCGCGAAGTTGCGGACATCTCGAGAGCAGTTGTAAAACTTTGATTGGAGTCCGTCCGTCGCTCTAGTTGATTTATTCCGCCAGCGTCCCCGGCGGCGCATTCGGAAAACAATCATAACTTGGCGCGATTTATCCGCGCGGAAAGTGTCCGCTACCGATCCCGACGGGCGGCTCCGTTAATTAGTTAAGCCGTTTGGCACCTTACGGCGACCGGAGGGACTGCGGTGTAACGGGCCCGCTTCATTAGTCCCCTCGCCCGGCGGTGACTAATTATTCAGGTGATAAACGTAACCCTTGAATTATCCTGGAACTATAGACTGTACCAGATAACACGGATATAGGCTAGTATTTGGAATTGAATGGAGCTATTGAATTAGAAACTCAATTACTGTCTAAATGCAGGTCAGCTAAAATTCTGAAATTTAGCACTCACAAAATAGTGGATGTAAGCAAAGGTCAAACTTTATAATGACCATATTTTAGCTTCAATAAAAAAAATAGTTTAAATAAAAATGCCTAATCATTTAGCGATTTCTTCATTAATAAATTTAATCTTTATCTTATACAGCCTACTTAACACAACGAAGTAATAAGAGCAGGGGGAAGGTTGTGCGTTTGCAGCTCTGTCCAAAGACCCAATGCTACAAAATTTAGATGGGGGGGATCATAGAAGAATATTAAAAGTTCTTAATTTTTATTGATACATCTTAATATTAAAAGCTAAAATATTAAATGTTCTCAAAATCAATAATAATCAAATCTTGTTCAAGTATTGCTTTCAAATACCCAAACAAAACGTAATTAATTTCAATCTACTTTTGAAGACCATTTTTTAAAAAATAAATATTTGGTTTTAGGCAACTTAGAAATATGGTTTCAACCCATTTTTTACAGGATTATTAAATTTCTAAATACAGAGCTGATTTTGTTAAAAAATTGCAATCAAGAGCATCCTTCATGCCAAACTTATTAAGATTAACTTAGTGGGTCGTGATGGAATATCCAATCAAAGGCTTAAACATATCGACTATATTATTTTAAGCAAAACTATATGCAACAAACCCCATATACAGAGTGTTACAGAAGTCCTCTCAGTCCCCTTAACTTTTTTAACAACTGTAACAAAGTCTTAACGTGTTTACATTCATTTGTTCTTATTTGCGATTTTCCTTTGATCTATTGTAGTTGCATTAAAAGGTAATGTCAACAGCCAGGACTTGAGATAAGCGCCAATCAGGACCTGTTTGTGAGTGTGTGTGTGTGTGTGTGTGTGTGTGTGTGTGTGTGTGTTTGTTTGTTTGTATGTTCGCGCACGCGCGCGCGCGTGTGTGTAAGTATATAAAAAGCAGAATATTTATTAATTTAAATAATCGAAAATGTGTACATAGTAAAATACATTATAATACCAAAGTAAACCCTACTTTATAGAGATATCTGTGTGTAGGAAAGGAACTTATATCTAACTTATAACAGTGTAATATGAAACTTATATTTATAAAAAAGATTAGCCAATCGTAATCCAAGGTAAAAGTACAAATATACAATTTTTAACATCATTAAATTTGTTGTCATAACAAGAAGATATATCATTTAAAATTAATACAACTTTGGTGTAAGAAAAAATAAATCGTAGGACAAAAGTAACATATTAAATGTTAAATATTAAATATGTCCATCAAACTGATTTTCTTATTAGTTTGTAATTACATTATAGATTTAATAAACCATTTTTTTAATTTATTGTTCCTAGAATTAAAGTTATATATTCTTCAGATTTTCAAAAATACAGGGCCTGCAAAGGTTCTCCGTGTTTAACAGATGATCCCTAAAAACCGGTTTTAAAAAAATGTCACCAAATTTTAGGTTTTTACGTATTCTGGATCGTATCATAACTGCCTGGTTAATTGTAGCAAAAAACTTTACATTTCTAAGTCCGAAAGGTGTAAAGAGCTAAAATTTAAATTTTTATTTTAGGCGTGTGTGGTGCCTTAAAAAACCTAAAAGGTTTTCCACAATTCCATCCCGATTAAATGGGTTATATTAAATTTTTAATTGCCGTTGTCAGTATTTGATGAGAACAATTCCCTTCAGTTATTGAAGAAAATCAAAACAAAGAGGTTGAAATAAGGTAAGAAATATTCCGATTCCGTATGACTACCACTTTCAGTTCAAACCATCGATAAGGCATTGGGGCAGATGTCAATCCGAGTAATTCCAGTCTCCCACACACAGTCAGAAATTAAAGCACTTAATAAAATTTTGTAGGGGCAAAAAAGGGTTTTCCAAAATTTCTTTCTATAAATAAAGTGATGTAAATCTTAAATTTGTTCTAACAAAGCTGTACCTCAAGTACTAGAGGATTTCAAGTTTATTTTGTACATTTCCATATTTCCAATGAAATTTAAAATTTTAAATGCTAATATTTACAAATTTTAACGCAGTAAAATCAGAATTTAAAGAAAAGCGTAAGACAAAAAATACTTTTGAAAATTCACGTCAGCGAAACAGCAACTAGCAGTTGTTATTTTTAAATATGATCTGTTAAAACTGTCATACATAGTATTTTCTATAGAATTGCAAAACTCTTTATAGAATAACGAATGTAAAAATGAATTTAATTGAAAAATATCCTGAACTGTGGTGCAATTCTCGTGGTGTGCTTAATTGAAACGATGTTACTGTCAAACATAGTCAGCACCGAGTAAAGAGTTCGTCTGAATAAGGATTACCTGTGTTAGTCTGAAGCTTTTTGTATTTACTTCCAAATAATTGCTATTCATAATCAATCAAACTTAACCATGACAGTAATAATGCCTCTGTAGCACAACAATTAAATTTTAATTTGTGCCTCTGTATACAATTAAATTTTAAATTTAAAAAGACGAATATAAATTATTACTGGAATAACGTTACTTAGAGATTCTGAAGAAGTAATTTGGAACAAAGAACGCGAACTTTATTTTAAAATATAGTTCTTTTATTAATTACAGTCTAGTTTCACTCAGTTCACATAAAAAAGTGTCATAATCTGTCAAACGTTACGCACCCTCTTTCCGTAGTATTGACTACAAGAATCATTTGAAAAAAAAAATTTTTTCTGTTTTGAATATTTTTATGTATTTTAAACTGTTATTTTTGTCTCGGATTCTGTATTTTTTTATTTTCTGAGTTACTGTTAAAACGCTAGAGGTTTTGTGTCAACGGAAAAACGTGCACCATGAAAATATAAATGTTATACTCAAGACTTTTTTAATTTTTATTTTAGTAATAAACGTGTAATTAAATGACCACTTTTGTTTAGACTCATTTAAATTCAAAACAATAAAATCGTTAGAACAGTGTCACGCGGAAAAAATAGTGTCTCCGTTATTTTAGTTTTTCGCTCCGTCAGAGATATGTGGTGCTTAATCCGGCTGCATTTTCCAACGCGGAGCGGACGTAATGACGAGCCAGCAGTGCCAATTAGGGTTGAAAAGAAAGGGATGCAGAGAAGGTGGTGATAAATAGGGGTAGATAGTATTGAGGGTTCAGAACGCATTGAGGACGTGCTCAGGAAGTGTTGAGTATTCAAAGACGGGATAAAGATGTTCAAAGAGAGTATAATAGTGATATCCAGTGACTGTGAGCGTCGTTTCCAATGTAGGCTACTCGGTCCTTAGCTTTGTAATGTCCTAAAAGAGTTTCGTATTTCTTACTGGTAGAGCTTAAGCTATTCTAATTGAAATGCCATTGTTTGAAATCACCTATTAAGTGATGTTTTTTCAAAATAATATTTTGTTTGAAAAATGAGTATTAAAGTGGTCGTCATGGTATGACTCAAACGTAGAACTATAAAATGAGCAACAACATATAAGCTATCTCTAAACACGACTTGAGAATACTTTAACATTCGAAAGTTTGATCCGATTTGAATCAAACTTTGTATACAAAATTATTTTTTGTAATTAGGCATATTAAATCTGCCAGTGAGCTGATAATTTGTAGTGTATTCGTGCCTTAGTGCTATGACTTCTGCTTGTTCAAAGGGGTGTGAGTTCAAAACCCACTAATGACATATTTTTTTTATTTAATATTTATGTGATCAAAGTTAAAGAAGACAAATAATAAAAATTTAAATATAAATAACGCCATTATTCTACATACCCCACACATTTATCTCATCAGTTTTTAGAACGTTGACAATTAAATGTATTTTGCATATTTTATATAAAAATTCAATAAAACTATTTAATTTATTAGGAAATATTAAATATTCGGTCCAGCTATCACATTTTTTTTGAAAAAAAACTTTTTAAAAAATTGTTTTTAAACCTTTTTTATATATGTTAACTACATTTACTTGTCAAATTTTATTAAAATATTTCAATTAATTCGTTTAACGGAAAAAGTAAATATTCATTGAAAAACGATTTTTTTACGATCACCTGAATTTGGTTTTAGTAAAAAAGTGAAAATTTGCATTGTTGAAAAGTATAATTATGAATGCTTTGTCGTTGAAACTTTCGCAAATGCATGTGGGGCAGACTTACTTTTCATAACTTAGGTTAGAAACTTTTAAATGTTACGTTAAAAGTTCTGAAGGCTTGCTCCGATTGCACTGCCAATATAGGAACAATTGGAAATCAGTTTTAAGCATTGTATTTAACCCTAGTACGCGTAGTAATGAATAATGTAATTTCAAAAGCATCAAGCAGACATATTCACACTTTTAACATTCATTCCATTCCCTTCCACCCTTCAGAACACGATAAACAAACCAATCATGTAATTGGTATTAGTTATTGAAAATAAACTGAAAACAGCTAATTAATTAACGGAGAATAATTGTTTTTACGCGGGGGTTAATTGGCCGCTTCGTGTTCCCATGAGCGACTCTTGTGTGCTCTTGTATAAATAACTTGTAATGGCTTGTATCCGATGCCAATACGGCTAAACTGTTTTGTAGTCATTGTTAGCGCGTGGTGAATGCACTGCATTGTGCGCATGCGTTATTCATTGCTGCCTTACAGGTATAATTCAATGTAAATTAAGTGTACCTGTAAAATCAGTGTTTTCTGATTGTTCATCACTCTGTCAGCTTAAATTTGAGGCCTGCAGAGCACTCGTGATACACCTTAACCAACTGAGCTTCATGAATGTTAAAATATTCCAAGGTTCACGTTTTTTTTCTGTTAGAAAGGCCTACCGTTCCAGTACCTTCATCACTTCGCTTAGTCTCCCAAATCCAGTTCTTTCAGGTTATGTGGTTTAGTGGCTGCTTGCATCAACCACGTAAAGCATCCATTGATCAAAGGACCTCATGTACATCTAAGCAGTCCACTGAATAGCCCTTTAGGTTGGAGAATCTCAGGATACTGGAAGCCAATCACCCTTGGCCTCCTGCTGATACGGGTTCCACAATCATAGATTATTAAACCTAAGCCTGCACGTAGTTTCTCCGTGATATATTCCTGTTTTTATACCCTACTCTCAGGCCACAGTGTCCCGTGATGAATATCTTAGTTTTCCTGAGTATTCCTTTGCCCAGGATCTTAATATTCTTAAACGCCCTCCAGTCTTCTAGTATGATTACCGTTAGCCTTGTTATCGCAGCTTTGTATTTCTTACGCGTAAGGTTTAGTCCTCGGAAGGACTTGAGCTATTTAGATTAGTAGCCCCTCATTTACCTTCTCTCTTTTTATGTGTGCTTTTGAGCTTCCTATAAACTTTTGTAAATCTACAAACGTCTCTCAGGATTAACATGTCTTCAGATTTAAAAAGAAATTAACACATCACTACATTTCCAAATGTTTTTCTCTTTTCTTCCAAACAGCATTTTGTACTTATAATTTGATACAATGGCTTTAGTTTTATATTAAGAGCGATTATTTGTACAAAATCTTTTTAGCGGTGTTGAAAGTTAGTCAGTTTTTTAGCGATATTTTGCAATTTTTTTTATACTAAATCAGTATAAATCTTCTTCTTTACTGATGGCGAAGAAGATTTTTGCCATCAGTAAAAATTAATTAAAAACGTGATTAATAAGACGCTAAATCAAGCAAGGCAGTTGTATAGTCCCTACAAATATTTCATGTGATATACATTTACTTTAAAAACTAATAACCTTGAAATGTTCGATTAGCCGTGTTTCGTACAGTACAGGTCAGTCACCGCTGTTAATAGACGAACACAAAATCCAGGGTTACACAGATTCGTGGGTAAATTATCTTAAGAAACTTGGCGTCCGGCCAGTAACAGCCTCGTCGAATAAATTATTATACTTGGGGAGTAAAGTGGAAGGAAAGGGTAGGTATAACATCCCCCAATAGATGATTCCTGTGTCTCAACTTTCATTGCCTTTGTTTCTTTGGGGAAAAGTTTGTTAATATCAATAATCGTGTTAAATGGGTATTTTATTTTTATTTTATTATGTATTTTTTGTTATAAAGGTAGAAAGTTATTTCGTGGCACGAAAGTTTCTTTTAGTATACATCCACTTTAAGGTCAGACACGTCTTTAACGGTTTTAAGTTTGTAAAACAGCCTATTTTGCAGTGTGTGTATTATTTCCTTCAGATTAGATTTTTTGACGTTATGGGGTTTTTATGGGTTTTTGGTACCCCCATAAACCCTTGGAACCGCGGTCAAAGGACGTAAACCTCTTTGATTCTACTTCAGAAGACTAGTACCCTCAATGAGTTTTAGCAATCCATTGACTAGCTAATTCAGCTAGAGTCCTCATAGACATTTGCCTCCTGCTGGCAAGAGTCTCACAACCATAGACTTATGTGGCCTACAGTTTCCTGTCCTTTTTGCAAAACCTACACGTGGTTTCTCTGTGGTACGTTCTTATCCTGTTCATGTACACTTTCAGATCAAAATGTCCTGACTGCTGTGGTTTTCCTGAGTTGCTTTTTGACCAGGATCTCAATGTTCCTGGATGAGAGCCCTCCAGTCTTGACGTACGACTGGAGTTGACGTAGGACCAGTCTTGAAGTCATCGCAGCCCTATAAGAGTTGTATTTCTCACACCCAATGTTTGCTTTCTGGAAGGTATTTTTTATGTTTACTTAGAAGACCCTTTGCCCCCTCTCTTCTCGGTATACTGCGCTCCTGATGGACGTTTTACATTTTCAAAAGTCTGTCTGATTTCAGAAAGGCCGTCGCCTGTCAGATTTTAAATGTCTCTTACTTCTTCCACTGTAAATGAAGAAATCCGTCTCCGCCTAGCGTCTTCACCAGACTGTTGGAAATCTCTGCTTGGATTCTGTAGGGTTAGATACAGCCTCCCTTTCCTCCCCCATGCTATTTTCACTCGGATATACTTTTAGTAGATCCCCAGGATTTCCTGGACTTGTTTTCAGTCATAAAAATCTCATAAGCTATATAATTTCAACAATACATGATGTAAGATTAGCTTAAAAAAGGAGATGGAATGTAATTCAGAGTCCTTATACTTAAGCTAAGTTCTCCTCCAGTTAAGCAGCCTTCGTAGTAAGCTGATCGCCTTGGCTTGGGATGAAGAGATCTAACCCAAAAGCAGATAAATGAAAAAAGGTTAGATCCAGCGAAGGCACTTCGGGATTGCTAAACCCGTACTCACAGTGTGTGAGCTCCTGAGAGAATTATTTCGTGTAACGTTTTATGTGAATATTATGATTGAATGATAAGGGGGTCTGTCAGAATCAAAATTCAAAATCTTCTGACAGTCTTAATACAGGCACAATAGAATGCATTATGCGTGTTCGGTGTAAAATAAATTGGTGAATTTGAGTGAGGGTTAGATTTTGTTTATTATCTGAATCGCGTAGAACGATAAATAATTCGACAATAACATGTTTTGTATATCAAGGAACCTTGAGTTATATTCAACCTCATAGAGTGTACAAGACATATGGGAAAACCCTGCCCATTTCGTGTGCCAACCACACGAAATTTCTGTTTATTAAATGCGGTTGTATGGTAGTTATTAAAATTATTATTAAAACTCAATTATTTATACATTATGAGGGGGAAAAGAAACTTTAAGGATGAATTTGTCTCCTAAAGTATAATCCTTACTTAGTGAGCCTATCGTTACAAAATGAATATATCCTAAAAATTTCAAATCGCTAGCTATTGTACGTTTGACCGTAATCAATTAGAAATGCTGATATTATAAATAGAGATATAAGATTCTTGTTGGTTCGGAGGGTAAGGGAAATTAGGCAGTACCCTACCTCACCCAAATTTCATGGATGTGTACTGAGATTTTCAAAAGTAAACTACAATATTTTTATCACTGTATTTTATTAGAAAAGAAGTTATTGCAGCGGTATCATTAAAATAAGAGCCTTTTTGACCTCTATAAAATTTTCTGGGATCAAATTTGATTCAATTGAATCAAACCTTTCAAATTTGATTCACACTTTGCACAAAAGTCGTTTGACCAAGTCTGTTACTAAGCAAAATTCGTTTAACAATTTCAAAATGGTGACTGTCCATTTTTTGGTTTCAACATTGAATCTAGCGCAAAACTCTGCATAAATTAATGTTTTAAATTTGCAATGCAATTTGAGTTATGGAAATTTCAACACAGATTTCAATAAAAAGTTTATTTTACAAAAATTGTTGTAGATTAATTCCTTTCCACATGCCAAAACAGCTGCGTGCCATGATTGTGTGTCGAAATGTACAACCATCAGTACATTACCATAAAAAAGTATATCTTGATCAAAACTCTCAATAGCGAGCCTACATCAAGGTGTACTGTATGGCAGTATTCAATGTGATTACACCTTTGCTGTTATAACTTCAACGTTTATTGAAGATGAGCATCTCTCAAGCTATGGCTGCAGTACTTTCAACTATAATTGGATGTCCTCATCCTCTGTCTCCAATGACAATCAATCTTTTTTGATTTCTACACGCTATCCTTAAAAATACTGCAAAGCATATGAAGTCCATTAGATTTAATTCTAGTGTACATTTCGATATTATAGGCCAAGGTGCAATACCATTGTCATCCGATACACGGAGTATGGAAGACTCAGTCGTACCGGTTCGTAAATGTGTGAAAATGTATTTCATCAAGCACGAAAATTGCTCACAACAATATGTTCCCGCAGATCTGTGCTAACGAAACCCGGCAGCGTATTCATGTAACGTTGCGAAATAAAATTAGCTTATTCGAATTGTTTCGTCTTTTTTTAACGTTACAGAAACGAGTGTTACCTTCTTTTCCTGCACTCCAAATCCTCAGTCGATTCAGTTTATTTTTGTGTCCTTCGTGAGACCCTTCTATAGGGTCGAAAATCAAGTCTTTTAACACCTGCCATGTTCTAGGGCTTGGTTGTGATGGAGTTTGCAGGTCGCGTGATGCGAGGATGTTTGTATATATTATGTTTATATATATATATATAGCCTATATATACACATATACATATATATAAAACATACATATATATATATATATATATATATATATATATATAACAGTAATTTTTGTCGTCGAAAATCTAGTATTAAATTAATTATAAGTAAAAATTACTGTTTCCTTCTGGGATCGAACCGAGGACCTTGGCGTGATAACCATTACACTACAGAAACAACGAAGAAGTTTGACTGATTTAAGTATATGAAATGAATCGTTAAATTTATGTTGGTAGTTATATTAAAAGATCAGTTGCTTTGTATTAATTCGTAACGATCGGCTGATTTCATTGAACAGGTGATAGGCTATAATAAGTTTTAGGTTGTTAAAAACTAGCTGTTACAGTAAAAGATCAGTTGTTTTATATTAATTCGTAACGATCAGTTGATTTCATTGAACAGGTGATAGGTTATAATAAGTTTTAGGTTGTTAAAAACTAGCTATGTTACAGTAAAAGATCAGTTGTTTTATATTAATTCGTAACGATCAGCTGATTTTATTGAACAGGTGATAGAGTATAATAAGTTTCAGGTTGTTAAAAACCAGCTATGTTACAGTAAAAGATCAGTTGTTTTATATTAATTCGTAACGATCAGCTGATTTTATTGAACAGGTGATAGGCTATAATAAGTTTCAGGTTGTTAAAAACTAGCTATATTACAGTAAAAGATCAGTTGTTTTATATTAATTCGTAACGATCAACTAATTTAATTGAACAACTGATAGCCTATAATAGATTAGATTAGCTTCAAATTAGAGTAAGGGATAATACTACCCAAATCTCTGCGGGCAATAGTTCTATTGTGCAACTAAACCTCTTGAGTACTAGTTTAGCAGATTGATGCCCTTAGTAGGTTCCAGCAATCCACTGGCCAGCTCATTCTGCTGAATATCACTATAGACAGCATTGAGTTTGAGGTTATGTATTGGACTGTTTAAAAACTAGCTATGTAAATTTGTCGTATTTTTTAACAAATTATCGTAATTAAAAGAAAAAAGTAAGAGAAAATATGATGCATAATAATAATAATAGATTCGTTCAATAATAGATTCGTCTTCAGGTTTTCTTCTTGAATGCTCTATACCTTGTCATAAAGCACAAGATTATCTTTAACTTGTTTCTACTTAGTGAGTAAAATGTAATATTTTGCGTCTGGGTTGGTACAGTGACCCTTTTGAGGTCATTTTCCAGCAGTTAATGCACTTTCTCAACCCAATTTTTCAATTTTCTTCAAGTCCTGCAATGTGTTCATGTAAAATTTAGCTTAGGTGTTATTGTCATGGTCAAAATGTGTGCCGACTTCCAACTAACATCATCTATTCTAAGTTTTTTAACTCATGTAAATATAAAGTTGACGCAGCTAGGTAACCTGTCTCATGATTGTTCGCTAAGTTGCAGTAGATGTGCGAGGGTAGTACGAGCTACAGCCTTACAGCTGTTCACTCCAGCTACTTCCGCCGGATGTTATATCTGTTACTTCACGCTTTTTAACTTTTCCATAGGATTAAGCTACAAATTAATTGCACAATGCAGAGAGTTTTGAAACACACGGTATTGTGCAATATTATTAAGTTGTAACAAACTAGTTGCCTTGGTAACAAAGTAGACATTAAAAAGTAACTTATTGATTCTAGGAAATCCAATATCGCACAAAGTGAAAAAGTACTTCCGTGGGAAACAGGAAAACTTAATTTTGTCGCAATCATGTAATTTTAACGTGCGTTTGAATACGAGAAAGTGAGATTTGGAGTGTAAGTTAAACCGCCAAGATATTGTCAGTGATTATTTAGGGAAAGAGAAACAACAGATCGAACAGAAAATGTTTGACAAACCCTTTATCTAGACCCATTTAGTAGCTGCAGATTTTGAAAATTAAAATTTTTAATTTGTGTAGTTCTTAACGCACAAGTTATGGCAGCAAAATCAGATTTTCAAAATTTGGTCTTGATAAATGTTGACAAAACAATTACTATCATTTTGAAATGAATCAAAAATGTTTATGTCAAAAAAGTTTTAAAAAAATAATTGTGTCGCAACTGGTTTTCGATTTAAAAAATTAAAGTAATTTGTGTAACTATATTCGGAAAATATTTTCCATTAAGTCAGCGAAAAAGCTTAGTGTCCTAATTGTTATAAAGATCATAAAACCAAAATAAAATTACACATTACGTAAGTAATATGTGCACTTGACTCTATATTCGATTACAAGATACACAGATACATTTTAAAATGTGTTTGCTCCTTATTTTATCTATTCCACTTTTTGCTTACTTCTAAAATGCCTAAACGTATTGAGCAATGTGTCAACTTAATCCGATAAAAACGCAAAATATTTTGTTGAAGATATTTTTTGTAAACCACTTTTTTACTTCCAAATTTCAATAGATATTGTGTTTGAATTAATTACATTTTCTTGTGCTGTAGTGTATGGTACTTAAAATATTGACTAATTACCATAATCATTAGATTGGCCGATCGATATTTTATCGACATAAAGATAAACAGGCATCAAATATTTATTAAACAAATATAAGCCAAAAATAATAGAGGTACGTGCTGACGTGATGGAAGTGAATTTTCAAAAATAATTTTGTTATTTTAACTTTCTTATTTCTAAATTATTTTGAAAATATAAAAATGAACTCTAACCGCCGTCAAGATATTTTTTTAATTTCAACTGACAATTTAACACTTACAAACAATCTTTTAAATTAGTTTTTAAATATTTGAAATGACCTCTATTTTGAAACTTTTTAACTAATTTTATTGTATAACGAATTTGTCCAAACTATTTACAAAATCAATTTTTGTGCCAAGTTTGAATCGGTCCGATGCGTTAAATTAACATTTTTACTTTTAGAATCCGTTGAAATTAACATATTTTATTTTTACGGGGTTCAGGATTCAGTTTTTAATTTTAAATGCAATTTAAAAGTGTAAAATACTAGCATATGAAGATTTTAATGTTGATTGCAAAAGTTTTAAAAAGAAGGTAAGATTAAAAGAAGTTACTTTTGGAAATCCGCTCCGATCACGTCAGCGATTATTTGTTCTTCGCAAACGGTGTCGAGAAGTTTTGTTTTCTTGGCGCTAAGTGCGAAGTTTTATCTCGTCGCTACTTTGGGAATTTGCATTCGAATTTAGTCGCGCCGAATTTAGAATAAATAAGCGGGATTGAAAATTGCAAAGAGGTCAAACATAATGGCGGGCTTCAGAGCGCGCTTAGTGCGGGGTGCGGAGGAAGAAGAAGTGAGGGAGGTTTGTGATAAATGACGCAGATAGTGAGAATTGAGAGATGCCTGAGTGTTGAATAATTCAGAGATGAAGCGAACCAACGTACAGACGAGAGGTGCGTTGCTGAGCGGACTGTTTTTGGAGAGGGGGGAGTATTGTCAATCTACCCTTACCTAATGTCAGCTTTTAAAATAAATGCTCCTTTTAAAACAAAGTATACTTATACATCGGAAAGCAGTCTGTTTACGTTAGGTTATTGTGTTTGCGCCGGGAAAGTAACGGAAGAAATAAAAACGAACTGTACTTATTGGTAACAGGTCTTTTAAAAGTGACATATTTAAAATAAATAGGCTATAGCTCGGCTAATTCATTATTATATTACAGGAACATTTGAATTTAATAATCGGTTTTTTTCATTATTGAAACACAGTCACCGGACCATTTATTTAAATAATTAGGATTAACCTATTTTCTTACTCTAGTGGTCTATTTACTCACCTCGTAAAGGCTACCGCCGATTCGAAACCTTACTGTTTAATCTTCAAGCCGTAATACAAAATGCCAAATCCCTTTGGCATTAAACACAATTACACGATTAAAATATTTATTGTGTGTATTTTAATCGTGTAATTGTGTTTGTGACGTATGTTTTTAATGTTTTGTTTAACTTTGTGACGGACTCGACAGAGGGATTTGACATTTTATATTTTGTATTACGGCCTGGAGATGAAACTGCAAGGTTTCGAAACCGCGGTAGCCTTTACGAGGTGAGTAAATAGAACACTAAGCAGAAAAATAGGTCATAATCCTAAGCTTTTTTTGTAAGTTTGGGTTACATTGTTGTTTTGATAATGTGTTTGTTTAAAATTAATGTTTACTGCAGCGGTTTCCAAACCATGGGTCGCGACCCTCTAGTGGTCACGGGAGCAATTCAAATCGGGTGGGTTGCGAAAGGGACTTTTTAAAACTTAAGTGTTTTCTCGGCTGCAAAAAAGAATAAAATAAACATATCTAGGAATATGTTATATAATTCTACAAAAACTGCTTCACTGTCAACTGTAAACCAGATATTTTCGAAATAAAGTGTACAGGGCGATAGGGCAATGCAGCCGTGCTGGGCTGGGCTACTACTGGCATGCATGTACCTAGGACGAAAGTGTTTAAAAAATAAAATGAAATAAAAAACTTCATATTTTGTGTATAATAATTACACTTCATCAGAAGAAAAGATAATAGGGTGTATACGTTTTTCATTTTTATGTTTTGTGGTCCGGTTTTTTCTATTATAAAATTATATATATATATATATATATATATATATATATATATATATATATATATATAAGTTGTGGTAGGTCGCGAAATATAATTTCAGGCTGAAGGCGGGTCAAATGACAAAAAGTTTGATATCCACTTGTCTAAAGTGTACAGATATTATTTGTGTGTGATTTCCACAACTTTTAATCTTGTTTTTAATTGTTGTTTGTTTGCCACTTCATTACCAATACAAACACGTATCGAACTAATTCCTAGCTATTGCGAATGTGGCAGAAACTACAAGCAGCATTACGATATTTTCCTGCCCTTACTGACTCAAGGGATGGATTACCAAACTATAGAAAACTTGTGCAGAAGTTAGTAACCTCTGGTTCTGTAAAAAGTAAAGAAAAATCAGGAAGACCTGCAACAGTAAAAACGATAATGCAGTCGACGAAATCTTGCATGTAAAAAATTATGTTTCTAATAACACTCAATTTGGTGAAATACTAATATTGAAAAAGATTTACTACAAACGTCCAGAACTAAAAACATTCTATGTTGATTTAAATGTATTAATTTATCAAATGCAAAGGATCACTAGTTGCTAAATAATGTTGATTATATAAGCAATATTGAACATTTATACGAAATATTTCAATACGCCTTGTACAATACAATTATAGCAATAATCTGTCGGCATATTTTAATGATACGAATTGATTACTGGTCACAAATTTTGATTGGGATTTTCAAGTAAAAATTAATTAAGGATTGAAACGTTCCTATTCATTACTGAACACAATATGTTCAATACTCTGTAGAGAAGCGAAAACGGATTAATGTAATACAGTGGTTTACTTTGATAACCTTTGATTTATTTCCATGACCTCTTTTTTATTTAAAATTTGGTGCGACAGTTTAAGTTATAAATAGCAAAAGACGAATAGAGTTTGAGGAAATTACCAGCGGGATTTATTCACCAGTATTATTTTAGCTTCCATGATAGAAATGAAAAAATATATTTAAAGTATTTGAAGTTGTATGCTTACACTCCATTTTAAAATTTTTTAAATAAACTAGTGAACTGTATTTTCCATTTCTGAGAATTGTGATTCTGATAAATGAGGTTGTTTTTAATAACAAGATCTTGGAGCTTGTTAAACCCATCATATTAAACCCTAGACTGTAATCTTGAAATAGGCAGTGATCCTGACCACTAGAAAACATTTTGAAAGGATCATTAAAATTTTAATATAAAAATACATAAGCAATGTATATATATATTTAAAATAGTTACTAAATAATGGAAAGTTTATGTTTATTAGGGCTTCTACCTTCGTGGATACAGTGCACGACATTTCCAGAGTGTGGATCAACTCTTGTTCTCAACTGAAATTTACACTATTACACACAATTGTTTTATGTAATAATTACGTAGATAACGAAAATATTACATATCTTATCATAATAAAAAAACTTTAAGCTTAGGAGAAAACATAAGCATGTGCAAACATTGTTTTATATATATATATATATATATATATATATATATATATATATATATATATAAAACAAAACATAATTGTTTTATTTGCAGCGAATTTCCATTGGAAAATAAGCTATTGGAGCAGCCAGCATTGTAAAACTCAGAATCGTGACCGTGAAAGGAGCGCCAATCCTGATCTCTAGATCACTTTTAGGTCGTTGAAATTTATATACGGGATGTCCCAGAAGACCGAGTACGGTGAAATATTTTGCAAACGATTGATGCTATTTCTTCAGAACAATAAAATTTTCTGGAATCGGTTTGAAAATTTAGTCCGCTTTTTTGAAATCTGCCGTCATGAATGCACGTTTTATAAACACGAAAGAGTCATATGACGCATCATTTTAGGTACAATTTTGAGAGATGTAACACATTTATTTCTTCTTGTTATCAGGATAACTCAAATTACATCACCTGCAATTTGTTCTCTTATTTCGCTTTCAGTGTTGTCAATTTTTAAAAATTGTAGACTTCCTTCTTATGTACTGGATTGTGCTCCTTTTCTAAACTTTCCGTTCAATAAACTTTGAGGTTATGTTCATTACCGGTTACAACTATACAGCTGCAAGTGTAAAGAGCTATTTGAAAAAGTCTCTCTATTCCTTAGCCCATTATAAACTCCAAACACAATTTCTGCTTTAACGTATAACATACTCTATTTAGCCAAACGTATTTAGAAATACTTTCATAGAAATACTGATTATTCTAATTTTTAGCCGCCTCGGTGGCCTAGTGGATAGCGTACTAGGCTTTCACCCCGAGGACCCGGGTTCGATTCCCGGGGAGGGCTTGGCATTTCCATACGATTATAAATCATCCCATCGTCTGCATTAGCCTAAGTGTGCAAAATAGTCGGACGTTAAACACCAAAAAAAAAAATCTAATTTTTCAATGAACTTTGAGGTTATATTCATTACTGGTCACAAGTATACAGCTGCAAGTGTAATGAGCTGTTTGGAAAAGTCTACCTGTTCCTTATCCCACTATAAACTCCAAATACGATTTCTTGCTCAATTTAAAACGTTCTCTACTTATCCTAACGTACTTAGAGTGTTGTATGAACTTTTATTGAATCACTACTCGCGGATATGGAAATAAGGTTTTCAACAATGTAAAGTAATGTGTTGGCGCAGTTTGGTTTTTTATTTGGCTTGATAAAATGTCGCCGCAATTTGTCTATTAGTCGATAAATTCAAGCGAACAGAAGACGTTGTTATCAGTGGCCGGGTTCCATTCTTCCGCCATTACGCCAGTCAAGGGTCAGGCGAGAGGGAGAACCCGAGATAGCGCGCTGCGACATAAATTATGAATAAATTTCTGAAGCCGCTCTTCGGTTCTGTACCAGAGCTAGCAACAGGAAAAAACTGCATCTTCAAAAACTTTTAAAAATTAACAAAGATCTGATTTTATCGTCCTCAACGATTTCGATCAAATTCTACTGAAGCGTAGTAAACAAATAAACAAAATGTTTATGTAGCTATCTGTCGAATATCCGGGTTGTAAGGATCAAAGGAAAACCATAAAATGACCTAACTGTCATTTATTGCAATAAATTGAAAACATCCCCATGACCTTTCCTATCACTCGACCAACAACAGATTAGGTATAATATTTATTACCACTTTTTGAAATATATATATATATATATATATATATATATATATATATATATATATATATATATAGCAGCCGCCTCGGTGGCCTAGTGGATAGCGTACTAGGCTTTCACCCCGAGGACCCGGGTTCGATTGCCGGCGAGGGCTTGACATTTTCATACGCTATAAATCATCCCATCGTCTGCATTAGCCCAAGTGTGCACAATAGTCGGACGTTAAACACCAAAAAAAAAAAACAAATCTCTCTCTCTCTCTCTCTCTCTCTCTCTCTCTCTCTCCATATATATATATATATATATA
The DNA here is from genome assembly GCA_022606455.1 of Callitettix versicolor. Taxonomy (NCBI): domain Eukaryota; kingdom Metazoa; phylum Arthropoda; class Insecta; order Hemiptera; family Cercopidae; genus Callitettix; species Callitettix versicolor. The sequence goes on along the minus strand of CM040191.1, from coordinate 10,506,785 downwards.
TATATATATATATATATATATATATATATAATATATGGAGATAGAGAGAGAGAGAGAGATAGAGACCTATACAGTGGACAGGATAAAAATCCGTATATTTAGATCTTCGATTCGAAGTTCTTAAAAAATTACAGATATCGAAAACCCGTTAACCATATTCTCGAATTAATCATCTCAGTGAGTTGTATGCAATTAAACTAACAAACCATATCTTACAGCTTTTATCGTGTTAGTTCCAAAAAGTCGCCCTAAAAAAGAAACGCTTGGGTACTCTTCCGTTTTTCTATCCATACAGGGTAAACCAGCCTGTTTTAATGAAAAATTGTCAGAAATTAAATTTTCAGCAACTCTTTACATTTAACAGTTTTTTAATCGTTTACGGTTTTTATTTACAATGTCAAAAACGTTTACACCGAAACAAAGCATGAATTTTACACACGCGCGCGCACGCGCGCGCACACACACACACAGAAAAACCAAGAAGAAAAAGCTTTATATTTTGAATTTTGAATTTTATACAATAATTTTAATTGCCGAATTTCATTAAGATTAGTCTTAATAAAATCTAAGGAACATATGTTAGACATTATGTTGATTTTTTTTTATCTTAAGTTTCGTAGCAACAAGTGAGAATGTGCAATTTTTAATACTTTTTCCTTTGACATGCTATGTTTATTATTTTTAGAAGAAAGTTTCTGCCAGAATAGCAGGTTAGTATGTTAAAGAAATTACTTTATAATATAAGGAAATACAAATATAGCAATAATATTATAACTATAAACTTACAAACCGTACCAATTTCAGGTGCTTTAAATAGGGGACCTCTGCAACTAGTCGCTTGTCAAAGTCCAATATTTAAACGCCCGTTAAAACCCTCAACTGTCATCTGATTGTGTTATTGTCGAACGTTTAGTGTCTCGACGTTTCCCAGATCGACTTAATTAAAGAGAAAAAGTTGTTTAGAAAGCATTGTCCACTCGTTGGGCATTGTCACCCGTAATGACACGCATTGTGAGGCCGTTTATGGAGATGAAATGGATTCTTTAGCCGGTAAAATAACAACACTCTCCCTCCTTCGACTGCTATCTTGATCTGAAAATGGGGAATTATTCGGTTAATTTGATTCTACTAAACGTATTCGAGTTTGTAGGTCGAGCATCGCGGACATCGGACAATAGACAATCAGCCAGTATTGTTGGAATAACAATGACCTTACCCCCTCGCCTTTAGTGGGAATGACAAAACATAAACTTGCTATTGGGACAGTTTGGGGTAAACAAGGGATAGGGGATATTGTGTTTTGACGTTAGCAAAGCCCACAGATATTTTACTAAACTGTATTTGCAATACGCGCAGAGAGGAAATCTAACAGAGACGCTGTTTATAAAAAATATTTTCGTCGTTTTACTCTCGCTGCATTCTGTAGACAGATGGAATATTTCATTCTTGTAAAACATTATAAATTTGTCAGTTTAACAGATGTACACATTTCATGACATTCATATTAAAAAAGTAACTTGTACCTGGATATCCATTTGCATGTGCAGGCACGTTACTCAACTTCGATGTGCCTGCTTTGAGTAAGCAATACGTTACTCAAAGGGGTGGTTCGATGTGCTGTGTCTGAACTGCGCACCTCAAGGTTTTATTCTTCTAGCCGCAGTTACATCCGTTGCTTTTCCTTTACCATTAACGCTGATCCCTCGTCCTCATTAGTCTAACTGGCATAAAGTATGGACGTTAAGTAAAAAAAACTATGAAAACAAAAATATGATTTTTTTAAATAGTTATAATAATTTGTATCAAAAATGTCTCAAATTTTGCCCTTAAAGGTCTCTGTAATCTCTAAAACGTGCACCGCAAGGTCGTGGGTTCGAGATTTAGTTATTGCTGTGACTTTACCCTTTCCGTTAAAGTCATTCTCTCGGTATTACACTAACTGGTATAAAGTACCGGCTATCGACGTTAAGCAAACATTACAATAAAACTTCAAATTGCACGATGAAAGAAAATTTCCGAATGTTTTTTTAATTTTTTCTCCTTTTTGAAATTCTGATAATACCATTACAAACGGCATTAAAATCTGCAAATATTAGCATTTTATATATGCAAATTGCACTGAAAATAATGAAATGAACTTAACTACTGTAAAATTAATTTTTTAATTTCAACAACAAAAAGTTATGAAACTTAACGGTATGATGTATCCGCCATTGAACGTGTCCAAGCTAATTTCGAAATTGACTCAATTGGGAATTAGAAGTTAAAATCGAACTGGGAAAGAATTGAGAACGTCAGCGTGCGTGTTAACACACACACACACACACGCGCGCGCGCCAGAAACATAAATTAATTACATGCTGTTAATTGTAGGAAAACATTTCTTCCCTGAAATCAACCAACTGTAATTATTATACGATACATGTAACTGCAGTATATGGTTTTTAAAATAACACAATCTCGTTGTTTTTGTCGCAAAGTGCGTGCTTTTAATGTTCCAAGAAACACCCCCCTCCACATGTATTCACACAACTGCAACAAACCGAACCCATTACAGACCGTTCCAAGACTTATTGTTAAAATATTTTCATTGTTGGAGAAAAAGAAACGTGGTTGTTGTTTCTGCCCGATACGGAGTGCTACGCTTTCAATACGGGCTTGTTTATATTGGAAGCGGCCAAAACAAACTTCGCCATATAACAGACGCGTAGGCCTATACTATTGACTAAGTGAATTATTATCGGCGAGTTTTGGTTCGCTGCTGGGAACCAATCGGCCGCGGTTGTGTTGATAACTTCTGCTTGCGGTGGGCGCAAAGTTTAGCACAATAAAAGGAAATTATAACAGGGTGAGTTTCAATTCAAATGGATCGGGTCAAATTTAATGTCTACCGCGTAACGTTACATTTTGTAGCGTGTTTTGAATACACTTGAGTAGAATTAAGTATTGAAAATATATATTCTTACTTTGCTAAAGTAATCGCAGGCCGATGTGACTTTTTTTTTATGTCGATAACGCCTGATTGACGTTGTATTTTATGTTTCCTATAAAACATTGCATAGGATGTCTAGCTAGCGTACTATCGGAAAACCCTATATAACACACATTAGCAAGGCACTCGTTCCGGAAACTTTGACAGGATATAAACCCAGATAGGTAGTGAGGAAGACGCATAACCTGTGCGTTTGAAAGTTAAAGAGGACAATCGAAATAGCTCGAGGATTTAAAAGTTTTACGACTTCAGGCGCCATTCGATTGATATCGCCGTCGTAACCGTCGATTTCGATAGTACTTATCAGTCGGGTCGTGACGCGTTTAGAAAATCAAACGTTACAGTTCGGCCGCTGTGAGATTTCATAAAATTTTGACGACACTTATTTATGTGCGGACCTCACGCGGTCATCCTCCCACAGCCCGGGCTGTTAAACACATTCGCTGCGGGTTTATTGTCGGACCGCGTGAAGTGAGCGATCCTCACAGGGTACGTGAGGCGGGTACAGTATCGCCAGCCCTTGTATCGGTAGCGGCTTAGCGGTACGGAAACTTTACGGCGAAAACACAGAGGCTCGGCATACGAATAGCCGGATCTGGCTGGGAAGTGACTGCGCAAAGTTATTGCGTGTTTGCTACTGGAATACTGGAATAATCGCAGCACGCAGCTGTCTCGCAAACCTGATACGAGCGAATTTACAAAATATTTGTCTTTATCTCACCGTTTTTTGAAATTCTGATTTAGTATTAAAAGCTGCGTATATTATCATCTTAAACTTTCACATTGTATTGAAAATAAGAACACGAACCTTGGCCGTCGTGAAAAAATCTCTTCATTTCCACTTACTTCATTTTAAATACCTACTTAAATTAGAACTTCTGAAATTTTCTAATTAAAAATACAAAAATGAACACCAGCAGACTGCTATATTATTTTCATATTTTCAGTGGAAATTAATAATTTTAAATGCTAATTTATACATTCATAAATTTGAGCTGATTACGATAGTAAAATCTGATTTTGAAAAAAGTGTATAATAAAGTAATGATTTCTTCTAAATTTGGAATGGTTGTCATTTTGAAATGGTTAAACGGATTTTCCTGAAAATGTAATTTTTTGTGCAAGTTTGAGTAAGATCGGTGTATAAGCTCTGAATATTATTAAATTCGTTTCCTCATTTTTAATAGAATTTTCAACAACAAAAAGTTATGAAACTTAACGGTATGATGTATCCGCCATTGAACGTGTCCAAGCTAATTTCGAAATTGACTCAATTGGGAATTCGAAGTTAAAATCAAACTGGGAAAGAATTGAGAACGTCAGCGTGCGTGTGTGTGTGAAAAAATCTCTTCATTTCCACTTACTTCATTTTAAATACCTACTTAAATTAGAACTTCTGAAATTTTCTAATTAAAAATACAAAAATGAACACCAGCAGACTGCTATATTATTTTCATATTTTCAGTGGAAATTAATAATTTTAAATGCTAATTTATACATTCATAAATTTGAGCTGATTACGATAGTAAAATCTGATTTTGAAAAAAGTGTATAATAAAGTAATGATTTCTTCTAAATTTGGAATGGTTGTCATTTTGAAATGGTTAAACGGATTTTCCTGAAAATGTAATTTTTTGTGCAAGTTTGAGTAAGATCGGTGTATAAGCTCTGAATATTATTAAATTCGTTTCCTCATTTTTAATAGAATTTTCAACAACAAAAAGTTATGAAACTTAACGGTATGATGTATCCGCCATTGAACGTGTCCAAGCTAATTTCGAAATTGACTCAATTGGGAATTCGAAGTTAAAATCAAACTGGGAAAGAATTGAGAACGTCAGCGTGCGTGTGTGTGTGAAAAAATCTCTTCATTTCCACTTACTTCATTTTAAATACCTACTTAAATTAGAACTTCTGAAATTTTCTAATTAAAAATACAAAAATGAACATTAGCAGACTGCTATATTATTTTCATATTTTCAGTGGAAATTAATAATTTTAAATGCTAATTTATACATTCATAAATTTGAGCTGATTACGATAGTAAAATCTGATTTTGAAAAAAGTGTATAATAAAGTAATGATTTCTTCTAAATTTGGAATGGTTGTCATTTTGAAATGGTTAAACGGATTTTCCTGAAAATGTAATTTTTTGTGCAAGTTTGAGTAAGATCGGTGTATAAGCTCTGAATACTATTAAATTAGTTTCCTCATTTTTAATAGAATTTTCAAAATTGAAGCTGCTGATTTACACAGACTTTAATGCTGTTTACATTGGCGAAATCAGATTTTCAAAAATCGTATAGTATAAAAAAGTGTGTGTGTGTGTGTTTAACGAACCTTTAAAAATGTCTTGTAGTCAAAATTAGCCCTAATTTCAAGATCCCGGTCACTGGTGTTACCATGATGAAGGAGAACATTTTGTGAGTTAAAAATCCCTGATTTTTTGCTTCACTTTGCAAATTAATATTAGGAAGAATGGGACCGTTTTCAAACTCAGCTGTTTGGTTAATAACTTGTTCAAATAACGGCCACAAAATAAAGGCTTCCTTATAAAAATTGACAATTGTTAGGCCTAGACGTTTCAAATATATCTTAGGAAAATTGAAAAAATTGATTGCAAACATTAAAGTTTGCGACATTTAGTGAAAATTAACTTAAAATAAATGCGTACTGAATGAAAACCAAAGTTGTATTTTCTGTTGTAATGTTACTCATAAGTGGACAGTTTAGCGTGACAAAGTTTGTGACCTTTGGTTGTGTATTTTGTAATATTTTTTTGAGTTACTCAAAGTCCCGTAGCGATTACAAAACAAACTTCGGCGAAAATCGAACAACCGCCGGTCATAAAATACCCTTCATTTCCCCCAAGAAATCAGTTTAAACGCCCAACTTCAAGGTTTTCTAATAAGATTGAGAGACATTGTCGAGGGGGTAAGTGTGATTGTTCAACTACAACAGGGGCAATGTGAATTAACGACGTTGTGCGAAAGAGAAAGAGAGAGAGAGAGAGAGAGAGAAGAGTAAGGTTGCAACATCCAGTGTCAGCTTACCGCGGCCCCAATTGTCTCCTTTATTGCCCAATAAACATAACACGCTCTGTAAACAGTGGGTTATTATGGTGATCATAAAATCGGTGTGAAACGACACGCTATCATTGTCTGACATTTGCTGGAACTTAATCATAGGCGAACTTTTGCAGAAGGTCAGATTTAAACAAGAATAAAGTGCGTGCGAACTTTATTGCATCTACATTGTGGAGCGCACGTTGTTTAAACAAATTTTAAAATGTTTAAGTAATTACATTTAATGACTAGCTTTTGCCCGCGGCTTCGCCCGCGTTAATGTAGATTTTTGTCGCGTTTTGTCAATCGATTGGGGTTGTCGGTCGATACAGTATTGAAGTAAAAACGATTAACTTATTTAATTCAGGTTGTTGGTCAATACAGGTAGTGGTTAAATAGTTACAAAAGAAAAAACTACACAATATAAATCAGGAATATGTGTAGGAGTAGAAAAGAAGTAGCGGAGTTTGTGTCAGTAGAGTCACAGGTTCTGCCTTGCTGCGAATTGAATATACCACTCCGTCTTCAATTTTATCTACAGTTAATTAACATCCCATATAAATACCACTTGTCCTTGATTCGTTATTAAAAATTATAAATTAACTGGATACCAAATGCGTGAAGGAATGAACAATCAGGCAGATGTATTAATGTAAGAGTAAAATTAACTAAAAGAAACTCAAATTAATTTAATAAAGGAAGCGAAACAAAGATTTTTGTTGTTGCTTAACGTCCCTACTTTATGCCAGTTAGACTAATTGAGGGATCAGTCTTACTGGTAAGGGAAAAGCAACGAGAGCAACTGCGGCTCGAACAAAGAACCTTTAGGTGCGCAGTTGAGTGACACAGTAGACTGACCGAATAGACTGATAGAATAAGTTCAATTAGATAAGCAAAAATAATAATAATAAAAGAAAATACTTTCGTTATAACAACCATTCGCCACAGATAATAATAAACGTGAACTTGAAATCAGTTATCAAGGAATAACTGTTTAATGACAAGTCATTATGAAGTAGTAGTTTAAACGATGATTATTTTTAACAGCTCATTTGTGCCAGATACTTTTAAAATATTTACTTTAAAGATTTTAACTAAAAGCTATTGTTAAAGTGACAGCTATGTGTATTCTTTGTAAATTGTAGTTTTATTTGAAATATGAAATAGAAGTTGATTTTTTTGAATCATTTTTTTAGACGTTAAATGCTACTCTATATACAGGGTGTTTAGAAAAAAATCGCCAAAAATTCTGAATTTGATTGTACATGCAAAAGTAGCCTAATGAAAAAGTTCAAATGAAGGTGTGCTCTAAAATGCATAATTTTCTGTCTGTCTGTCTGTATGTGTGTTTTTTTAAAGAAAAGATTTATAGCTCATTAACCGTTTGCACTACAAAAATGAAATTTCATACAATTATTTACGCTGCCAAAACAATATTAAAGAAAAACCTTAGAAAAAATATTTATTCTAATTTCCAAACTGCGGGCGTAGAAATTTTTTAAATGAAAATAACATAAAATCAAAGAGGTTTACAAAACAACTTTTTAGTTCTTTTTATTACAAATCTAACAATGTTTGTTGTAATGTAACCGGATATAAAACAACGGAAAAGTGTTTTACCAAACACGCCGATATATTTTATTCTAATACTAAAGCACGCAGACTCACTGAAAAGTGTTTTTACTATCTCTGAAACATAGCAAAAATAATAACTCTATGTGCCAATTATATCCTGAATTTCTATGGCAAATTTTTAAACACGCTGTATAGGCAAGGCAATCAGGAGTATTTAAATATTTAAAAAATTATTTAATCAACAAAATAAAGATGCGATATATGTCCTAATGATATTATAAAATTCAGATACGATTTTGTTTCAAAAAAATAAGCAAAACAATTCATTGTGAACAAATTAAAACCAATCTTATTTTTTCCAAAATTCTTTGCGGAATTATTTATGTTTTGTATTCTAAAGGTAAACTTAAAAAAAAAATATTTCAGCGAGAGTAGAGGAAGACCATGAACCACTAAGAAGGCAAATCCTTAAACCAAGGTCACGATCTTCCGATGTAAATTCAATACTTTATACACATATCTCAAGCAATAACGCAGTCACAAAATATTGACTTGTTTATTTAAGTCGATCCTACAGTATTTGAGGGCATTAGTTTGTGATTTATGCCCGTATTTTATAATTATGTTTCCATATTTGATTAGTTAATTAGCTTTGTCAGGATAAATTTTCACAAATATTTTTAGCTGAAAAATTGTTTTGTCGTTTTCATGTTCCATTCGCCCAACTAGTTTTTAAATCTTGCAGCGTTAATTGTTTAATTACTGTATATATATATATATATATATATATATATATATATATATATATATATATATGCACAAAGAATACTTATATTTTTGCAAATCTGTCTGTGTCTGTATAGGTAACGCCTTATTAGCGTCTAACCGGGCGGTTTGAGATTAATTTCTCCCCACTTATACCTAACAATTATTTAGCAGTTGGAAATATCTTTTCAACCGAACATGAAAATAACTTTCTCTATATTATACAAACAAAAAACATTAGCCTTTTTCCGCGCAATCAAAATGTTGCGCATGATTCATTCTGGATACAGTGCGAAAAGTTAATTACATGTATTCCTAATTTGAGGTAAATTGTAGGAGGGATAAATTTAATTCGTACAAGGAATTGGATATAGATAAACGATTTCTTTTTTGGAAAATCAAAATAAAGAACTTGGATAAAAATTCCTGTTCAAACCCGAACTTTTAAAGTAATAATGACAGCAGCCGTTACCCCTCCCTTTTGTTATGTTATCCACACACAGATGCTGATTATTAGATTTAAGCGTGCTGACTGCTCGTGGTGGTCCGCAACTACAGTCGTGATTCATTTTTGCATTTTCGGCTTAATTCAACAGATAAGTTTTAAAGTGTAAATTGTAAATGACTGATAATTTAAAAAGGATTAACAGTTGGATTAGGTTGTTGGGTCAACAAACTAAATTTTTCTATTAAAATTATTTACTTTGTACTAAATCAATTTCTCTATAAGATTTTAGTTTTTATACATCGAAAATTTACGTTTACTTGTCGTTACATTTAGGAATACTTTTCAAAATTACGTGAGCAAGACATATGCGTGCCGTGAATAAAATTGTTTATTTTTCCTTTAGAAATTATCACAAAAAAGTTCCTTCCATCTTGTTTACATAAAGTAAGCAACCCCATTACAAAAAACTGTTATAATTTGTAAAATAGAAACAAATTAACGTTCAAATTTAATAATGTTTTTTCAAAATTATTTTATGACATCTACCAAGACTTTCAATATATTTTTGTACTCAATTGATATAATGAAACCAATCTGATATTCTAAAACGTCAAAACGTCTTACAAGCTTTTGTTGTATTAATGTTTGAAGTTGTTTTTTGCTTGATATAAAAGAAATATATTTTTAAAAAATGTTTTCAGAGTTTAATAATGATTAGATTATATTTTAATGGTCTAGTTATTGTCCGATAAATCGGACTTGGAATTCAAAGGGTCCTGAAACAAATAATAAGGCGTCGAGAAAATAGTCCCGAAGCGATAGCGCGTGATTACAACTGCTGTTTTCATACTAAAAACATAGACAGCCCTTTTAAATAGTTGAAGATTTTATCGTGGCTCATAAAATAAATAGACTTGTTTATTGAGCACAATCTATCAGTTGTTCATAAGTTTGTTTCCTTCTAGTTTAAAGTTTGTCTCCCATTTCCTCCTCCCCCACAGGAAAGAGGCACAATTATTTACATTGTTTCTAGTTGTAACGCGGCTGCAGAACACATTTAATCAATTTCCCCACAGACTGCAGGATATTTATTCTTTCTCCAGACACTTACCGCCCTTTAGCCTACCTCAGGCCGTGTTCAGGATTACAATTACAATATCTATCTGGCGTTGTGTAAGGTGTTCGCAAGATAGGCTACCGAAATGTTCTTTATGACATTGTGGCAGAAGTGAATGCAACGCAAAATTTCAAGTAGGAAAACGGTTCGAAATGTTTAGGTATCCATTTTAAAAAATATTTTGAACAAAACTCTTTTTAAATACATTGTTTAATAATTTAAAAACCATTAAATTATATTTTTCTTCAAATAATTAACTAAAACTTATTACTGCTAGGATATACGCATTTATTATGAGTAGGATATAAATTAATCCAAGCGTTGTTTTTTCGTTCTTCTTTGTTAACGTGTTTTGCGTTACCTTTAAATTGAAAGAAAAAATACGTATTAATCTTCTATGTTATTCGTTTTTATCATTTTCGTTTCCGCTATTTCTCTTCGATTTCCCTTTTTTAAATATCGAAGAGGACACACATATCGCGCGCGCGCGCACACACACACACACACACACACACACACACACACACACACACACACACACACACACACACACACACACTCACAGAACAAATCTACATAAATGCGAAGCTCTGGAGCAAAAATATTTCTGTTTTGAACGAAAAAAAATCACGTATCATGTTTTCACATAGCTATTTCTTAACAGCATAACCTGAAATTTATTATAGCCTATCATTAATGATCTTCAGCAGAATGAGCCAGTCAGTGGATTGCTGGAACTTACAAAGTGCATCAATCTGTTAAACTAGTACTCAAGAGGTTTAGTTGCACAATAGGTCTGTTGACCGCAGTACCTGGGGTTGTATTATCCCTTAATCTATTTTGAATCTAATCTCTTGTAATCTATTATAGGCTATCAGTTGTTTAATTAAATCAGCTGATTTTTACGAATTAATATAAAACAACTGATTTTTACTATAGCATACCTAGTTTTTAACAACATAACTTAAAAAGTATTTACAGCCTATCAGCTGTTCAATGAAATCAGCTGATTGCTACGAAATAATATAAAACAACTGATCTTTTACTATAACCTCTAATATAAATTTGTGAACTCCCATCATGCAACGAGCAAAATCAAACATCACAACCAGCCCTAAAATATGACTCATGTTAATACAAAAAGGAAACGCCTTTGCCATAAAATGAAGGGACGCTAATCTGACATGAACAAACGTACTTTACTCTGATGAACGTTTCGGTAACATAGCTACCATCTTCACAGGAATACAAAACAGAAGTAACCAAGCTAATTGCACAATTTATCTAACAATGTGCGTTTAAACAAACTAGAATTATAATGCAAAAAGCGTATCTGAGTTTTGTTTTAGCAAAATTTTATTGGAAAAATATTTTTCAATTTTTTGCTACTCATAACGGCACATGACCACGAAACGTCTGTTTGTTCACGTCACCTATTAACGTTGCTAGTAACGAATGTAGCAAAGTAAACATTGTTTCGTTTTATTGTGTTCAAGTGGAAACTCGGAAAACTGTAAAGAAACAAAACATCGGTTGAACCATAGATAAACCAGCAATGAATGGAACACATCTTTCCTATTCAATGACAATACAAAATACAACAGTAAATACGATAGTCACGTACAATAGGGAAACTGTTCTATCTTTCCTTAAATATTATTGCTTGACCTAATAGTATTATTTTATGAACAGTACTTGCTGTACTTTTGTTAGTTTCGTTTAACATTACAAAGTTTTGTTTTGAAGTGTTTCCAAGAATTGGTGGTTTTAGTTTATTTCTGGAAATAAATATTTTAGAAATATTATTTTCGATATTTTGATGTCATCATCGTAATCAACATTAAAATCTGCGCTTGAAATTTTCAAATTACGTTGAACACATGAAAATTAATTCTGACCGAAATGAAAACATCCCTTAATAGCAGCGGATTTTGAAAATTCAATTTGCTAAATTACGCAACTTTTAACGCTAATTATGATGGTGAAATCGGATTTTATAAAAATTCAAGACAAAAATTTGAAACTGTTGAGCGAATTTTTCTGTTTAACTTCCCTTGTCCAAACTAGTACTATGAACGATTTGTGTGCCGAGTTTGAATCAGAGCGGACAAAACTGCGAACGTGAGCTGCTAAAATGCGCGCGCGCGCACACACACACACACACACACACACACACACACACACACACACACACATATATATATATATAATTTTAACGACTCCTCAAAACGTGAGCTACAGATGTAGATCGGTGGGCATTTCATAGTGCCAGATCTAGGTCTTACCATAATGGCCGCTCCATTTGCTAATTTTTTCAATAGACATTTGTAAACATATCTTATGACTTAACAAACTACAGTTTTTATAAATAAAATAAGAACACAATCTATTTATATTAAAACATTAACTATTTTTCAACTGTAACAATTCGATTTTCCTCCTAGACATGTAGACCTATTAAAGGTGGCATTGAACAGAGCTACTTCAAAAACGTTTACGGGTTTCCGCTATTTGTGCACATACTTTACTGGTCCAAATATTCAGTTGTAATAAGTAAAGTTAAATTCAATTTCAAACTCGACCCACAATAGCTTAACTTCGTTGCAAGTGTAACTTTATTTGAGGTTGAAGTTGGGAAAGGGACGCAGGTGGTCAACAACAGGCTGACACGACGTTGACAAGGGTCGGTATAAAAAGTCCGACCAACGACTGCCGACCACACGTCACAACCACAACGACACCGCCTCTTCGATATACACATCATTTGTCAGATTACAGGACTAACAGCAACATTTTGGCCGCCATATTGCTTTATCACTTAATGCCTGATGGATTTGAAGATAGTCAAAAGGAAAATTTGAAAGCAGTTCGACACAGTCGTTTCTAGTAGGAACATTGTTTCGAAATTTCGCCAAAATCGTATATGACATCTTGAGTTTATTCTTACTAAAGATAAAATCAGGTTGGAAAACCGTGACGTTTATAGCGTTTCGTGTGATGATTGTTTTAAGAGTTGCATAAGGGCAAACTAGTAGGCTGTACCAGCATCAAACAGAAATCGGCCACACCATAGATTTTGTGTCATACAGAGATATAGACACTGACGAAAATTATAAGAACAGAATTGTTAGACAGGTCATCGAAATAGAGAAACAGGGTGAACTAAATACGAGGGTTGACGCCCTTGCAGTTTGGAGGGCTGCCATCAACTGTGTTGTGTAATAGTGCTAAGGCCTTTGTCAGTTTAACTGTGCCTGGCCAGCCGGGCTAATGTGCATTAAGAGCGGGTCCTGATCAGTCCACTTTATAATTGCATCATACGGAGTTATAAAAGAGGCTGGCAGGTGAACGCTTCCTTCAGTTCGACTTTATGCTTGGAGCGAGAACAACCTCGAAGATGCCAGATGCAATTTTTGCGAAATGTCGGAACAATGATTCTTCTAGAAACATCAGTGATGATTGGATGTACTCCGATTTTCTACGTTATTCACAATTTCGTCTACGTGAAGTTATAAGTCTTAAAAATATAAATGTACTTGTGTGGGTGTGTGTGTGTGTGTGCGCGCGCGCTCGTGTGTGTGCATGCACGTTCGCAGTTATAGTCCTTTGAATTTGATTCGCAGTTTATATAATTTGATTCAAACGACACAAAAATCGATTTTGTTAATATCGATAAAACAAGTTCGTTAACCAGGAAAATTTTATGAAACAATTTTAAAATCACGGTCATTTCAAACCTTTATACATTTTTTGTCCTAAATATTTTTCAAAAATCTCATTTCACAGTCTCAACCAGTGTTAAAAATTGACGCGTTGAAAATTGAATTTTCAAAATCCGTTGAAATTAAGAAATGCTTTTTTGTGTCGGTCAGTGTTTATTTTCCTATTTTCAATGTAATTAAAAAGGTTAAAGTGCTAAAATAGAAGAATTTAAAACAGATTTTCAAGAAGAAGTTAAGACACAAAAAAATTGGAAAGACGCATCCATCACGTCAGCAAGACAACTGCGTGCCACTCATTAAATTTGTAAACATATTTATTTAGGCTATACCAGTTAAACTAACGAAACCAAAAAAAGAGGGCATAGTGAATACACAGGCTTGAGTTTAAAACTGATACACATTTATTTTCCTTAATATATGTTCATTAAAAATATCTGATAGTATGTAGTTTGAACATTTTATTTTCTGAAAATACTTCAGAAAAAACAATTTAAACTGCCTGAATGTAAAATAAAATGTATTATATATTAATTTATTTTTGTTTCGTTAAAATTTCAGAAATAATATTGGCTGAGGGAGGGTTCATACTCGTAGCTAACTTTATAACGCTGCTTATATGGCCATATACAAAGTCAAGCACAGGAATCGCACTACAATCTACATACAGGCTATAAACCCCGCACATCTCTATTGAATAGTGTTGAATAGCTTTTTTCGCGTTATTACTGGTTTCGAAACATTTCCTGTTCTCTCTAAAATACAAATTTGTGATAACTTGTAATTCACTGAATATTTTTGTATCGTACCCGTCGTCTGTCAATTTGCATTTATTTTATACGAACGCCAATACATTAATCCAATTATAAAATGTATTCTACGGTTTCAATTCGTATTTATTGATTGGGGTGTATGGCAACTGACCCAGTGAAGATACAAATTATTTCACACTTTCACACATACTAGACTGTTCAAAAATAGTTATTGGAATTATATATATGAGTGTGTGTGTGTGTGTGTGTGTGTGTGTGTGTGTGTGTGTGTGTGTGTGTGCGTGCGCGCGTATAATTAAAAAAAGTTACAATCAGTATCGGGTTTTGAATTCATGTCATTTGGTTTCATAAGCAGACGAATTTTATGGTCTTTCATTTCATGAAATTCCGATCAGTGTGATGATTTGTATTTAAGCAAGTTAAAAGTTTTTTTCCATAAAAATTCAAATTAGGGATTTCACGTCATTTAGTTTCATAAACAGACTATATGGCCGTTCATTTCATGATATTCTAATCAACGTGACGATTTGTATTTAAGCGAGTTAAATTTTTTCCTTATCAAAATTTTAATCAGACGTTCCTGAATTCATGTCATTTAGTTTCATAAACACACAATTTTTATGGCCGTTCATGTCATGAAATTCCAATCAATGTGACAATTTGCATTTAAGCGAGTTAACATTTTTTCTCCGTCAACATTCTAGTTACACGCGCCAAATAAAGTTTTCATTTCAAAAAGAGAATCGTTGGAACGCATTCTCATGCCCACATATGTTTAATATTTTTTTCACAATCAATGCTACTTGTATTTAGGATTTTCAAGTTATTACATTGCATGATTGCGCATTTTTATTTCAGGGTACTATTTTTGTACAAGTTATACAGTATTTTTGTACAAGTTATACAGTATTTTTGTACAAGTTATACAGTATTTTTGTACAAGTTATACAGTATTTTTGTACAAGTTATACAGTATTTTTGTACAAGTTATACAGTATTTTTGTACAAGTTATACAGTATTTTTGTACAAGTTATACAGTATTTTTGTACAAGTTATACAGTATTTTTGTACAAGTTATACAGTATTTTTGTACAAGTTATTCAGTATTTTTGTACAAGTTATACAGTATTTTTGTACAAGTTATACAGTATTTTTGTACAAGTTATACAGTATTTTTGTACAAGTTATACAGTATTTTTGTACAAGTTATACAGTATTTTTGTACAAGTTATACAGTATTTTGTACAAGTTATACAGTATTTTTGTACAAGTTATACAGTATTTTTGTACAAGTTATTCAGTATTTTTGTACAAGTTATACAGTATTTTTGTACAAGTTATACAGTATTTTTGTACAAGTTATACAGTATTTTTGTACAAGTTATACAGTATTTTTGTACAAGTTATACAGTATTTTTGTACAAGTTATACAGTATTTTTGTACAAGTTATACAGTATTTTGTATAAGTTATACAGTATTTTTGTACAAGTTATACAGTATTTTTGTACAAGTTATACAGTATTTTTGTACAAGTTATACAGTATTTTTGTACAAGTTATACAATTTTTGTTATACAGTATTTTGTACAAGTTATACAGTATTTTTGTACAAGTTATACAGTATTTTTGTACAAGTTATACAGTATTTTTGTACAAGTTATACAGTATTTTTGTACAAGTTATACAGTATTTTTGTACAAGTTATACAGTATTTTGTACAAGTTATACAGTATTTTTGTACAAGTTATACAGTATTTTTGTACAAGTTATACAGTATTTTTACAAATTATACAGTATTTTGTACAAGTTATACAGTATTTTTGTACAAGTTATACAGTATTTTTGTACAAGTATACAGTTTTGTACAAGTTATACAGTATTTTTGTACAAGTTATACAGTATTTTTGTACAAGTTATACAGTATTTTTGTACAAGTTATACAGTATTTTTGTACAAGTTATACAGTATTTTGTACAAGTTATACAGTATTTTGTACAAGTTTATACAGTATTTTTGTACAAGTTATACAGTATTTTTGTACAAGTTATACAGTTATACAGTATTTTGTACAAGTTATACAGTATTTTTGTACAAGTTATACAGTATTTTTGTACAAGTTATACAGTATTTTTGTACAAGTTATACAGTATTTTTGTACAAGTTATACAGTATTTTTGTACAAGTTATACAGTATTTTTGTACAAGTTATACAGTATTTTTTGTACAAGTTATACAGTATTTTTGTACAAGTTATACAGTATTTTTGTACAAGTTATAGTATTTTTGTACAAGTTATACAGTATTTTGTACAAGTTATACAGTATTTTTGTACAAGTTATACAGTATTTTGTACAAGTTATATACAGTATACAGTATTTTGTACAAGTTATACAGTATTTTTGTACAAGTTATACAGTATTTTTGTACAAGTTATACAGTATTTTTGTACAAGTTATACAGTATTTTTGTACAAGTTATACAGTATTTTTGTACAAGTTATACAGTATTTTTTGTACAAGTTATACAGTATTTTTGTACAAGTTATACAGTATTTTGTACAAGTTATACAGTATTTTTGTACAAGTTATACAGTATTTTTGTACAAGTTATACAGTATTTTGTACAAGTTATTCAGTATTTTTGTACAAGTTATACAGTATTTTTGTACAAGTTATACAGTATTTTTGTACAAGTTATACAGTATTTTTGTACAAGTTATACAGTATTTTTGTACAAGTTATACAGTATTTTTGTACAAGTTATAGTTAGTAGTTTTTGTACAAGTTATACAGTATTTTTGTACAAGTTATACAGTATTTTTGTACAAGTTATACAGTATTTTTGTACAAGTTATACAGTATTTTTGTACAAGTTATACAGTATTTTTGTACAAGTTATTCAGTATTTTGTACAAGTTATTCAGTATTTTTGTACAAGTTATACAGTATTTTTGTACAAGTTATACAGTATTTTGTGTAGTATTTTGTAGTTATACAGTATTTTTGTACAAGTTATACAGTATTTTTGTACAAGTTATACAGTATTTTTGTACAAGTTATATTCAGTATTTTTGTACAAGTTATACAGTATTTTTGTACAAGTTATACAGTATTTTTGTACAAGTTATACAGTATTTTTGTACAAGTTATACAGTATTTTTGTACAAGTTATACAGTATTTTTGTACAAGTTATACAGTATTTTTGTACAAGTTATACAGTATTTTTGTACAAGTTATACAGTATTTTGTACAAGTTATACAGTATTTTTGTACAAGTTATACAGTATTTTTTGTTACAAGTACAAGTTATACAGTATTTTTGTACAAGTTATTCAGTATTTTTGTACAAGTTATACAGTATTTTTGTACAAGTTATACAGTATTTTTGTACAAGTTATACAGTATTTTTGTACAAGTTATACAGTATTTTTGTACAAGTTATACAGTATTTTTGTACAAGTTATACAGTATTTTTGTACAAGTTATACAGTATTTTGTACAAGTTATACAGTATTTTTGTACAGTTATTTACAGTATTTTTGTACAAGTTATACAGTATTTTTGTACAAGTTATTCAGTATTTTTGTACAAGTTATTCAGTATTTTTGTACAAGTTATACAGTATTTTTGTACAAGTTATACAGTATTTTTGTACAAGTTATACAGTATTTTTGTACAAGTTATACAGTATTTTTGTACAAGTTATACAGTATTTTTGTACAAGTTATACAGTATTTTTGTACAAGTTATACAGTATTTTGTACAAGTTATACAGTATTTTTGTACAAGTTATACAGTATTTTTGTACAAGTTATACAGTATTTTTGTACAAGTTATACAGTATTTTTTGTACAAGTTATACAGTATTTTTGTACAAGTTATACAGTATTTTTGTACAAGTTATACAGTATTTTTGTACAAGTTATACAGTATTTTTGTACAAGTTATACAGTATTTTTGTACAAGTTATTCAGTATTTTTGTACAAGTTATTCAGTATTTTTGTACAAGTTATACAGTATTTTTGTACAAGTTATACAGTATTTTTGTACAAGTTATACAGTATTTTTGTACAAGTTATACAGTATTTTTGTACAAGTTATACAATATTTTTTTACAAGTTATACAGTATTTTTGTACAAGTTATTCAGTATTTTTGTACAAGTTATACAGTATTTTTGTACAAGTTATACAGTATTTTTGTACAAGTTATTCAGTATTTTTGTACAAGTTATACAGTATTTTTGTACAAGTTATACAGTATTTTTGTACAAGTTATACAGTATTTTTGTACAAGTTATACAGTATTTTGTACAAGTTATACAGTATTTTTGTACAAGTTATACAGTATTTTTGTACAAGTTATACAGTATTTTGTACAAGTTATACAGTATTTTTGTACAAGTTATACAGTATTTTTGTACAAGTTATACAGTATTTTTGTACAAGTTATACAGTATTTTTGTACAAGTTATACAGTATTTTTGTACAAGTTATACAGTATTTTTGTACAAGTTATACAGTATTTTTGTACAAGTTATACAGTATTTTTGTACAAGTTATACAGTATTTTTGTACAAGTTATACAGTATTTTTGTACAAGTTATACAGTATCATTCCTTTCTAAATATTAACTGCATCTTATAAATTATTTATCATAAGTTAAGAGGAAGAAATTCGGGAAATAAAACTTCCGAAAAATATCTGTAAAACCTTACTTACAAGAAACAACAAACTATAATTTAGTTGAGTATTCACTAAAAAACCGTTAAAATTTAACAACCTTTAAAAAACCACCCTAACAACCATTCATTTGGACTATTTTAACCCTAACCTTGTCACATTAAATTGTCAAAATCCCTTTCCCCTAAACGAATTACGTGCGTTTTTAAAAAATCTACAAATCATGATTTTAAATGACCCATTCTCCCCTTTACAATGACCGAGGGGTGAGGCGAATGTGAGTCTCACGATGCATAAAGATTTAAAGATATCGAGATAAGGCAAAAACCGCTTACATTGGATAGAAACGTCACAGGCAGATGTGAAACGATAATTTGTGTCAATTCATTTTGAATCCCATTTCGCTCTTGAATTGATTGAAAGGATAAAGTTTTATTTCGATAAATACTTCAAAATCTAAAAGCACTTAATAAAGGTTCGTTTGTACGTTTATAAATGTTGTAAAATTGAGTATTGTATAACGTTTCATTTAGAATTTTTCGATTTCAATGTGGGGGAGCCCATTTGGTGTTTTTTAAAAATAATTAAATTAATATTGTTTTTGGAGAACTGAATGATATAGTTTTGTAATGCTAACTGACTTACATCTTACATAAGTACATCTTTAATTCGTTCATTTTTGTTCATTAATTTGTTTTATTCATAATTCATTCTTGTGGTGTCTTACTATTACTATTATAAATATTTTTATAATAATAACGATTGATTTTTTTTATTATTAGAAGTATTGTAATTAACCAAGCAAAGTGAATTCTTTGTTTCAACTCGACCGTTAGGCATTTGGTTTGTGTGTGTGTGTGTGTGTGTGTGTGTGTGTGTGTGTGTGTTCGTTACAAATTTTCGCCAAACTTACTGATTGATTGTTTTGAAATTTGATATGAAAATACCTTGTATAAAGCCTGAATATCGTATGTGTAGAGGTTTTTCTTATTCACTTTCGATTCAAGATGGCGGCCTCTGATTTAAATATGACGAGTGTGTGTTTTTTACTGGCTTAACAGCAAGACCTATCATAATTTTGATAGTTTCATGGAGAAAGAGCATACAATTTCCAGTAAAGTTCTTTTCCCTGAATCTTATCGTTAACGGTTAAATTGGGCGGAAATGCTTACGAGAGCGTCATACCATAGGGGGTGATCCTATACTACCGTATTGCAATAATTGATCAGTAATTATGATGATTAATTATACTTCCATTTACCCGACTGAAATTTAAAATATTTTTAATTTTCTGTCTCGCTGACGCGATGGAAGCGAATTTCTAACAGTATTTTTTATAATTATTTTACCCACTTCTTGAAACATTAATATCTGCATACATTAGCAATTTAAACTTTCAAATTGCATTAAAATTGCGAATGTGAATCCTGACCGTATTTTGAAAACTAATGGAGTAGTACCTCTCACAGATAAATATTATCACTGTGACTAGTAAGGAACTACTTACATCAGTTACTTGTGAGTATTTCTTATATTTAATATTTATTTACCCAACTTTTTATATATATATATATATATATATATATATATATATATATATATATATATATCACATAGCAATCTAGTTAGGACACTAAGAAGCTATTCGTTTCTAACTTAATACAGTAAGTACTAAGTTTCGTCCACTGATAGCCTAATCACTTAGTCTTGAATAATTGTTCTCTTATTAATGTGACTTAATAACAGCATCAGTTCAAATGGTTTTACTCTTTTCAATCTTCTAAGCCATCTTCAGTAGCTGCAGGGCTTCGACACTGATGTGTCGTAGTCTTTTGTTTGTGTATATGAGCAAATTTTCTGATTTCATTATCTGAAGATATTTATGTAAGTTGTCATTTCGGATGTACTAAGGAGCATTTGAAATGCCACGATACGTTTACTTTTCAAACGTTGAATATTTCTATTAGTCTGACTGGCACAACCCCAGAATGGAATACCGTAAGTCCATATTGGTTTAAGGACCTGCTGATAAAGCTTGTGCACTGATAAGGAAGAACGACGACCCATGAAGCAGTAGACCTTTCTGTATTTTTAGTTTCAGCTTTCTTGTTTTTTCTTTGCAAGGGTTCCGATTAAGTTTGGCATCTAACGTCATGTTAATATACTTGGCCGTATTGTCGTATGGAACCATTACATGATTCATAAACACAGATGCTTAATGCACTTATTGGTGAAATAGACATACGCAGATTTGTTTTCATTAAGTTTGATTTACCACTTCATAGGCCAGCTTTGTATATCGCATATAAATGTTTGTAGTTTTCTGGTGGACTCAACATTATTGCCACTAACTTTTAAGTTAATATACAATTGTTGTTAAGTTATTTATCCATGCACTTAATATTTAGTATTTTCCAATTTTGACTTAAAGTGATTTGGTAAATTTAGCGAACAAAAAATGAACAGAAAATAAATATACAGGAGCGTGTATAAATAAACAGGACTGTGGTTAATAACTTTAACTACTAATTATTCAAAATTCCCCAAAGTTTCAACCTCGTGAATTAGAATATTTTTTTATTGTGTTACTGGTATTTAAGAAGCAAAAGTTCCAAATGTTAGTGTTAAAGAAAAATTGTAAAACTTTATTTTTTATTGAAAATTACATACATTCTTATTCAAAATGGATACGTATTTGTACAGAAAAATATTATATTTATTTATCATAATATTATTTATGATTAAGAGATTCTGGACAAAAGGCTGTTTCGTTTTGTTGAAAGTTTTTAAGCTTCGAGCGTAGTGAACAGTAAAACAGCGAACAGATTGAAATTTATATTATTTAATCTACCTTTGAATCTTAATATTCAAGGAAAAATTACAGACATGTAAGATCATGTCGGGATACAGAACCAGGAAAAATGGCACCAAGATAACCGGGTAAAACCAACACGGAATCGATCCCGGTATCAGATACAAACAAAATCAATTACTTGTCAGGAACCGATATTACTTCCAACTTGGTTGTATACAAGCGATCAGATCCGAAGGTACAAGAACCGCCCCGAGGAACACGTCCAACTTATAATTATTGCGAAGTTACAGGCTTGAAATGATTGATGTTTGACTAAAATAAACATAACATGCTTTTTAAAAAGCCGGTGCTTGTCGACATATAGAAAGTGGAATTATGAATCGGTTGTTTCGAGCTTGTTTTTGAATAAATTAAAAGTTCATAAACTATTTAGAAACAAGAAGTGCTGAGCTCCGTGTGCTCTGCCCGGGTCTCCGGTCAGTGGGTTTTGTGGAAGACAACAGATGTGTCTTACAGCGGTTTTAGTGTTGCTATTTGAATGTCCTAAAATGTTAAAGGACTTCGGGTAAATCATAGCTTGGTAAATTATTTTATTGAGTTAACATTATTAATAATACAACTTTATTGACATTCTATTTTAAAGTTTAAAGCCGTTTACTTTCACAGATAAACTGAGTTACTATAAATATGCCAAACAATTTTAATTGTACAACAAATAAATATAAAATATAAAACATAAAAAAGTGAAATAAAAAATATGAATTAAATATTTGTTTTTTTTAAATTTAAAGTTCGTTTATTCTTCTTACAACTCCAAACGATAGCACTCATTTGTCACCCTAGTTCTGCACTAATTTATCCCTATATTGTAGCGCCGGTCTTCCTCTGCTTCTCCCTGGGAATCCATTCCGTAGTTAATGTCGTCCAAAAGTAACCTTTCATTCAGCCCATGTGTGCATCTCTCGTCAAGTTCTTGGTTTTCACCTTCCTCGATAGCTAGCTTCTTATTGCTTTTCTCTCCTTCTGATTCACTCCTAGCACACTTCTTTATCATTCTGAAGGTTTTGCGGGAGGCAATAGATTTGTATAGAACCTTTCGCTCTATACTATACTTTGGTTTCTGTGACGGTGTTTAAATGTTTCTATCATGTTAAAGGATTCCGTGAAAAGCATATTTTGTGAAACTATTTTTTCGGCGTTAATGATAATGAATTAAGTATTACACATCACAGAACCGACGGTCACACATACAAAAAGAAGCTCCATTGAACCCTTGTAGCTCACATGAAGCAATGGGACGCATATGAAAACTAAAATGTAACAGTAATTGTTATTCCCTCTCCTAAAAAAACCGTTTTGAGCTACCTAAAAAAATATGGAGAAGAAAATCGCAATGAGCAAACACTAGAACAACTGATTTCCCAAAACCGGATTATATGGTTTTACTCAAACTTCGGCAATCTATGAACGAAAAGTGCTTCAACCTCCTTTCATTTCGTTACAAATTTTAATTTATTTCACTTTAAATTTGAAATGATAATGGTTTTTTAAGAGTGACCGATTTCAAGTAATATCTGACTAAAATAGAACAGTTATACATGTTTTTGTTGATAGTTCCCAAACCGATTTGTGGAAAAATATAGATTTAATATTTATCTATTCTTTATCACGATTTTGAGTAAATAATTGCTTCAAAATTTATTACTGTTTAATTCCATCTGTGTGTGTGTGTGTGTGTGTGTGTGTGTGTGTGTGTGTGTGTGTGTGTGTGTGTGTGTGTGTGTGTGTGTGTGTGTGTGTGTGTGTGTGTGTGTGTGACATACATTTTGAGAAATGTTTAACGTATCAACAGTCCAGTCGAAAGTTAAACAATAATTAATTACAAAAAATAACCCTTTCACTTGGTAACTTTACAAAATTTAAGAGATTATTTTAATCGGTTTTTACAAATTAATATTTATTAATTTTTTAATTTTAAAAAATTTAATATATTTATAAGCCTATATTAACAGAATTATACTGCAGCTATCTTGTTGATGTAATACAAGTGAAATTTCCAAAAGCATTTTTATCAAGCCTTCTTTTTTGAAACTTTTGTTTTACTATCATAAACAGCATTAGATTCTGCTTATTATACGTATATATATATCTTATTTAAAATACGAAAATAAACCATAACTGCCTTCAAATTAAATTGCCTAATTTAAACAGATTTTGGAAGTTCAAAATATTCAGCTATGCAGCTTTGTAACGCTGATTGCGATGGTGAAATCAGATTTTCAAAAATATTTAATAAAAAAAGTTATGTATTTGTTATTGGTTTGAAGTGGCGG
>CM040191.1:10417500-10480000 GCA_022606455.1 Callitettix versicolor | reverse complement strand
GCATGTTAAATTTTTCACTCCCTAAAACGAACTGAAGTCCCTTTTAAAGCTGCAGAACAGAAATTTGGCCACATACTTGTAAAAAGAACTATTTTTTTCAATTAATGTCTGTAAAAAAATTCTAATTTTTGTATCAAATTTTTAAAAATAAGAAATTTTTAACCTGTAAAATTTGTACAATTATAAATTGAATTTAAAAATTGTTAGTTCTAGCACAGGCAGTTTAAATCTGTAGTAAGATATCGCTCTTTTTTTTATTTGTTCGCTTTAAATTCGGCTGAATTTCTCAAAAATCGGTTGATTGGATTTTAATCAAATATTTTCAGTACATGAAGAATCAAACTATCAGTGCAGGTAATTTAAAGTTAAGTAGCCTACATTTACGTTTAAGGGTGGAAATAACTGAACATGACCGCCGTTAGGTTCTTTGTTAATTTACTCGTGAACTTAATTTTTTAATTTTAAATTTTGTGCATTGACAAAATTTGATCAAAATCGAATCAAACTTTTTTTTTATAAGAAAGCACTTCCCTCCGTTTTGTCTCTGTATTTAAAAATCAGATGTTTTGAAGAAATTAATTTACGCGGGAAAATTGCGTAATGTTTACACACCATTGCCAGTGTAATCGTTATTACAATATCGAGTGTAAAATTTCTTTATCACTGTTAAACCCGCTTCACTGCAATCTGCTCCCTTTCAGTTGGCTGTTGAATTAAACTTTTAACGGTTTTTGAAGCGTGAAGTAAAACGAGTGATTTTAATAATTGTTTTTGAACTGCACACGAACGGTTTCGCGCATTGCATACAGTCGAACGGTCTTGTGCAGTTCTCGCCTGATATTAAAATTAAAACACGTCATCGAGTTAAACGTATTTATTGGTGCGGTCAAACGTGAGCTGATTGGCTGCAACAATGCAAGACTCTCCCGAGCTCGAACCCGTATCCTATTAGTTATTAACTTCAATTACAATTGTCCATAAAAACATGTATATACTGAGTGGTCAACTTCGCGATTCTGGGGCATACAGGATTCACGGAAATGTGTGTGTGTGTGTGTGTGTGTGTGTGTGTGTGTGTGTGTGTGTGTGTGTGTGTGTGTATGTGTGTGTGTGTGTGTGTGTGTGTGTGTCTGTGTTTGTGTAAGTGTAAGTGTGTGTATGTGTGTGTGTGTGTGAGTGTGTGTGTGTGTATGTGTGTGTATGTGCGCTCGCGCGCGTGTACGTGTGTATGTTTGTGTACATCATTTGGGTACGTCTGACCATCATTATGTATCTTAAAGTTGTTTTATAAATTTTAAGTTAGACTTAGGACGATTTGAAAGACTCTACATTAAACAAAATTTCATATCGAGTTAGAAAAACAAATCTCCTGTCAAACAAATTTAGTTTTAGCGCAGTGGTTTTTCAGATATTTTGCGGAGCGATAATATACTTATATTTTTGTACTCTCGTATACAATCCATTCCATTTGTCATGTATTACATTACCCGAGAAATTGATTTCGATCAGACCACACCGCTTCCATCGTGTTTCCAGATTTTCTTTGACCACTTTTATCATCTGCCCACCTCTTTCCATTGCCTTTTGTAATTATTTGCCGTTAACGATCTATTTAGATTTTATACAAACGCTATCCTGATTCTTCCTTCACGCCTAATTAAGCACTCGTCCTTGAAAAAACCAATTCTTCCAGTTATAAACGCCGCTCAGCCGTTCACAGTTGTATCTTACAGCTCCGCTTCCTGTGATTGATGAGTACCAAAACTTTATTTATACTTTATAGCCTGTTGTTAATAGCTAACGTTTAGCTTTCTTAAATAATGAAAAACATTTTGTTTAAAATTTCACTCTGTTTTCCTTACTACATTCCATTTGATTTTGTTTACAAAATGTAACTACTATTTAGGAAGAGGAATCGTTAAGTATGTAATATTTTGTTTCGTAGCCTGTTCATTTCTTGCGTGGATTTTCCTCAGTTATTCATTCATTAAATATCGTTACAATGGATTGAATATTTATAATTTATAACTTTTAATACACAGTTAAAAACCTTTAGAGTTTTGTTTGATCGATATTTCATTTGATTAGTTTTAAAATAACGTCTTTTAATTTTACTTTTTCTGTTATGCCGTTACAGCCAGAGGAAGTATTTGTTGCTTTGTTCGCATATGAAAGATTTAAGTCATGGAGTTTAGTGTTGACGTGTGTTTGGAATTAGTTTTAAATTTCAGCACTGTTTGACAATTACAAAAAATAAGGAGATACATTGATTAGAGACTATGGAGTTTGGTAGCGTATATCACTGTGATCAAACCCTTATTGTGCAAATAAACCTATTTGACTTAACTTCAGTAGACTGAAACCCTAAATGTGCTTACCAGTCCACAGACTAGCTCATTCTGGTGGAGGTTTTCAAGGTCCTGGAAGCGGAACAACTTTTGCTTCCTACTGATAGCATCGGTAGGATTATAATAACAAAGGAGATAGTCTTATAATCATAGATAATGTGGCTTACAGATTCCTTTTCCTTCTTGTATGACCTACACGCTGTTTCTCCGCGATAAGTTCATGTGCACATTCCTGTTCATAGTTTTACAGATTTGCCCTTCGCCCAGGATTTTGGTATTCCTGGCTGAAAACCTTCTAGTCTTAAAGTACGGTTCCCACCAGCCCTGGTATAGCAACCCTAAAAGAAGTGTGTCTCTCGTACACAGAGTTTGATTCCTGGGAGGTCTTCTGCTTCTAGATTCAATTAAGAGCCTGTTTGTTACCGTCTTCTCTTTTCTCAGTTTGCGCTTTTTGATCCCGGTAGACGTTTGTACATTTATTAACGTCCGTCAGATTTGACATGTTAGGTTAGGTTAGGTTAAGTTAGGTTAGGTTACAAATCACTGCTTGTGTATTTCGTGTTGTTAGGTACAATCCTCTCTCCGTGTTACTTGCACTCCTTAGTTCATTTTTCACAGTTCCCCCGGGGTTTTCTCGGATCTGAATATTTATTTACAACCATAAAAGTGCCATGCACAACAGAGTCCTGCATGGCTATATTAAACTTGTAAGTCGCCTGCTATTCAGATTCCACATACTTGAGCTAAGCTCTCCCTTACTCACACAGTCTTAGCGAATGCTACTCTACCTTCGCTTGAAAAGAACTGATCTAACTCAAAAGCAGATAGGTGAAGAAAGGTTAGATCCAGCTAGGGCACCTCAGGATTGTCAAACCCGTAATCACAATGTATGAGCCACTGAGGATACTACATACAGTGTTTGACGATTACGTAATCTAAGACAATCTTACCAGAATAATTAATTCATAATGATTATTTTTTTTAAAACAACAGAAACAGTCTAACAACTTTTCGTTAAATCACTCGACTACAAACACGTCATCTCTCACGTCACGTCCAGTGCACGCGGTGACTTCAACGCTGCGTCGATAGAACGCGTTAAAAACAAGTGTTACAAAATGGCCGCACAGAAGGACATTTATTACTTTATTGTCGTAACTCCTACTCTCGCACTGTATAAGTTTTGAGTTTTTAACTCTGTGCAGTATACAGTTTGTTTTTACCGTGTACAAAGTAATCTTCAAAATTGGCAACACTGTTAATAATCTTGTAGCCTTAACGCCGTATTGATACATAAACTAGAGATGCTGAGACTCGTAATTAAAGACTGTACTTGTTGATTGTATCAGTCGAGCCTTTATCAATAGCTGTGTAAGAAAGTGCATCGGTCTAAACTTTTATTTTATTTTTTTTTTTAACCTAATTGTAATACTTTGTATGATTTTGGTTTCTATAAATAAGAGGGCAAGTCAATAATTATTCGCAATGCAGTTATAAATTTTATTGCAATACAAATAGGAAATTATCATCATTTTTCACCATAGTCCTCTTTTCAACGCACTTGGTCCATCGTTACACAACCTTCCTGATGCCCTTAGAACAGAACTTTTTCGGCTGAGTAGCGAGCCACGCATACACCGCTTCTTTTACTTCTTGGTCCGAGGTAAAAAGACAGCCTCTTAATGCCGCTTTGAGTGGACCAAACAAGTGGTAGTCAGAAGGGGCACGATCCGGACTATACTGAGGATGAACCATTTAAGTTTCCGGAGAGTTTCAGCAGTGTGGGCAGCAGTATGTGATCGGACATTGTCGTGCAACAACACACCTTTCGACAGTAATCCTCGGCGTTTGCTTCGAATTTCAGGCTTCAGCCTGTCACTAAGCATCTCACTGTAATGTGCACTGTTTATTGTTGTGCCTCTTTCTTTATAATGTTCCATTATTGTGTCTTGCGAGTCCCAAAAAACTGTAACCATCAATTTTCCTGCGGATGGTTGGCTTTTGAACTTTTTCTTACAGGGCGGTCACCAGTAATAATTCTGTCTAAGATGATGTCACGTTCGAATGAACGTTACATGTTAAGTTACTCTGTGTAACTGTGTAAAATTCTAAAAAATATATCTAAAGACGAAACAACGGATTGTTTAATGCAAAGTTAAGTTTTAAAATGTCCATACATAGTAGGTATATCAAAATTACATGTGTAAGTGTGTTTAGTCCTTGGAATTAGCATTTGTAATTCCAAAACATGTATTTTATAACAAGATATTTCTATAACAAGATGTATTTTATAACAAGATGTTTCTAAGGAGAGAGAAAAAGAACAAAATTCTCTCTCAATATTAGTTTAAGGAAAGCGCGTACATTTACGAGGATTAAACGCACGCTCACGTTCGCAATTTTTGACCGATTTGATTTAAACTGGGCACAAAAATCAATAGCAATCCAAATGTTTTGACAGATGTCCAAACGCGTTTATTTATGCAGCTCTGCGAGTTTTTTAAGGATCCATCTTGCACAGACTTTATGAAGCCCAAGTCTGTTGTGGATGATTTCGTAGGCAACAGAACCAATACTAATTGCAGAAGATGTGTCACGTCATCAAGAGACACCTGTCTGTCTAACAGAACCATGTCATATGCACGCTAATTGTTGTCCTCATTTGTGGCCGTAGACGGTCGTCGGGCTTCTTCGTCGTGCGTAACATTAGTGACCATTTTTGAATTTTTTTAATCCATTTATACACACACTGTTTCATTAAGACACTGTTTACTTATTGTGTCGAAAGTGCAAACAGAAAGAGAAGCAGCTACGCATGGCAGCAAGGCAACGATGATGGAACTAATCTAGCAACATCAGACTTGCACAGAAGTACGAGAATGAAACCACGCATGCGCCACCAGTGCAACAGTGCTGCCAACACATTAGTACATTAAATACAACTGCATTGCAAATAATTATTTATTTACCCTCGTAATTGATAATTCTAAAGTTTTTAAATTTTCAAAAACTCATAAATAAAAGATACATAATAATAAAAACAAAATACGACTGATATATATATATATATATATTATTTCGAAAAAAAGAGTAAATAGTCGAAATATTTATCAATCGCTCTCCTTTACTTCAGTACCAAATCCAAAATATACATACGCTTTATTTTTTACTTCATTTTAAAAGTGAAAATTTGTTCAAACTATTTATTTTCACCGCGTTTGTATTCTTATATCGAAACGGCCAGTTTCATCCTTTTCCAATTTAATGTTTAACTATAACAGGGGCATTAGCGTCAAACAGATAAGCGTGCCTAAACTTTCTATACACCTAAAAACTTTACCAAAATATCGGGTAACTATATAGCTCTTAATAAATATCGCCAATGTAGCCTGGGGGTATGCTAATGTTTATTAAAACCAGTGTTTATTTCCGTAATTCGGTCGCTAATTGCCGACCCTACTGTAAAGTTACCGGCATGAATATTCTTAGCGGCTGTTTTGAATATTCATAGAACGAGGGGAATGCAAAAACGCTGCACCGTAAAGGTCAGATAGTTTACACTGTATTACATGTTAAACATGAATGATTTGGCTAAAACGTTCATAATTATGTTAAATATCAAGCTTGATATGTTACCTCCTAGCCTTCGGCCTCGACATTTAATTTTACTCGCTACGCTCGCGACTGTGTATGTGTGTGTGTATTACTGTGAGATAGTGTTTTAGCACTAAAGAAAAAGTAAGAAAAATATTTAGCAGTTTCTAACATTTTTATTAGCGGATTTTCATTAGAAAATGAGCTAATGTAGCAGCCGTTATGGTAAGATCCCAGACCCTAGACCAGGAAATAAGCGTCGACTTCTAGAATGTCATTAAAATTTATATATATATAATTTATATATATATATATATATATATATATATATATATATATATATAGGTATGTGTGTGTGTGTGTGATTGCGCGCGTACATTTACGTGGGTTAAACGCACGCTCACGTTCGCAATTTTTGACCGATTTGATTTAAACTGGGCACAAAAATCAATCTCGGCATTAACTTGGACAAATCAAATGACGAATATTTCAAATCGTTCAGTTTCATAACGTTTTGACGTTGAAATTAAGAAATTAATTTGACAGCGGTCTATTTCAGTGCAATTTGAACATTTAAAATGCTAATTTATACAGATTTTTATGTTTTTTGTTATGGTGATGTCAGAGTTTCAAAAAGGAGAACAAGTTAAAAACAATACTTTCGGAAACTTCCTTTTATCGTGCAATTTGAAAAGTACTGTAATGCTTGGTTAAAGACGGTTAACTAACCGATAATCGATGGTTTATACCAGTTAGTGTAATGAGGGTGATGAAAGGGTGAGGCGACGGCAGTAACTAAATCTCTAACCCATGACTTTGAGGTGCTCAGTTCAGAGATTCCGAGATCTTTTTACGAAAACATAACTTTTCTAGTATTTCAAGGGCAACGTTTGAGACAATTTTATAAATTGCGTAATTTAGCAGGCAATTATAATCCAACATGATTAAAACTAGGCACAAAAATTGGTTTCTTTAACAGTTTAGACAAGTTCTTTAACTAGCAAAATTCGTTTTAGTTACAAAAGTAAGTTCAAATATTTAAAAATTCGTAACTTGTTTGTCTTAAATATTTTTTAAAATAAGATTTCACCATCGTAATCAGTGTAAGAGTCTGCCAAAATGAGCATTTTGAATTTACAAGATCCATCGAAAGAAGGGAATTTGAAAGTTTTAAATGCTAATGTTTTCTCGTGTTTTGTAATTTATACAAAATTGTTGAAATAATTGTTTTTTTTTTAATAATTAAAACAGAATATTTGCTAACAAGAAATCTAATTCTTGAATAGGTTTTGTTGTATCACGAAAATTTGACATTATAACTATAATGACTGATTATCTTAGTACGCGCTGAACACGTATTTCGTGTTTAGATAAATTACGTGCGCATATCGATTTTAGGTTTGTTGTTTCAGCCAATGTCGATGAATTTATATTGTTACGATATTCAGACAAAATGACATTGATACATATTTTATACATGTTTCAGAATAATTTCAGAAACAGTAAGATTAGAAGCGGCCAGGCGAACTGCTTGCGGTCCCTAGTGGGTGATGATTTTCTTTACACCATGTAGTAAACTATACCGTGAACACGTACTACCAACTTACCGGAGTTAATGTTCCGTATCCGCATGGTTTACCCGCATTGCAGTCCACTTTGCTAGTAACAAACTAATTTTAGTTTTTTAGTGCTTGTGTTCTTGTAAAACACGAGTTAAATATTCAGAAATAATTAACGCTACTTTGACTTTCACTTGTTGAAGGTTGAGAATTTTCTCGAGCTTATTCACGATTATAAACTAACTGAAACTCTATTTTTTTTTCTTGAATATTGGTAAGAAGAAATAGTAAATTGTAATATTGTATTTTATCTTAAAGAAGAATAAATGTTATTTCAGGATAGAATCAACAGCCCTAACTGTGTGCTGCTTAGAGCAGAATGTCAATAATTACACGATAAAGTCTAACTCGTGATGAAGTGGATATATGATATGGCCTTGTGTATTTATGTCTACGCATTACAGAAAGCCCCCTCTCTCTCTCTCTCTCTCTCTCTCTATATATATATATATATATATATATATATATATATATATATATATATATATTACTTGTATATACCGCAGGGGTGCAGACTAGCTGTACCTATTGAGAGCATTTAGACGTCCCTCGGGGTACCCGAGTCTAACAAACACTTACACTTACACTTCGACTTTAACACTTTACACTCACACTTACATTTAGGGAGGTGATAGTAGCCTCAATGTGCTTTTCGCCTTAAAATGAAAAACAAATTGTGTAAACAAAAACGTTCGAATGATTAGCGCTTTAAGCAGTAATAGTAAAAATCAAAAAAACATTTCAGTCACGTGTTCCAAGTTCTTTACTTGTTCAAAAATTCTTGGAAGCATTTTTTATCAAATAAGTTTTATGTAAATAAAAGAGAATGTTTTATTTAGAAAAAATCAGCTTTAGCAAGATCAAAAATATGGCAGAATGTTAGGGTCACGAGAGTTCTATGAAAGCTATCTGTTGCTCAAGGGACTGGATTACAACATTTTTTAACTTCCTAGATTTACCTGAAAGGGTTTGTGGCGAATCATTTTCCCGCCAAAAACAAGTTTTTAGATTAACGAAGTTTAACTGGAAAACGAGTAATTAGACCGGTTATCAAAAGAAGAAATTGTTCATGGGCCGGGATATGGTCACTAAACCCATTTATTTATGTATTCTTCTTTTATTTATTCTAATAATTTATTTATTCTTAATAAATATGTTTTAGTAGTTTTTTTAAGTTCAAACTTTAATTTTTTTCTAAGTTGAAAAAGTTACCATTTTTTAACTAACAATTTTAAAACGGATAGCAATTTTTTGATGGATAAAATTTTGTGTTAACCTATTACTAAAATACATTTGTATTGCAATTTTTTTTTTTTAAATATTCTTTTATGTGACGTTATTCGATTATTCGCGATGTTATTCAATATTACGTGACATTATTCAAAGTTCTTGTGATTTATTCAATATTAAATTATATTATTTAATATTACGTAATGTTATTCAATATAACGTGATGTCATTCAATGTTACATGAAATTATTCAATATTAAATGATATTATCCAATGTTACGCGATTTTATTCAAAAATACGTGATGTTATTCAATGTTACATGAATTTATACAGTATTAAATGATGTTATTCAATGTTACGTGACGTTATTCAGTTATACGTGAAGTTATTCAGAGTTACATAATTTTATTCAATATTACGTGATGTTATTCTATGTTACGTGAAGTTAGTTTTTGGAGATTTGTTGTTATCATATCAACGATATTATCCAATGTTACTCGATTTTATTCAAAAATACGTGATGTTATTCAATGTTATATGAATTTATACAGTATTAAATGATGTTATCCAATGTTACGTGACGTTATTCAGTAATACGTGATGTTATTCAGAGTTACATAATTTTATTCAATATTAAGTGATGTTATTCTATGTTACGTGATGTTAGTTTTTGGAGATTTGTTGTTATCATATCAACGATATTATCCAATGTTACGCGATTTTATTCAAAAATACGTGATGTTATTCAATGTTACATGAATTTATACAGTATTAAATGATGTTATCCAATGTTACGTGACGTTATTCAGTAATACGTGATGTTATTCAGAGTTACATAATTTTATTCAATATTACGTGATGTTATTCTATGTTACGTGATGTTAATTTTTGGAGATTTGTTGTTATCATATCAACGATAGAGCTGCTTGTTGGTACAATATCCTTTATGTATTTTAAGGTCTACAAACTAAAAATAATCGCGTCACGTAAATGTCTCGCTGACGTGATAGAATTTAAGTTCCTAAAGAAATTTTTCTATCTTATTCACCTATTTGAAACTCTGATTTCACCGTCATAAACAGCATTAAAATATGTATATATTAGCTTTCTTGTGCATACAAAAACGAACTCTGACCTTGTCAAAATTAAACTTTTAATTTAAATGAATTTTGAAAATTCAAAACGCTGAGCTATACTGTTTGTGAAGCTGATTACGATAGTGAAGTCGGATTTTGAAAAATATTTAAGGCAAAAACGTTATGAATTTTTACAGATGTAACCTCTTTCTGAAATCGATTTTTAGTGCAAGTTTGAACAAAATCAGGCTAAAATTTATAAAACACACATACACACACGCACATTTTAACGTTTTTTGCAGTAACTTGTGTAAAATTAAAAGATAAATTTTGATTGGAAATAAGAAGTAGCTGATGGATAGGGGGAGGGGTTACCTAAAAGTAGAGTGTAGCTAAAATTCTCGAAAAGATCACTGATATGTTGTGTTACTACCTGGATTTCTTAAACGTTTATAATAAAACGTTTTGTCCAGCCACAACAAATTTTATTTACTTTAAAAAAAATTATTTTTGTTTAAGTATGAAGACAATCGTCTGACGAAACAATCGAAGCTTCACTTCTATCCAGCGATATCTCCTAGCTGTGCATATAATACTGAATATATTTAAATAATAAATAAATCATTATGAGATATTACCGCATATTCTAACAGATTAAAATAGACTTAACCTATTCTTAGTACAATGCTTTGGAAAATAATATTTCAAGTGTATAAAATTATTGTTACTATATGTTTACTTTATTACAACATATATATTTCATCAATTAACCAAAGCAGTCTAGAGTCTGCAGAAGTACGAGCAGAGTAATTCAGTTACTAATAGAAGCAGAAGCTATAAATTTTCCAACTTGAATATTCTTCCCAAGTATTCATGAATATTCATGAATTGAGCTTTTCGTTTGTAATCTTGATATATTCACTGTGTTATAGATAAATACTGCAAGTTGGAAGATAAGTAAAAATATGGTTTACTATGTTCGTTGAAATATGCTTATCGATCTGTGTTTTCGTTGTACCAAAATATATTTCATTGAAGTTTTATATTTAGAATTGTTCCTGTTGTTTGGGCTTCGCTCTGTAGTTTGGTTTTCGTCTTGTCTCTCTCAATATTTTCCACAATGAGGTTCATATTTCCTGCACTAATGATCGGATTACCGTGGTATTTATGCTGTCTATACAGTTTATTTTGTCAATAGTTCTTCGTAAATTTTAACTAACTCACTTCATAAGATAAAATGAAAAAACGTGCTTTATTAAACAGCATTTTATTCGGGCAAAAATGATATAAACTACTCAGGTATGTTATTAGAGTTATTATATTTATGACTTGTATTATTGAAAATTCGTTTGGTTTTATTTGTTAATTTCTAGAAATACAGTATATAAAACATATATTATATATTAATGTGTATAAATTCTATTTAATTTCTAAATAAAACAAGGAATTCCGTGACTAAGTAAGGAAAAAACCATTTTAACAAGTTCCAAAGATTATAGACAACGTTCTAACAACAATACACAAATTTAAAACAACACAATTTCTGAATTGTCCAGTAATCATATAATTGCACACGTGTTTGTGTTATTTTTTTAGTGACACGTGATACAGCTAGACAACTTCCTTGTTCCTACGTTTTTCATCCACAATTACTACATGAAGCTCGAGTTATCGTCTCAGCGATCCACAATAGGTAGACGTTTCCTTGTTCGCTATTTTTGTATCGCACTATTACTAGATGAAGCTCGAGTTATCGTCTCAGCGATCCACAATAGGTAGACGTTTCCTTGTTCGCTATTTTTGTATCGCACTATTACTAGATGAAGCTCGTGTTATCGTATCAGCGATCTACAATAGCTAGACGACTTCCTTGTTCGCTATTTTTGTATCGCACTATTACTAGAAGAAGCTCGTGTTATCGTATCAGCGATCTACAATAGCTAGACGACTTCCTTGTTCGCTATTTTTGTATCGCACTATTACTAGATGAAGCTCGTGTAATCGTTTTAGCGATCTACAATAGTTAGTCGACTTCCTTGTTCGCTATTTTTGTATCGCACTATTACTAGATGAAGCTGGTGTTAACGTCTCAGCGATCCACAATAGGTAGACGTTTCCTTGTTCGCTATTTTTGTATCGCACTATTACTAGATGAAGCTCGTGTTATCGTCTCAGCGATCTACAATAGCTAGACGACTTCCTTGTTCGCTATTTTTGTATCGCACTATTACTAGATGAAGCTCGTGTTATCGTATCAGCGATCCACAATAGCTAGTCGACTTCCTTGTTCGCTATTTTTGTAT
Organism: Callitettix versicolor; assembly: GCA_022606455.1. Classification (NCBI taxonomy): domain Eukaryota; kingdom Metazoa; phylum Arthropoda; class Insecta; order Hemiptera; family Cercopidae; genus Callitettix; species Callitettix versicolor. The sequence goes on along the minus strand of CM040191.1, from coordinate 10,467,829 downwards.
CGCACTATTACTAGATGAAGCTCGTGTTATCGTCTCAGCGATCTACAATAGCTAGACGACTTCCTTGTTCGCTATTTTTGTATCGCACTATTACTAGATGAAGCTCGTGTTATCGTCTCAGCGATCTACAATAGCTAGACGACTTCCTTGTTCGCTATTTTTGTATCGCACTATTACTAGATGAAGCTCGTGTTATCGTATCAGCGATCTACAATAGCTAGACGACTTCCTTGTTCGCTATTTTTGTATCGCACTATTACTAGATGAAGCTCGTGTTTATCGTATCAGCGATCCACAATAGCTAGTCGACTTCCTTGTTCGCTATTTTTGTATCGCACTATTACTAGATGAAGCTCGTGTTATCGTATCAGCGATCTACAATAGCTAGACGACTTCCTTGTTCGCTATTTTTGTATCGCACTATTACTAGATGAAGCTCGTGTTATCGTATCAGCGATCCACAATAGCTAGTCGACTTCCTTGTTCGCTATTTTTGTATCGCACTATTACTAGATGAAGCTCGTGTTATCGTATCAGCGATCTACAATAGCTAGACGACTTCCTTGTTCGCTATTTTTGTATCGCACTATTACTAGATGAAGCTCGTGTTATCGTATCAGCGATCTACAATAGCTAGACGACTTCCTTGTTCGCTATTTTTGTATCGCACTATTACTAGATGAAGCTCGTGTTATCGTATCAGCGATCTACAATAGCTAGTCGACTTCCTTGTTCGCTATTTTTGTATCGCACTATTACTAGATGAAGCTCGTGTTATCGTATGAGCGATCTACAATAGCTAGACGACTTCCTTGTTCACTATTCTTGTATCGCACTATTACTAGATGAAGCTCGTGTTATCGTATCAGCGATCTACAATAGCTAGACGACTTCCTTGTTCGCTATTTTTGTATCGCACTATTACTAGATGAAGCTCGTGTAATCGTTTTAGCGATGTACAATAGCTAGTCGACTTCCTTGTTCGCTATTTTTGTATCGCACTATTACTAGATGAAGCTCGTGTAATCGTTTTAGCGATCTACAATAGTTAGTCGACTTCCTTGTTCGCTATTTTTGTATCGCACTATTACTAGATGAAGCTCGTGTAATCGTTTTAGCGATCTACAATAGCTAGTCGACTTCCTTGTTCGCTATTTTTGTATCGCACTATTACTAGATGAAGCTCGTGTAATCGTTTTAGCGATCTACAATAGTTAGTCGACTTCCTTGTTCGCTATTTTTGTATCGCACTATTACTAGATGAAGCTCGTGTAATCGTTTTAGCGATCTACAATAGTTAGACGACTTCCTTGTTCGCTATTTTTGTATCGCACTATTACTAGATGAAGCTCGTGTTATCGTATCAGCGATCTACAATAGCTAGACGACTTCCTTGTTCGCTATTTTTGTATCGCACTATTACTAGATGAAGCTCGTGTAATCGTTTTAGCGATCTACAATAGCTAGTCGACTTCCTTGTTCGCTATTTTTGTATCGCACTATTACTAGATGAAGCTCGTGTAATCGTTTTAGCGATCTACAATAGCTAGACGACTTCCTTGTTCGCTATTTTTGTATCGCACTATTACTAGATGAAGCTCGTGTAATCGTCTCAGCGATCTACAATAGTTAGTCGACTTCCTTGTTCGCTATTTTTGTATCGCACTATTACTAGATGAAGCTCGTGTAATCGTTTTAGCGATCTACAATAGCTAGTCGACTTCCTTGTTCGCTATTTTTGTATCGCACTATTACTAGATGAAGCTCGTGTAATCGTTTTAGCGATCTACAATAGCTAGTCGACTTCCTTGTTCGCTATTTTTGTATCGCACTATTACTAGATGAAGCTCGTGTAATCGTTTTAGCGATCTACAATAGTTAGTCGACTTCCTTGTTCGCTATTTTTGTATCGCACTATTACTAGATGAAGCTGGTGTTAACGTCTCAGCGATCCACAATAGGTAGACGTTTCCTTGTTCGCTATTTTTGTATCGCACTATTACTAGATGAAGCTCGTGTTATCGTCTCAGCGATCTACAATAGCTAGACGACTTCTTGTTCGCTATTTTTGTATCGCACTATTACTAGGTGAAGCTCGTGTAATCGTTTTAGCGATCTACAATAGTTAGTCGACTTCCTTGTTCGCTATTTTTGTATCGCACTATTACTAGATGAAGCTGGTGTTAACGTCTCAGCGATCCACAATAGGTAGACGTTTCCTTGTTCGCTATTTTTGTATCGCACTATTACTAGATGAAGCTGGTGTTAACGTCTCAGCGATCCACAATAGCTAGTCGACTTCCTTGTTCGCTATTTTTGTATCGCACTATTACTAGATGAAGCTCGTGTTATCGTCTCAGCGATCTACAATAGCTAGACGACTTCCTTGTTCGCTATTTTTGTATCGCACTATTACTAGATGAAGCTCGTGTTATCGTATCAGCGATCTACAATAGCTAGACGACTTCCTTGTTCGCTATTTTTGTATCGCACTATTACTAGATGAAGCTCGTGTTATCGTATCAGCGATCTACAATAGCTAGACGACTTCCTTGTTCGCTATTTTTGTATCGCACTATTACTAGATGAAGCTCGTGTAATCGTTTTAGCGATCTACAATAGTTAGTCGACTTCCTTGTTCGCTATTTTTGTATCGCACTATTACTAGATGAAGCTGGTGTTAACGTCTCAGCGATCTACAATAGCTAGACGACTTCCTTGTTCGCTATTTTTGTATCGCACTATTACTAGATGAAGCTCGTGTTATCGTATCAGCGATCTACAATAGCTAGACGACTTCCTTATTCGCTATTTTTGTATCGCACTATTACTAGATGAAGCTCGTGTTATCGTCTCAGCGATCTACAATAGCTAGACGACTTCCTTATTCGCTATTTTTGTATCGCACTATTACTAGATGAAGCTCGTGTTATCGTCTCAGCGATCTACAATAGCTAGACGACTTCCTTATTCGCTATTTTTGTATCGCACTATTACTAGATGAAGCTCGTGTTATCGTATCAGCGATCTACAATAGCTAGACGACTTCTTGTTCGCTATTTTTGTATCGCACTACTATTAGGTGAAGCTCGTGTAATCGTTTTAGCGATCTACAATAGCTAGTCGACTTCCTTATTCGCTATTTTTGTATCGCACTATTACTAGATGAAGCTCGTGTTATCGTATCAGCGATCTACAATAGCTAGACGACTTCCTTGTTCGCTATTTTTGTATCGCACTATTACTAGGTGAAGCTCGTGTAATCGTTTTAGCGATCTACAATAGTTAGTCGACTTCCTTGTTCGCTATTTTTGTATCGCACTATTACTAGATGAAGCTGGTGTTAACGTCTCGGCGATCCACAATAGCAAGACGATTTCCTTGTTTGCTATTTTTGTATCGCACTATTACTAGATGAAGCTGGTGTTAACGTCTCGGCGATCCATAATAGCAAGACGATTTCCTTGTTTGCTATTTTTGTATCGCACTATTACTAGATGAAGCTCGTGTTATCGTCTCAGCGATCTACAATAGCTAGACGACTTCCTTATTCGCTATTTTTGTATCGCACTATTACTAGATGAAGCTCGTGTTATCGTATCAGCGATCTACAATAGCTAGACGACTTCTTGTTCGCTATTTTTGTATCGCACTATTACTAGGTGAAGCTCGTGTAATCGTTTTAGCGATCTACAATAGTTAGTCGACTTCCTTGTTCGCTATTTTTGTATCGCACTATTACTAGATGAAGCTGGTGTTAACGTCTCGGCGATCCACAATAGCAAGACGATTTCCTTGTTTGCTATTTTTGTATCGCACTATTACTAGATGAAGCTGGTGTTAACGTCTCGGCGATCCACAATAGCAAGACGATTTCCTTGTTTGCTATTTTTGTATCGCACTATTACTAGATGAAGCTCATGTTATCGTCTCAGCGATCTACAATAGCTAGACGACTTCCTTATTCGCTATTTTTGTATCGCACTATTACTAGATGAAGCTCGTGTTATCGTATCAGCGATCTACAATAGTTAGTCGACTTCCTTGTTCGCTATTTTTGTATCGCACTATTACTAGATGAAGCTCGTGTAATCGTTTTAGCAATCTACAATAGTTAGTCGACTTCCTTGTTCCCTATTTTTGTATCGCACTATTACTAGATGAAGCTCGTGTAATCGTTTTAGCGATCTACAATAGTTAGTCGACTTCCTTGTTTGCTATTTTTGTATCGCACTATTACTAGATGAAGCTCGTGTAATCGTTTTAGCGATCTACAATAGTTAGTCGACTTCCTTGTTCGCTATTTTTGTATCGCACTATTACTAGATGAAGCTGGTGTTAACGTCTCGGCGATCCACAATAGCAAGACGATTTCCTTGTTTGCTATTTTTGTATCGTACTATTACTAGATGAAGCTCGTGTAATCGTTTTAGCGATCTACAATAGTTAGTCGACTTCCTTGTTCGCTATTTTTGTATCGCACTATTACTAGATGAAGCTCGTGTAATCGTTTTAACGATCTACAATAGTTAGTCGACTTCCTTGTTCGCTATTTTTGTATCGCACTATTACTAGATGAAGCTCGTGTAATCGTTTTAGCGATCTACAATAGTTAGTCGACTTCCTTGTTCGCAATTTTTTATCGCACTATTACTAGATGAAGCTCGTGTAATCGTTTTAGCGATCTACAATAGTTAGTCGACTTCCTTGTTCGCAATTTTTTATCGCACTATTACTAGATGAAGCTCGTGTAATCGTTTTAGCGATCTACAATAGTTAGTCGACTTCCTTGTTCGCTATTTTTGTATCGCACTATTACTAGATGAAGCTGGTGTTAACGTCTCAGCGATCTACAATAGCTAGACGACTTCCTTGTTCGCTATTTTTGTATCGCACTATTACTAGATGAAGCTCGTGTTATCGTATCAGCGATCTACAATAGCTAGACGACTTCCTTGTTCGCTATTTTTGTATCGCACTATTACTAGATGAAGCTCGTGTAATCGTTTTAGCGATCTACAATAGTTAGTCGACTTCCTTGTTCGCTATTTTTGTATCGCACTATTACTAGATGAAGCTGGTGTTAACGTCTCGGCGATCCACAATAGCAAGACGATTTCCTTGTTTGCTATTTTTGTATCGTACTATTACTAGATGAAGCTCGTGTTATCGTCTCAGCGATCCACAATAGCTAGACGACTTCCTTGTTCGCTATTTTTGTATCGCACTATTACTAGATGAAGCTCGTGTTATCGTCTCAGCGATCTACAATAGCTAGACGACTTCCTTGTTTGCTATTTTTGTATCGTACTATTACTAGATGAAGCTCGTGTTTAAGAAAAAAAAAAGATACAGCTGGGAAAAGAAAAAGTAATTTTTATTTAAAAAAACTGAATACATAATTATAAATGGTACGTTGGCTAACTGATGGAGCACTAGCTAATTTTCGTTAATAGATTGAACTACATTAATTATATCAGATCTTTATTCGTTACGGTTTTGTGACTTTTGCAAATGATTGTTCTATTTCACAAATAAAAAACAGACTTTTTTATCTCGTTAAAAATTACAATCGTACTCACGTTGAACTTGAAACATAAAGAGAGTGTTATAACAGATGTGGGTAAATTTTAAATAGCGGGTAAAAACATCGAAAGTGTTCTTACAATGGGCCCTGTGGGGGGAGTTACTTCTTGTAGAATGTTAGCCAGCCTCGGCACCTTCCTTGACTTTACTGACGGAGTTAAGTACCGTAGGCACATATTCACAAAGCGTTGCCGCATTGCAGTTAACTTGATTAATATTAAATTGTGCCTACTTCTTTACATTAAATTTGTATTAAATGGACAGGCTGAAACGTTTTTAAGAATACAAAAAACAATTGTTTTTGTCATTAATACCGGTTCCACAAATACCCCGAAAATCTGAAGTTAGGAAATTTTTAAAATTATAAAATTTTAACAGTCTTAATAAAACTAGCCGTTTATCAATAAATCAGAGCCGCCATCTTGAAACGGAAGCGAATGGAAATAAAATCTTACACGCATATCGTTCGGGCTTTATACAAATATGTTTGCACAAAATTTAAAAACAATCTGTTAATGCTTTTGTCTAAGATTGCGTAACAAAGTGCCTCTCTCGATCAACTACAGAGAAATTACATATAAAATATTTCTTTTTACTTAAAACGGTTTTCCTTCGATACCTGAATTTTAGTCACCGAATTGTTTCTAAGACATTTCCAAATAAACAGTTTTTAGTTTGCTGTTATCACTAATGTAAAATTCATTAACTATAAATTAATTTCAATATCCAAAATGTTTTGATTTGCCGGCCTAATTCGTTCGCTAATAGACGCTTGTAGCAACAGTGTTAGCATGAATATGCTTAGGTTAGATCTGAATATTCATTATTTGAGAAGGGATGTAAAAACATCGCAGGCATCATAAAGTTTATACAGCTCACGTTTTGTAATCTCCGCACATCTCTGTGCATATATCATAGCCGTAACTAATGAAACTTTATTTTCAAATGCATTTTTATTGATTGTAATTAAATCGATTAAAAGAGCATCTGTTTTCCAAAACCAGATGTTTGACAGAGTAAAAAATTACTAATCCAACTTTAAAAAGATTCTGAAAAGAACTTTACGGTGTAAGTGTAGCCTAAATCGATAAAAAAACTTTTCGAATTTTGTTTTCTTGTTTTTTCATTTACACCCGACCTGACGAAATCTTCGGTTGGAAAATAAACAGATTCGGAAAAAACTTAAGGCGATTTTTGTTTTATTTCTGTACCGGATTTTTTGGACGGATAGCGTTATATATGATTACTTATGGGCATGTTGCATTTCAGGAATATAAAAATCCTTAGAGCCAATTTAGAGATTATGCAACTTTTTTAGCAAAACATAGCTTCACCCTTTTTTTGAGAAATTAAAAAATTCGTCCCGAAAAGTGACCAAACCAAATTTAATATTTAAAAAAACATTTATTTTCAATAAATATTTAAAATCGTATATTTTTAGCCTCCAGCGTTGTAAATAGACAAAAACACACAGTTGTGCACAATTTTATAGTAACAACAAATAAGTATACGCGACTTTATAGACACAAGTTTGTTCAAAAAATGACAAAAACCAACAGATTCAACAAAATCCCAAAATATTTTTTTTTCATTATCAAATTAATTTCTTTGAAGCCTACATCATGGGAAAAATATTCGCGGCACGCAGCTGTCTCGCTGACGTAATAGAAGCGAATTTCCAAAAGTATTTTTCCTTACTTTACCCTTTTTCAAATTCCTATTTCACCATCATAATCAGTATTAAAATCTGTATATACTAGCATTACAAACTTTAAGATTACACTGAAAATACAAAAATGAACCCTGACCGCCGTCAAAAAATTTCTTAATTTCAACGAATTTTGAGAATTCAAAAAGCTAATAAATGCAGTTTTTAAAACTCATTACGACTGTAAAATCGGATTTTCAAAGAAATATTAAACAATAAAGTAACGTACTTTTAAAAAATTTTTTAACGGAGACATTTTAAAACTTTTTAACGGATTTTGCTGGTTCAAGTACTTGTTCAAGCTATTAACGTTATCGATTTTCGTGCCAATTTCGAATCAAAACGGACCGAAATTGCAAACGTGAGCGTGCTAAAACAAACACGCGCGCGCGCGCACGCACACATAAAAATTAATAAATAACAGACAGGATAATTTATTTATTTAGCTGTTGTTGTAATGGATAACTGCAGATGTAATGGATCGAATAATATACGCCAGTTCCTCAAAATGTGAACTGGAAATCAAGAATGGTGCTAATTTTAAAATCTTGGGTCTGGTTCTTACAATGATGGCCGCTCCAGTAACTCGTTTCCACAATGCAAATTCGCTATTAACATACAACTCAATCATATTACAACTGCAATATTCTCCTTTTAGGCCAACGCAGTAAAAACAATTCAAGTATTTATAATTGCCCGGCATACCGTTTAGACGTGTCATCAACACACGAACAACCTTTTTCTTAGGGCCATAAAGATGTCAAATTTTAAAAGTCATGTAAGTTACACCCGAGTACAGTTGTGCATTCACATCGTTCAGTTCTGACCGCATTGCAGCGTTATTAATAATAAACAGTGCTTCAGTTTGTGGTTTGTTATTTTGTGATGTTAGTCGCCTACCTGCAGTGAAGCTTCTGGCTTTATTTATTACGGGTCAGTTGTTAATGAATATGTGTTTGAAACAAAACCAACTGGACGGTGTACAAGTAAAAACTCATTTTATAAAATACTAAATATTTGTCAAGCTTATTTTTAAACCAATTTTGTTTTGTTGGAAGACATTGTGGATATTCCATTGGAAAAACGAGCTCTTGAATCACCATCATGGTACAACCCAGCCCGGAACCTTCAATTGAGCACAATGTTCCTAACCTCTTGCAGACCAGCTGCACATATTGAGAGGATTTAGACGTTCCTCGCGGTACCCGAGTCTAACACACATTTACACTTACAACACTACACTTACGACTTAGCACTTACATTTACACTTTACACTCACACTTACGAGGTTCAGGGTGGCGATAATAGCCTCAATGTGCTTTCCGCCTTAAAATAAAAAATCTACATAATTATATATATATATATATATATATATATATATATATATATGTGTGTGTGTGTGTGTGTGTGTGTGTGTGTGTGTGTGTGTGTGTGTGTGTGTGTGTATGTGTGTGCGCACGAGTATTAAATATACTATACTAAATATTAATTTATTGTTTAAAACAGATAATATGTAATACAAATTTATATGAAAATAATAGCTAAATAAAATTAAGGAAGGAAAATAAAAATATACATCTAAAAACGAATTTAAATAGCTGCTTTGAGAGTTTCGCCTTGTTGAAGTTCTTACTACAAAGTGAATTGTTTCCTAAAAAAAAGCAATTAAGATATTTTACAGAAGTTAAGTGCGGATGTTTAAAACGTTTTTTTCCAATTCAGATAATTTCAGTTGAAAACATGAATTAATTGAAAAAGAAATACTACACTAGTACGCTCTGTTACAGGAGTAGAAGGGCGGTTTGTGGGGTGCAGTGGGGGGTTGCGGAGAAACAGAACTTCAAAGCTTGTTTAAGTCAAACTAATGCAATTACTGATTTTTATTTCAAAGTCGGGGTTGCCTTTTGTTATGTTTTCTGCAATATCTGTAAATGTCATACACAAGTTGTAGTTTCCGTTCGAAATACACTGGAGATAGCATTTTTATTGCATAAGCACACGATGGAACTAAACAAAATGGAGTTTTTATTTCCCGGTACTTACGTATAAGTCGACTGAAACTTAGCGGTGATGTTTGACGTTTCCAAAATTAAAAGGCGTAACACTTTCTAGTATTTCCTAGTAAATTCCCACAAAAAATAAGTTGTAATCATAATAAGACAAATAAATTTGAGGTAGATGTAGTCTTTTTACGTAAACAATAATATTGAATTAATGAAGCAAATTTTTAATAAAAGAAATTCAAGGTTTAAATGTTAAAAAAATAACTTTAAACCACTATAGATTATTTACTTATTTCATTTTAGAAAATTCTAAACCACTGTAAGTTATTTACCCACTTCATTAAACAAATCCAAACCACTCCAGGTTATTTACTTATTTTATATATAATAATTCTAAGCTGATTTATCTATTTTATTTTAAGAAACGGTAAACCACAATAAGTTGTTTTCCTATTTTATTAAAAAATTCTAAACTAGTGTAAGTTATTTACCTATTTCATTTTAAAAAAACTATAAACCACTATTGGTTATTTACCTGTTTTATTTTTAAAAGCTCTAAATCACTATAGGTTATTTACTTATTTTATATGAAAAAATAATATGTACCAATACTGAGCACGGTGGAAGTGAACGATTTCATGGTATACATTAGACCGATGTGCTATTATTTCAATTGTAACACATCAAGGGATATAACCTATAAATAACATATTTTGGTGTGGTGATATATTTTAATTACCTTTGCAGATTTTGTACTTACGTTTAAATATAAAACAGTAGTATAATTTAAGAATATAATTAACTACATAATCTGTAAATACTTAGGTTAAATTAGTTCAGGGTAAAGTTAGTAAATAGGTTATGGTATGTTTACTTTCAAACAATTAAAGTTAAACAATTCATTCAATGTAATAAATAATTATAAAAATAAATTGACAGACTAAAAAATCTATACTTTCAAGGGATTGAAACACTTTTAATAGGTCAATAATATCTTCCTAAACTGTTTAACAACAAACAGCTAACGCTAACAGCAAATATCTTCACGAGATAACAGTGGAATTAGGCTGTAATAGAAATATTGCCTAAATTTACAGTCGGGATCTCTCGTGCGTATTCGTAAATCCTCGTCTATTTCTCTCGAGTTATTTAAAAATAATCGATGGTTAACGAAGCCGCAGGGCGAACAGATCTGTTGCATTATTCATAAAATTATAACAATTTCAAAACACAATTCCGCGGCAATTTCGACGATAAATGACATTTCAATTAGCGGAGAGTTTTTGAAAACGCTGCGGTCGAGCGCGTGATTTAATTATTTGTTATCTAGATCCAAGATGCAGATGTACAACAGAGTACGTGAGAAGATGTAGATAGTGCCTATCAGTGGCGGACATGAGCGGTGGAATGCTGATCTTCCATTTAGGGCTATTTAGAAGTAATGGGGCCCGAAGGTGCCGTGGGCGACTACGGTCACAAGGTCTGGGACGCGTGCGTAACCGGCGGCCCACGCACAGCTGTTCTTTAAAATACTTCGGATTGATAACACGATCACGTGATATTATCGTTTCGTGAGATAACGTGCGTGTGTGTTGTACAAAAATTAGTTCTGTGCGTAGAAATGTGATTTTACCAAAAACAGACGCGACGAAGAATTTCGTTTGGCGGTTCTTGTTACGTAAGGGATATGGAATTCGATCCCGAATTTGGACAAGAAATTTTACGTCATAAAAGAAAGTGCAGATTAATAGATTTCACTCCATTATACTCTGTAATTCTAATAATTGCTGTAATCGGTCGGAAAGTAGATTCGATAATCGTTTCTCTACTTCATCGATTACGCAAATCAGACGTACTTTTCAGAACAAACTGCTGGTTCAATTTGTCTTTTAAGTGGAAATGTTTACCGTATTGTGAAAATTTGATAAATAGATTATGAAAAATTTACCCAATTTTTCAATTTTTTCCCAGTACCACTAAAACCGGATTATTTAGAAAGAGCCTGTTTTTGATTAGGTTTTAAGCACATCTATGGAGCATATCACACTATCAACGATATTTGTTAAATATCTTATTAGACTTTGACCATATTCTATGTTGAAATATTAGGTCAAATTTGCAACAAAGAAACATAATACATTCGTCAAATTTCTTTGATCAGCTGGGTTATTAACTAGACATATTTTGTGTTATGTTTCCTCAAATGCAGCAGATGTAATGGATCGAATAATGTTGACCTGTTATACTGCTGCATTAAGTCTTATCTTGCTATGGGTCTACTAAATGAAAAAAAGGAAAACAAAAAAAAACTATTATTAAAGATTTACATTCGGAAGCTAGTGATTCAAATTGATTAATTTTAACAATGAGTGTATTTCGAATTTCTGTTTTTTAAAGCATTAATGTAGACTTTTCCAACTTTTCCATACTGTAGAATTAATGTTTTTACTGCTTCAAAAGTCATTCACATTTTAGCCATCGTTTTAAATTGCATGCAACGAAAACAACGGAAGTAAAAATGTGGCACAAACAGGAAATGCCAAAATTTTGATGTTATACCTATCTATTTTGAAAATCATTGTTGAATATTACAACATGCCAAAGATTCATCAAAATAACTATAATAATAATTATTATTATAACAAAAGTCAAATTTATTTCATCACAGATTTTTGTCAAAGAAATTTTGACATTTCTGTGATACCTTCAATAAGTTAAGTTGTATCGAAATCGTTAGAGCTAATTTATAAAAATTTTAAAAAAATAATGAATGTTTTGTCGATATGTGTTTAAATTTTTGTATACTGCACCGGAATTTTAAGGAGAATTCAAAACAGTGATTTTTCAAAGGTAATCACACCTGCCAATATTAGTCTCTTCTTATGTTGAGAGCAAAAGTCATTAGTATAGTCCTTGACAATATATTTCACTGTAACGGATATTATTAATATAGTACAAGTTGCAGTTTTTCTATATTTATCGCCTTTCAGTTTAATATAAACAGGTATTGTATATTACCTCACCGTGTGGGTTTAATTACACCTAACGCAATAAACGGCGAACTAGCGCGTCGTACATCAAAAAGATATTGTTATGAAGTTTAAGTTTGGCGTTGTTAACTTACTGAACCAATTATTTATATCAGTGTCACTTAAATCTATTGGCCTTGGCAGTAAATATACTGTACGCGTGCTAACAAGCTTTAAAACTTTTGTTGGGTTTTTGTAGCAGCTATTATGGTAATAACCAAACCCGGGACGTCAAAATGAACGCAGAGTCTGTCGCAAAAATGAACTGTGGTTCAGATGTGTTTTAGGTTAAATTAGTTCAGGTAAAGTTAGTAAATAGGTTATGGTTAAAAACAATTTATACATCATTGGTGTCGTTGTTTGTTTACTTTCAAACAATTAAAGTTAAACAATTCATTCAATGTAATAAATAATTATGAAAAAAATAAATTGACAGACTAAAAATCTATACTTTCAATTAAAGGATTGAAACACTTTTTAATAGGTCAATAATATCTTCCTAAACTGTTTAACAACAAACAGCTAACGCTAACAGCAAATATCTTCACGAGATAACAGTGGAATTAGGATGTAGTAGAAATATTGCCTAAATTTACAGTCGGGATCTCTCGTGCGTATTCGTAAATCCTCGTCTATTTCTCTCGAGTTATTTAAAAATAATCGATGGTTAACGAAGCCGCAGGGCGAACAGATCTGTTGCATTATTCATAAAATTATAACAATTTCAAAACACAATTCCGCGGCAATTTCGACGATAAATGACATTTCAATTAGCGGAGAGTTTTTGAAAACGCTGCGGTCGAGCGCGTGATTTAATTATTTGTTATCTAGATCCAAGATGCAGATGTACAACAGAGTACGTGAGAAGATGTAGATAGTGCCTATCAGTGGCGGGCATGAGCGGTGGAATGCTGATCTTCCATTTAGGGCTATTTAGAAGTAATGGGGCCCGAAGGTGCCGTGGGCGACTACGGTCACAAGGTCTGGGACGCGTGCGTAACCGGCGGCCCACGCACAGCTGTTCTTTAAAATACTTCGGATTGATAACACGATCACGTGATATTATCGTTTCGTGAGATAACGTGCGTGTGTGTTGTACAAAAATTAGTTCTGTGCGTAGAAATGTGATTTTACAAAAACAGACGCGACGAAGAATTTCGTTTGGCGGTTCTTGTTACGTAAGGGATATGGAATTCGATCCCGAATTTGGACAAGAAATTTTACGTCATAAAAGAAAGTGCAGATTAATAGATTTCACACCATTATACTCTGTAATTCTAATAATTGCTGTAATCGGTCGGAAAGTAGATTCGATAATCGTTTCTCTACTTCATCGATTACGCAAATCAGACGTACTTTTCAGAACAAACTGCTGGTTCAATTTGTCTCTTAAGTGGAAATGTTTACCGTATTGTGAAAATCTGATAAATAGATTATGAAAAATTTACCCAATTTTTCAATTTTTTCCCAGTACCACTAAAACCGGATTATTTAGAAAGAGCCTGTTTTTGATTAGGTTTTAAGCACATCTATGGAGCATATCACACTATCAACGATATTTGTTAAATATCTTATTAGACTTTGACCATATTCTATGTTGAAATATTAGGTCAAATTTGCAACAAAGAAACATAATACATTCGTCAAATTTCTTTGATCAGCTGGGTTATTAACTAGACATATTTTGTGTTATGTTTCCTCAAATGCAGCAGATGTAATGGATCGAATAATGTTGACCTGTTATACTGCTGCATTAAGTCTTATCTTGTTATGGGGCTACTAAATAAAAAAAAAAAAAAAAAAAACTATTATTAAAGATTTACATTCGGAAGCTAGTGATTCAAATTGATTAATTTTAACAATGAGTGTATTTCGAATTTCTGTTTTTTAAAGCATTAATGTAGACTTTTCCGAATTTTCCATACTGTAGAATTAATGTTTTTACTGCTTCAAAAGTCATTCACATTTTAGCCATCGTTTTAAATTGCATGCAACGAAAACAACGGAAGTAAAAATGTGGCACAAACAGGAAATGCCAAAATTTTGATGTTATACCTATCTATTTTGAAAATCATTGTTGAATATTACAACATGCCAAAGATTCATCAAAATAACTATAATAATAATTATTATTATAATAAAAGTCAAATTTATTTCATCACAGATTTTTGTCAAAGAAATTTTGACATTTCTGTGATACCTTCAATAAGTTAAGTTGTATCGAAATCGTTAGAGCTAATTTATAAAAAATTTAAAAAAAATAATGAATGTTTTGTCGATATGTGTTTAAATTTTTGTATATTGCGCCGGAATTTTAAGGTGAATTCAAAACAGTGATTTTTCAAAGGTAATCACACCTGCCAATATTAGTCTCTTCGTATGTTGAGAGCAAAAGTCATTAGTATAGTCCTTGACAATATGTTTCACTGTAACGGATATTATTAATATAGTACAAGTTGCAGTTTTTCTATATTTATCGCCTTTCAGTTTAATATAAACAGGTATTGTATATTACCTCACCGTGTGGGTTTAATTACACCTAACGCAATAAACGGCGAACTAGCGCGTCGTACATCAAAAAGATATTGTTATGAAGTTTAAGTTTGGCGTTGTTAACTTACTGAACCAATTATTTATATCAATGTCACTTAAATCTATTGGCCTTGGCAGTAAATATACTGTACGCGTGCTAACAAGCTTTAAAACTTTTGTTGGGTTTTTGTAGCAGCTATTATGGTAATAACCAAACCCGGGACGTCAAAATGAACGCAGAGTCTGTCGCTAACACCTGACAATATTTCTGTGTGTATGTGTGTCAGCACGCTAAAGTTTTGGTCAGAATTTATTCAAACTTGGTACAAAAATCGATTACAGCTTGGACAGATTCGTAAACCAACAAAATTCGTTCAACTGTTTAACAGTGGCGGCCATTTTAAAATATTTTTTGTCTTAAACTTTTTTAAAATTAAATTTCACCATCGTAATCAGCGTTAAAAACTTCGTATATTAGAGTTTTGAATTTTTAAAATCATTTGGAATTAATGAATTTAATTTCACGGCGGTCAAGGTTCATTTTCGTATTTTTTTTAATGTGAAAGTTTAAAATACTAGTTTACGCAGATTATAGTGCTGGTTATGATGGTGAAATCAACATTTCAAACAGGGTAAGGTAAAAGAAAATACTTTTGGAGATTCGCTTCTATAACGTCAGCGAGACAGCTGCGTACAACGATTATCGGATTATCAGTGTTGTATAATGCAATACGAGAAAGTTTGTGTAATGTTCTTGGGTAAAAGTTATAGCGAAGTTTCGGCTTTGTATATTTTAAAACCTTTTACCAACGACTTTGGGTTTTTGGAAGTTTAAGTAATTCAATAAAAACATAAAGGACCTACATAAACGCACAATAGCAGTTAATGACGTCTTATTTGTGTATTTACTTTCCGCCTCAAAGGCAAGAACCTATTGAATTATAATTCAATTCTGTTGAAGATAATTTCATTTTGCGCAACCTTTTAAAATTGAATAAAGTGCATCGGGCAGAACTGTGTCTGTGATTAGGGAAATATTTATTTTATTTCATAAACAGATTTATAATGTTTTATCTTTAGTTGCTTCATTCACTCGAAATTTTATAGGTTATGTTTGGAATATACATTATTCTATAACGATGCACAGATTGTGTCCCGTGTACCTTTTCACAAACGAAAAAAACCATTACAAATATACTTTTAAATGGAGTTTAACGATTTTTATTTTAAAATTTTATCGCTACAGAATGAAATCAAACAAAACTATTGATTACTTTTCTAAAAAAAATCAGTTTACCAACCTAAAAACAACATATCGATTTATTTTTTCAAAACAACTTTTTTTGAAATTCTGATTTTACCATTACGATCAGCACTAAAAACTTTATAAAATAGCATTTTAAACTTTTAAATTGCATTGCGGTAATGAAATTTGACTGTACTCAAAATAAATCAGTAATTTCAAAGATTTGTGTAAATTTAAAATGCTAATTTATGCAGTTTTTAACGCTGGTTACTATGGTGAGTTCAAATTATCGAAAATTTCTGACGAAATGTTTTGAAATTTTAAAAATTTGAAATGGCCGCCATTGTGAAACTGTTAATCGAATTTTGCTAGTTAAAGAACTTGTTCAAACTATTAACATAATATATTTAACAATACCTCTAAAATTGATCTAGAAGTCAGGATCGGAGCTCATTTCAAACGATAGATCTTACCATGATGGCCCCTCTAAGTTGCTCATTTTCCAATTAAAATTAGCTAATAAAACGGCACTCAATATTTTTTATTAAAAAATCACCCAATGTTACTTAAAGTTACTACAGGTTTCTTGTTAAAATTATTTGAAATTAAAAGCTTTATACCGAAAATAAGTTTTAACCAATAGGAAACTTGTTTAACGAGCAAATATAACCATGTTCACATTAAAAACGTCGATTCCCACAAATCTGACCGGAACGAGTATTTTTGTTTTGTTACTGCCTTTTTTTCTACAAAATTTGAAACCAGCATCTCAAGCCTCCGCTGCGGAGCCTAGAGGTAAAATTTCAACAAAATCTGAGATTAACTGAGGTAAAAATTCCATTTCGACGATTCGGTTCAGTACAGTCTTGAAACTAAAACACTTTTACTTTTTTCTGGCCTATACCACCAACAATTTTGGAGTGATAGAATCAAATTTCTAGTTTTAGTATGCAGTGAACCTCTTACTGGCTGTGTGTACTTAATCGCACATACTTAAGCCTCGACTTAAGCTAGGTATTTATGCTAAGATATGTTACCGCCCCAGCAAATTTTGGGATAATTCGTAGTACTTTGTATTTATTAAACTAATCAGAAAACTATTAAGAAATCTATAACCAGTAAATCTGTTACTTTATTTATATGTGTTACTATACGTGACCAAATGTCTGTAATTATTAACTAATGACAGAACCTTTTAGAAAATTAAGCTAATCATATATAAACCCTTTCTGTGATAGGCTCGCTACCAGTCTCGTACACAATTTACCTTGTAGGAGTATGTTATGCACTACCTTAGTAGCTTGTTTTAGGGTTGACCAGTATCAATTACACAATGTTCGAATACGCTTTAAATATAAGTATAAATAAATATTTAATGTTGAATAGCAAGTTGTGAAATAAATATTTCTTGTGCATTTTGAGTTTTAACTCATTTACAAGGACCAGCATCACAAAAAGCTCCCAACCGGCAAAGCCTTACTGTCAGGATTCAACAGCTATAGATATTTTATTGTCCAATAAACAGTATCTGTACTTTACACACTGATCCTTCAGAGATGTGTTTAAATTTGCTGGTTTTTTTTAACAATTATTGCAAAATAGCGTTTACTGTTTCACCTATTAACTTATTAAAATATACAACAGCCTATATTTTTACAAATTTTTATTGCAAAATCTAGTGATTTCATTTAGAAACACGATATTCAGGACTTCCTTTCGATAGCTTTCAAATCGTAGTTCCAGGAGCCACCGAAGAAACACTTCTAAACATAATTATCAACTTTTCGCACCCTTTATTACAAACATTCCAAACGAACGGTTGCCATCTTACAATGTTCCCTATTTTTGTTTAAACCGATCGACCAAATACTTGCTCCCTTACACCGCGACTGCAAAGGCTAAAAAGAAAAGATTTGCCAAGAGCAGAATTAATAACTCAAGTGGAACGGTCAAGGGTTTCAGAGCTTTCAACAAGTTCTATTATTAGGTCCACGTTAACACCAACACAGTAAGTTTTAAAACTAAACTCGCTTCTGCTTAGTGTCAATGAACAACTTGTATTTGTGTAAATATTTAAAACCGCTCCGCCATTTCCAAATTTAATTTTCGCCGAAACAAAATACTCGAACGTAATTATACTTACTATTTGCGGTCAGATTACTGAAATTTTTAATGTTTTATATAAAAAAGCATATTTGTAAAAATGTCCACTTTTACTGTCGTTGATGCGATTCTGTTACAAATTTCTTTTCACTCTCAACACTCCAGTGCTAATCTAGACACAGAGTTCAAAGTTTGGTCGAAATCGATAAAAGTCGATTCTAGATAAAATGTTACTGTTTTCAATCGTAATGGATTTTCGCTGAAAAAGTCACGTAATAATCTTATAATTTTATACTGGAGCCTACGTGTCCTAAGCGGATCTTAAGGTAGTAGGTTCGAGACTACAGGTACTGCCGTTAACGCGTCCATTAGTTTTCCCTCCTTCATAAAGTTTCATTCTAATGTGCCTTGATTGTGCACCTCACGTGATATTTGCTTACTTGGGTCAACAACTCCGGACCGTAGATTAACGTTTATAATAATAATGCTTTCATGTTGATATTTTTGCCTAATTATTAATGCTAAGTTCTGTTCACTACCATGCATTGAATCTTAATAATTTTCCTTATTTAAAAAATAAAAATATTATCAGTCCGTATGTTTACTCTTTTCTCCCTTTACTTTTCGAGCAAACAAAATTCTTCACTTTTTATACCTCCTTTTCTTCAATTACTATTGTTTTATTTCTCTTTTCGCTTCGTTCAGAACTTCACTCATCAATTTTCCTTCTTATCAACATATGCTCTCAACGCAATTGTCTATTTACAGTATTCCCCTGACGTTACCTTGTACTCGTCAGCTTTTTGCAGCTTAGTCGCTTCTGTTGCACGACATCAAATAAATGGTGCAAAGTTAACTGGTGTGTGTTCTTTTCTAATTTACTCTCATACCGTAAGCTCAAAACTGTTAACACTAACTCGTGTAGCGAACGTAAGACCAAATGTGTAACAAAATCTGATGATTTTGAGAAATTAGAAAATGATCTGTTAATTGAGAAATTAGACACGTAGTATCTGAACTGGATATTTGGAATGTAAAGTTTGATAAATATCGTGATTTGATTAAGCTAAAAGGCTATTTTTTTCAATTGCAACAATTTTTATCAAAAAAGAAGTTTTAATCGAGAATTAAAAAAAGATTAAATTAGTTCTGAAAACAAGTTGTTGGATTTCTAAACACACACGCGCGCGCGCGCACACACACACACACACACACACACACACACACACACACACACACACACACACACACACACACACACACACACACACATACGCGCACAATTCAGTTGTATTCTTTTGTTTTCAGCCATGTGACAACATACTACATTTAAATTTTTGAAAATATATTTTCAAGAAAACATATCCGAGAGGGCGCCCGAAAATTTTATTTTGTTTTTAAGTATTTATCGATACCCAACTTGGGTTGTTTGAAGAAATGTAAAAAAAAACAATCTGCAGAATAAATGTGAAAAAGAATAAAATTTATGATTCACAAGCTTCCATCATCGTCATCGGATGTGTTTAAATTTATTAAAGAACTATTCGCATTTTTTACAACAAAGTCAAAACAGACAATTCTTAAGTAATACAATCTGTACAAATTAAAGTTAATGAAATTTGTGCAAAATTTGTTAATTTGTTAGATTTAATTATATATATATATATATATATATATATATATATATATATAATTAATTAATTACAACTGAGGCGTGCCCCATCTAGTAATTTTTCTTTATCATTGTGTTCACTGTGTGCTGGCGTGCAGTCCGACGGCTGGTCCCAATGTGTTTACGGCCTGGAGAGGTCAATTGGCTTGGTCCTCTTCAGCATTCTTGTGATGTTGTCACTGCGGCATAGTAGTTGGACAATCTCTGTATTATTATGTTGTTCTAACCTGCAATAATGCTTAACCGAGAGCTTTTTAATGACTTCCTGAACAGGTTCAACACCTAGGTCCTTATGTATGTTTTCATTTCTCACATACCAAGGGGCGTTGACAATCGTTCTCAATACTTTATTTTGAAAAACTTGAATAATTTTACTATTGCTTTTTCTTGTACATCCCCAGACTGGTGCACCATAGGTCCATATTGGTCTTAAAACTTGCTTGTATAGCAGTATCTTGTTGGCTATCGAAAGTTCTGAATTTCTCCAATAAGCCAAAACATTTTATTGAATTTGAGCTGTAGCTCCTCTTTTTTCTTTTTTACATGCACCTTCCATCGGAGCTTTGCATCGAGTGTCATTTCTAGATATTTAGCACTGTTTGCATATGTTATACTCCTTTCGTTTAATATTATTGGTAATGGTTCATATTTTCTATTCGTAAAATTAATGTGTACAGTTTTTGCTTCATTAAACTTTACTCTCCATTTTTTGTCCATTGACTTACTGCGTTGGTGGCATTCTGTAATTTCTCTGTGACTTCTAAAATATTGTCCCCAACTGTTAAAATTGCTGTGTCATCTGCAAACGTTGCTACTGTGGAGTTCCCAGTAACTGGTATATCTCTAGTGTACAGAAGGTACAATACAGGGTCAAGAATACTTCCCTGAAGTACTCCTGCATTAATTGTTTTAATTTGTGAGTATTCGAGTTCATATCTAACCCGAAAATGTCTCTCACAAAGGTATGACTTTAAAATTCTGAAGAATTGCTCTGGTAAGTCCCGTTGTAGTTTATGTTCCAGCCCACAGTGCCAGACTCCATGAAACGCCTGCGCCACGTCAAGAAATATACCTGAGCAGATTTGCTTCCTCCCCATAGCTTCCTCTATTATATCCACCACTCTATGAACTTGTTCAATTGTAGAATGTTTTGCCCGAAAACCGAACTGATGTGCAGGTATGAGCTCCCTATCTTCTATAATAACCTTCAGTCTTTTTAAAAGGAGATTTAATAAATGAATATTGAATATTGCACAATTGTTTATTCATATCATATGTTGTAATTTGACTACAGTAACTGAGAGATGCAGTAAAAGGATCAGTGTCAACACGTCTGTAATCTGTTGTAGACGTTCTTGGCTTGCTTGGTTCGGTCGCTGAATAGTCACACTTGTTCATTTTGTCCTTAAATAATAACTTTTTGGAATAAAATTATGAAAAAATCACTTTAAGAATGTGAAAATTATTGCTGACATCATTTGGATTATTTTTTCTAATGAAGTTTAAAAATTTAATTGCTATTTTGTCCACACACTTTGTAATGTTATGATAATTTTCAAAAGTATGAGATGAAAAATAGTTATTATTGAATTATTGAAGAATTTGTATAGGATTTGTTGGATAAGTTTAAGTACTTAAGGTTAACGGTTTTGTATCTCCTGAAAGTGGGATCAAATGCGTGTTGCGCAACTAAGTCTCTTGTGTTCTCGTTCAGTAGCCCTCAGTAGGTTTAAGAACACAAGGTTCAATTCTGCTGGAGGTTCACAGGGTCCTGGAACACAAACACTCATACATCTAAATGTCCACAAAACAAATATCTACACACCGCTCGTTCAACAAATACCTGTTCTGAATGTAACCGTAATAACCACAAGACGTTGTTAGTAAACATATTTTTTTCAAATTTTAATATCTTACTTTTCATTAAACACACACACCTGTGCTCATTGGAACGTAATCTAAAAAAATATATTTTTTTACCCAGACAATATACTTATAACACAATACGAACTAAAATTGTTCTTACTGTTAAGTTAAAGGTATTATAAAAAGAAATATTTTCAAATGCTTTGCATTATTATTCAGGCTATGATTAGAGCATGAAATGTTTTCCACAATTTTAGGCCAAAACGCATTATGTTAGGTGGTAAACATGTGTTTAAAAGTTTTACAAAAAAAATGTTTTGTTTCAAGACTTTTTTTTATATATTATTAACTTTTTAAATATATCTTATTAATAAGCTCGAAATTTAAATGTATTTTTAAAAATTTAATGAAATACGTTTAACGTTTGTGTTTGTAAATTTTAACTTCAAAATTCTCAACACCACCGCGATTACTGTTAAGCAAATTCGGACACCACTCTGCAGGGGCAAACTAGGGTTGGGTACATTTACATACAAACAGTATGCAAATGAACACATGTAATTTGAAGTAAGAGTTAAAATAGTTGTAAATTCCTCGTTCCGTGCCGTAAGATACAACAAAACTTTCTTGTTCCACGACAAACTGTGTTTAATTGACATTAAATACAAAGTTGTTTTGCTTTCACACTTAATTCGTTTGTGCAAAGTTTCAATTGTTTATTAGTGCGAAATATAACGGAAAGTTTATTAAAGTTATGGTTCAGGAATGGCAAACAATTATACTTTAAACGCAGAACTTAAATGAAAACGAAATAATGGTGTGAAATACAAACTGCATTACTTTAAATTTATGTATTTAATAACCGAACAGATCTTTTAACGAATACAGAATTGGAAGTGGTTATGGCAAAATTTCGGCCTGTACCAATGTGTGTGCCCTTATAATTTCTACATGTTTATTATGTGTTGCATAATAAATTATGCTGTGTGGGCTGACGTATCTAGTCCGTTACGGCTCTCCGTCTACCCACAATCACAAGCAAGAAGGGAACGAAGAATATCTACTAATCAACAGTGAAACTACCCCCACGAAGCCTCAAAACGCACGGGTGCAGAATAAAACTCCGGCAGGACTTCCCATGCACCCGTGGTACCAGCATTGGCAATTGGCCCTATGCCCACCTTCAAAGCCTCGACTGGTCTTTGGCTCGCCAAACAGTTGACACACGATCAATTGACTAGGTTTCGGGTTCCCTTCATGATGCGCCTGGGACTTAACACATCACTCCAGGTCCCCGGTGTTCCGTACCCACACACACATTCATACAAACCTCATACCATTCACACTCAAAAACACAGACACCCTAATCAAGAAACCTACCCAACCCTAACTATAATTTCTACAGTACGAAACCAACACAGTCTTGTGGATCTTCGGATATCAGGGCTTAGTAGGGAATGAAGAGACAGTTCGGCGAAATAGAGCAGAAGCCGAAAGCCTTTTCATTGGTCCAGAACTAGCATGTGGAGTGTGTTATACTCTGGCGCATAGGTGTCACCCAATGGTTTCTAAAGAACATCAAATAGTTTGGGGAAAAACATAAGACATTCTACAGTCAGAGAGGATCCAATAAGGTCCCTTACGTGCGAATGTCTGAACAGGACAGTTATGCGGGAGTGTTCCGCAGTCAGGTAAAATAGGATTCCACTCCCAAATCTTTATTTGTTTCATAAGGTACAGTTAACAGAATTAAATATCTGTAATAATAATACAAATGTCAGTGTAATAATAATATTAGTTTCTTTTTCTGAAAAATTCGTCCTTTAGTTTCGAAATAAAGGTTATACAGGACCACACAGGATTCTTCAGGAGAATCCTGAAGAATATCATTAAATTAATTTTTAACTTCGGCTTTTTTGACCGAGCGGAAATAGGTCTCTGTTTCAACTCGGCCATTCAGCGTTTGGTTGCGTGTTTCTTTAATAAGCAGTTTTGAAATTTGGCACGAAGGTACCTAGTAAAAAGCCCGACTTACTTATGTAGCCTATACGTCAAGGTGGCGACCTCTGTTTTAATGTTTTTTTTTTATTTTAAGGCGAAAAGCACATTGAGGCTATTATCGCCTCCCTAAATGTAAGTGTGAGTGAAAAGTGTTAAAGTCGTAAGTGTAGTGTCGTAAGTGTAAGTGTTTGTTAGACTCGGGTACCGCGAGGAACGTCTAAATCCTCTTAACAGGTGCAGCTAGTCTGCACCTCCTTATGACAAGTGCAGTTGCTATGTGTTTTCTGTAGTACTGGCCAAACGGCAAGACCTATCGTAATTTTGAACGCCTCATAGAGCAAGATATTACGGTTACTGGTTAATTAAACACTGCGAGGTCTACTGGTTTTTCACCTATTCGTGTATGATTTCACAATCGTAGCCATATGATAAATTAGCACTTTTTGTTTTAAAATTTCGTTGTAAATACAAAAATCTTGGCGACAGAGGTCAATGTTTATTTTTCTACGTAACAGTATATTGAAATGGAAGTTTTGAATTCGTAGCTATAACGTTAGCGTGGGAAATGCTTGTTACGATTAGGTTATTAATTTCTGCTTTTCTAACTTTATATTTTACCCCTGAAGTCGTTAAAGGGTGCCGTAAATGATTTTGTCTAAACGTTCGACAAGCAGTGGCCACCTTACGTGAATTGTTATATTATATTGCTTTTTGTATTCAGCAAATTTCTTTGCAGACTTTATTGGGTAATTTATTTTGCATGCGAATAGCCTTTCCTATTCATGCAACCGTTTCTTAAATTACCTCCTTTCAAAAGGAAAATGTGAAAAGGTAGAACGAGGTCATTCACTCACCTAGATTTCTTTTAAAGGAACTTAATCAGAATCTGATTTGAAAAAATGTGCATTGTTCGCATTGGAACGTGGGCTGATGAAATGTACAATACAATTCAATAAACACAAGGGATAAATGATTATTAATATTGCAGGCTTATTTACCTTGGAAGTCTCGAAAATTATGAAGAGAGATTAATGATTTGCTCGGAAATATTGCTTTAACTAGTGCACCTGTTGAATGGTTCATCACAAAATTAAACTTTTGTATTTAAATTACGATATTTTTTTATATTTTGTTTTTGAATTTATACATATATTATTGATTATACTTTTTCACCGTGAAATAGAAGTTTGGTTTTGGTGTACAATAAATGTTGAGCTTTGATTACTATTTTTCATTGCTAATTATTAGTATTTTAATATTATAAAAAAAGACAAAAATCAAAAGAAGTTTTTAAAAACCCGTTAATTGGAGATTTTTAAGCGCAAAAACTCCGACATTATTTGGCGTAACATCGCATCATCTCATTTACATTTGCAAATTATTTTTTTTTAAACATTACGCGTACCTCTTCACGTTCAACTGTTTCCACAAGAATTAATATAATTACGAATTGATTCATTCCACTCCCAAACTTGTTAAGATATTTCCAGCTGCTGTCACTCTCTAAAATTAAATTCGCCGCCATAAAAAAGGGCGCGGATGATTTTTACTGCGCACAGATAAATAAATACACTTACGACAATAACTTAACAGGACGCTGCTCTGACGAAAGTGCGCTTTCGTGTTCCGTCAAGTTATTGGCTGCTTTTATTTGCACCGTTTGTATGTTTTAATTTAATAACTGTACTTATTTTTATCGCGGTGTGATGTCCTAAAGTTCGATAGTTACGGGAACGTCTTCATTTTCGTTTAATTTTCGATTTATTCGTAGGCAGGGATCTTTAAAGTAAGGAAACATTAAATAAGATCAAAATCTAATCAAGTGATTTTGCAAAAGCAGGTCATTGTTTAAGGTTTCCTCGATAATTCGCAAACTGAATTTCGATGATAAATAGCGGCCTTGCATAATTGGTTTTTCAACTGTTGAAAGATTATATAAAATCAAAAATTGATCGAAATCTTTGGAGCCGATTTTGAGAAAATGCTATTTTTGTTATATTTTAATAGGGATTGTGTCCAAAAAAATAACTGTAAAAAATTCGAAAATTAAAAATTAATCCTAGAAATTCGAAAAACTATACTTCCATGACAAAATGTCATTGAAATTTATTACTTAGTTTAGCCTATAGAAATATTCACAGACACAAAGTCGATGTAAAATTCGCTTTTTTGACTGACGGAATGTGAAAATGTTGAAACATATTATGTTTAATTATGTGTGTTATTTTCTAAAAAAAAATATACGATCTACAAAATATTTTGCAGCTACAAACTGTTTAAGGATTTAATTTTCTAAATGTTCTTCTTACGCTCACATAATAATAAGAAGGTATCCTCAAAATTTTGAGTCTCCAGCTGTGTTTTCATTACAAATCAGTCAGAAAGGACTTCTTTTTTATATGTATAGAAGACAGAGTATTATTTCAGGAGATTGATTTTATAAAATGATGAAAAATACATATCTTTTTGAGTATTTATGTTAAGTTTCAAGAAAACAAGACTTTTTCTAACACAAACTGTTATAAACTTTTTACACGACTGCCAAAAAAGGAGTGTTATGTTTTTTGGCACCTGGGTAAGTATGTATGTATGTATGAACATATGTTTGTTCCATCATAACTTCTAAACGGCTTGTCCGATTTTGACCTACATTGCATTCTTCATTTCACTCGTTGCATTCCTCACTTCACCAGGAGTGTCATAGGCTACATAACTTTCATCCAAACCACCCCTATGTGGTAAAATTTGGTGAAATTGATAGGATGAACTTATAATTAATTTCATACAGGATAAATAAGTTGCTAAGATGAAATCATACATTCTTAAATAACTAATGTACAAGTGTAAAACATAAGAACTAGAGACTACGCAATAGGGATCTCTCAGATTCAACCAAGGAAAGCAATAGAAAAACACTCACTTCTGAACCACTAGGCCTAGCTGATTCACTCAAGTTTCAGCTGATTCAGGGCGTTGAGCTGGAAAAAATGACATCCTGAACACAAAAATGGGCCCAGCCAAATCGGTGTTATGAAACTCGGAAAGAATGACATATAATCTAGCGACATTTTAGTGCAAATATATTGAGATGTAGCCCACGACTGAATTTATTGTATGAACGTAACACGTAAATTCGTAATTTATTAAACTAAATACTCGGAAAATATTCTTTAGCATTTATCCTAATACATTGTTTTCACCTTTTTAAATCAATTATATTTCAGATTTTCATTTCTTTTAATTATGAAATATAAAATTTTTGTGTATATTTTTTTGTATTTTGTGTTTTAGCAGTCGTGTTTTTTATTTGTTTAAGTAATTATTTTATTTCACTCATTTTTTGGTTATTTTAGAAAATCAGTGTTTAGTGCACGCATAGATTAATCCCGTAAGGGATGAATTTTTGAAAATGTTGAACCATATTTTTTACTTGTGCTTTAAATTAAGTCTGAAGAAAAACTGATCAGGTAAATATTGTTACCAGTGGAAAACATGTACACCTCTTTCAGGCGATAACTTTTGGAAAATGCTGAAAAACGTGTTTAATTATTTGTAGTTTTAAAGCATTTATGTTAATTAAAAGAAAATTCGACCAAATATGTACAAGTGCGACCGAATAGAAATTATTGTATTTCCCTTTTGTGGTTGAATTTCTCCTGCTGTAATAGTTTTGGATGTACGTTGATTCTGTCAGCCTTTCGAAACAAAGCCGCTTATATACGATAGATTAATATTTAATTCAAGTTGATAAGTTCAACCTCAAAAACCTTACGATAAATCTAAACATGTTTCCCCGATACACGATTACACTGAACTTTAATAACTGCATTTCCAGTCGAGCGAATCACTTTACGACTTGTACATTCAAGTTTGTTTTCGCAACATTTGAATTTTATTTACAATTAAATGAATGGAATAATTTTAGAAGAATAATCCAAAATCGTGTAAATTCGTAAATAATATAAAATTAAGTTATCCATTGAGAGGACATGATGATTGCAGTTATTAATTAGTACCATATAAAACGTTTCTGCATTACGTCATCAGCGTAATTAGACAATCACTTGAACATAGCGCTTAAGTCTAATAAGGGCTCAACAGGTTGAAAATATTTGTTTCCAATTATAAAGTTTTCAAGGTAAAACAAATTGGATTTTGTTACAAAATGTTTAATTATATTTGAAATTATTATTATATGCAGTCGAAAATAATTTAAATTCGCACTGATAATACAATAAACACATTTAACTGTGCTATCTCTGGGCAGAGTGATTTATAAATGCACGTTGTGACAGTTACTTCCGCAAAACAACTTCTCTGCTGTATCTGTGTGTATCTGTGTGTGTTCAGATTAAAAGCGCTGGCATTCCTTTAGTTAGAGCAACAAATTTGTGACTTTACAGATAAACGAATTGCTTTAGAATAACGTTGCTAGGCGTGCGTTAACTTACACTCTGTTATAGTTTATCTTTAGGATTAAAAAAAAATGTTATTTACTAAATTAATTCACCACACAATCATAATATTTAAGCTAAAAACTAACACTTTAAGTTCCAATCAATATAAAATTTGTCAAACTACCGCCTTTGAAAAATAGAGAAAGGAACTGATTTTATGCCTGTTGTCAGCAAAAGTTAACAGTCACAAGGTCAGTAATAAATAAGGTCAAAAAGGTAATAACGTGTCATAAGGTTATGGCAGTAAACAAGCAAGAAACAGATATTATGAAACCACTTCGCGAATATCGATATGTACTTAATTGAATAATAATGCTATAATAATATTGAAAATCGCGCGTGCGCACGTGAGCACACACAAGCACGGAAACATGCGTGCACTTGCACACACACGCACTCACACACATATAATGTGTTTGCACTCACGTTCGCAATTATTGATTCAACTTGACAGAAAAATCGATTATAGTAATAGATTGGACAAGTCTATTAAGAACGAAAATTCGTTTTTTCAATTGGCGCAATTGTTCAATTAAGAACAAAAAACAGTTTTTAATTGGCGGCAATTCAAATCTTTAAGTAATCATAACTTTTTCTTTTTTTTTAATTGATTTCACCGTTTTGCTTGGCGTTGAAAACTGTATACATTAGGATTTTCAGTTTTTAAAACCAACTGACATTAAGAAACTTAATTTGAAGTCTGTCGGTTTCGTATTTCCAGTAAAATTTTAAAATTTAAATGCCAACATGTGCATGTTTTAATACCGCTTATGAATTGTCAAATCAGAATTAAAAAAAAAAATAATATCTAAAAATTGTCATTGGAAATTCAATTTCATCTTGTTACAGAGACATGTGCGTGCAGTGATTATACAATTATTCTTACCGTCGCCGTAAATTCAGATTAGTATAGTTCACAATACTTCAGAGAATATTAATTACACGGTGAAGGAGATTCACTTCCTGAGATCAGGCGTACCGAATAAGGAAGAACACTGTAGGCTTAAAGGACCGATGCTTGCGGTCAGGCTTTGGCGTTTGAAAATCAGACACCAGATGAACGCGATGAAACATAATGCCAGGATTAATATAGATGTAACGTATAGGGATCAACAACATGCCCGCCAGTTATCTGAACTTCGCCGGGGATTAGAGCCACAGGTGGACGATTTAATCACAAAATGTAAAACAAGTGCTCTAATACTGCTTTGTATATTGTACGTAATTTATGAACAAGATTTAATACTGTTTTGTTTTATTCAGTTATATACATATTTATTGTTATAATTTGTTCTTTTTATTTTCGTGCTTTAGTAGCTCTAGTAGTTATTTTCTGTGAACATTTTTTAGCCAAAAGATGTATTTTTTTAACTTCAATGTCTGAAAGATTAATTTTTTCATTTTCAAATTTATTATGACAAATTTTTATCTGTTACTCCAAAAACAAGTTCCTACTGGACACTGTTTACATGTGTCTACACCTTGCTACTGAATAAACGAATTGATTGATTTTTATGAAACTTTACAGCCAGGTTGATTACTTATTTTGCACATATATACCTCAAATATAGGCATATTAACGCTATAATAAAAACTATATTCAAATTTTCATTTTAGAGAGTGTAGATCACATTTTTTTTTATTTTGTTAAAAACCGCAAAATGACATTTTTTTGTTAAAAACCGCAAAATGACATTTTTTTGTTAAAAACCGCAAAATGACATTTTTTGTTGAAAACCGCAAAATGACATTTTTTAAAGCAAATTTTCATTGGAAAAATGAACTATTAGAGCGACCACCATGGAAACACCAAAACCCGGGTCCTTGAAATGAGCACAGATCCTGATCACCATTTTTTTAAAGAGTTGTTAGAATTTTAACGCGCGCGAACGTGTGTGTGTGTGTTTTAGTACGCTCACTTTGCAATTGTGTCGAATTTAATTAAAACTTGGAAAAAAATCGACGATGGTAACAGCTTCGTCAAGTTTGTTAATCAGTAAAATTCGTTAAAAAATTTCAAAATGGAGGTAATTTTAAATCACTAAAAACTCATCACTTTTTTCTTAATTTTTTTAAAATTTTTATTTTATTAGCGTAATATAGCGTTAAAATTGTATAATTTAGCATTTATGACAGTTCATTTTCGTATTTTCAATATAGTTTGAAAAATTAAAACTTTGATATAGATTTTAACGCTGGTTATGGTGGTAAAATTAGAATTTCGAAAAGGTTAAATATTAACAAATACTTTTGAAAATTCGCTTCAGTCACGTCAGCGAAACAGTTGAGCGGGAGGATTACTTTTATTTGACTGTAACCATTCTTTTTCTGTAAGTTTCATTGAACTTTGTATTTATGTTCATAATTCAAAAAATAGAAAAAATTTAAGAAAATCATTTTTGCTTAAACGTGTTTCTAAAGATAGAAAAGTACGCGTTTTGCTTATGCTGAAGAAATATCACTGAGGATGAACATTTAAAGAAGGTGTAAAGCTTTATTTAATTTTGAATTAAAACAAAGGCACATAAGACGGGTTTAAAAAAAACGAAATAACGAAAGAATGAGGAGGAGGCTTAGTCAGAAAGATAATAAACTTCGGTTTCAGGTGTTTAAAGGTTTTACACTCTTTGTAAGCAGGCGGTGGAAAAGTAAAAATACAATCTTTTCTGGATTTGAATTTATTAATGTTAATTACTGAATTAGAATTACTTATTATTTAATTTATTTAAATAGGTTATTCGGTAATTAATGTTTTCATTTCTATTCAAAATTAATTTGAATTCCAAATGTGGAAATAGCGTACTAGTTCTAAGTCTTGTGTTATAAAGTGTTCGTTCCTTTCCAAAAAATAATAAATTTTAATCAATAATTACATTTCTTTTTAAACACTCCACTCCTTTTTGTGTTAATGGTGACCGCTAACTTGTCTGGTGATTCTAACTTGTCTCAGGTGTGTTTTTTATGGAATGCTTATATTACATTGTACTACAATTTTCAGCGTACTTGGAATTGAAAATAAGCTATTGGATCGGCGATTATGGTAACACCCGGACCCGGGATCAAATGAGTGCCGTTTCTGACCTCTAATACTTTACACACACACACACACACACACACACACACACACACACACACACACACACACACAAATATATATATATATATATATATATATATATATATATATATATTTATTTATTTATTTATTGTGTGTGTATGTGTTTTAGGATAGGATTCTCACATTCGCAGTTTTAATAGGATTTGATCCAAACATTGCAAAAAAACTATTTTTGTAAAGGCCTTAACTAGCAAAATTCGTCATTAGTCTAAATAAAAATGGTGGTCATTCCAAATCATTAAAAATTTGTTTTTAAGTTTTTTTGATATTCTGTTTACATCACCGTAATCAGCGTTAAAAATTGAATTTTCAAAATCTGTTTTAAATTTCAATTCGACAGCGGTCAGGTTTCGTTTTTGCATTTTAAAAGTTTAAAAGGCTAATATACGCAAATATTAATGCTGATTATGTTGGTAAAGAATAATATGAAGGAAAATACCTTTGCAAATTCGCTTCCATCACGTCAGCGAGATAGCCTCGTGCTGCGATTATTTTATATCTAAAGGAGGAACGTTTTACCTGGCGCCTTGGCTTTTAAAACACCGCCGATTTCTTTGAAAGCCTTTAACGGGTAGTTTTTGCTGTAGGTGGTTCACCACCATACGCACGTCTAATATTAAGTTGTACTTTTATAACAGATTCAGTTTACACAAGCCAAATAACACACTGCATCTTTTGTTGCGGAGTAGCCATTGCACTGCACTGAACGCCTGAACTGAGCGCTGTCGTTATTCTCAAGGTCACGCAGGCCTGCCAATTGCAGGAACTGAATTCCCACATTTACTTCAGCAAAACTTGGACAATTAAGTTGGTGAATTAGTGTATGTCACTTGTAGAGATTCTATGGCACATTAAAGAAGGGAGTTCGTTTTCAAATACCCAGTATTTAAGATTGTGAACTAAGTAGAACGTTATAGATTCATGCAAGACGTTAAGTCATAGTATATATACGGTGAGTTGAGGAGTCTAAATGACATTTTAGTTTTCAGAAGAGGTAATGACAGTCCAAAGTATTAGCAGATTTCAGGAAACTTGGTCAAGTTTGGCGCGATGTAGTCTTATTGTAATAAAATATCAGTAAGTTAAAGATGTGAATGAAATTAGCATTGTCCTGGGTATGATTATACAATAATAATTGCAAAATGTAAGAGAATCCCGTGGGATCAGAGTGACAATATTCCCGGCTACGTTCCTGCTGAAAATCCAGGAACTGCCCGCGGCGCTCTTCATTTGCATTCGGAATTAGCCCTTGGGCCACGGTATCATTCAAATTGCGGAATTGAAAGTACAGTCAGGTAATTTCATTAGGTACGTGTTCCCAGATTC
The DNA here is from genome assembly GCA_022606455.1 of Callitettix versicolor. NCBI lineage: Eukaryota > Metazoa > Arthropoda > Insecta > Hemiptera > Cercopidae > Callitettix > Callitettix versicolor. The sequence goes on along the minus strand of CM040191.1, from coordinate 10,435,182 downwards.
TCTTTCTTATTCATTGCTGGCAGTCAATTAAAATTGTAAAATTAGTTAAAACACTGCCGTTGCTCTGCGAATATTCAAATCATTTACGAATGAAAAATTAATTTTAGAAGTGTAAGTTCTTTTTAAAGAGAAGTTATTGTTGAAGAAATATCGTTCGATTATTAATTTTAGGAAATGCTTTTGATAAACAGCGTATTGTTGATCTTGGGATTTTAATATCCTAATGTATTTAGAATAATTATGAAAATATTTCCAACTCGAGTGTTTAGGAAAACAAGGATGTTTTTAGAAAAAGCGAAATTATCAAGTTAAAACAACAATTGTGTCTGATTTAACTATTTTTAATCATTAAAACAGTATAGTTGATGTTTTTTACTGTGAAAAGGTCATTGAGGCGTACGAAATAATAGTCTGTAATGCACAAGAATGTCTCAAATTTTAAATAAAACAAACATTTAATTTAATAATTATTTAAATTTAATATTTCGTATTTACTAACTAGAACCTACATTTAATTTAAAATTAATCAAAATCAGTAGATCTTTTTTTGATATTTATTTAGGATTTTTTGCAAAGAAGTAATTTTTTAAAAGTGCAGAAAAAATGTATCCGAGAGTCAAATTTCATTCATATTTGTCAATTTGTTTCCCTTCCATCTACTTCAGACACAGATGTGAATAGGTGCAGCCATTCCACTATATTTCGGAAATGTATTTTTCCTCAGACGTACTGAAGTTAATCAGACCTACACGATAAGGTCAAAATCGAATTTTCTAACTATATCAAGTAAAGTAACTTCACTGCTTCTTAAATATCCATGATTATACATGTAAAGCAGCCAGGTAGGTTCTAAGACTGACCAGCCGCCTAGGTGGCCTAGTTGATAGCGTACTGGGCTTTCACCCCGAGGACCTGAGTTTGATTCCCGGCCAGCGTTTGGCATTTTCATACGCTATAAATCATCCCATCGTCTGCATTAGCCCGTGTGCACAATAATCGGTTAAAAAAAAAATTATAAAAAAAATCTAAGACTGACCGCCTGGCTCACTCCTCAACTAGCACAGAAAGCGACAACTAGTCCAACAGAGAAAAGTGAAAAGTCCGCGCAGTTTCGCCACGTTAGTGCTTTTTTCGGAAACTTTCCGGAACCGCTGTCTCTAGTTTCCACTGCAGAGGTTAGAGATAGACTGTGCACTAAATCCGACCATCAGTTCGGTATTTCTAAAACTAAACACTTCCTTCTTTACGGTCTATCAGAGTGATACAGTCAAAATCTGTAGTTTAGTGGCAATGACCTTCCTGACAGCAGTGACCAAACAACGGCTACTGTACACTACGCAAGGACATCCAGGACACTTTGTCAGATAGGCCCTTAGAATTTGGACTTTCAAAACTAATATCCGTATTACCACATAGGTCCTCCAATAGAGCGTGTAGCCTGAGTAATAAAACCTACCGTTCTGCTGACTGCTTTATTTTCAGAACTAATTTTATTACTTGGACCGACTCCAACATTTGCACGACAAACTGTTATAATACTTTTTACACTTTTTGTAGCCCTATTACGAAAAGTAAAATGAACTTAATGTTTATGTTTAACCTGTTAATGTTTATGTGAACCTGTCGTAAAATGTAACTAATAACTTCCCTCAGCAGTTTCGCCGACGGGATGAAAAATAATTTCCCAAAACTATTTTTTTATATCTTGCCCTCTTTTTGAAAACCTGATTTTACCATCATAAATAGCATTAAAATCATCCTATTATAGTTTCAAACTTTCATTACCTAAAACACAACACACACACACACACACACACACACACACACACACACACACACACACTTAAAAAAATCTAGAGGTCATTTGAGTCTAAGTCTTACAATGATGGCCGCACCAATAGCCGATTTTAAAAGTGGAAATTCCTTAAAACATTTTTTTAAATTATAAACAATAATCGTATAATGTTTTTGATATAGTGTTCACCGAAGCGGAATTATGCTGCCTTGGTAAATGTTTTAATAAAAACAGACCTTCAAAGTCAGGTACCGAATATAAACACAACACGTTTCAAGATAAACTACTTACTAGTCATAGACAAACCAATATTTTAAATTTCTAAAAACGACTAAAATATCTTTTAAAAAATTTAAAGTAACGTAACAACCAAATACAAACCTAAGATATTAACGTAACATTGTAATTAAATAAAGATTTACGATGTATAAAGTAAATACCCATGTAAAGTAAATACCTGAGAACAATAAAGTGACTTAAGATGTAAGAACTTCATAATGAATAACAATCAAAGTTCTAAGTGTTTTATAAGACATATAACTTATAATCTAAGGCCTTTAAAGATATAATATATGGACTTTTAATAATTTATCTTAGACCAAAAAATATTTTCCTAAAGATTGGAATTTTAGTTTTGTTTTATATATATATATATATATATATATATATATGTGTGTGTGTGTGTGTGTGTATGTATGTTTGTAGCCGCCTCGGTGGCATAGTTGATAGCGTACTGGGCTTTCACCTCGAGGACCCGGGTTCAATTCCCGGCCAGGGCTTGGCATTTCCATACACTATAAATCATCCCGTGGTCTGCATTAGCCCCAGTGTGCACAATAGTCGGACGTTAAACAACAAAATAAATATATATATATATATATATATATATATATATATATATATATATATATATGTGTGTGTGTGTGTGTGTTTTACCACACCCAGTGGAATTACGTTTATTAAACTGATATTAATCGAGCAAATTAAAGATAAAAACGTGCTTACAATTTTGCAAATCTTGCTCTTATTTTCTTTCTCGTTTACGTTTTGCTCTAACGCTTGTATAGTATTTTGTTGTGCAGAACACTTTACACCTACTTCAAGCGGATCAGAAGCTAAATAAACGAAACGAAATACAAGCAATCGATAACCAATAAATAATATAACTTGGAAATATAAATAAAACAATAATAAAGCGTACTTAACAATTAACGATTGACTGGCCCACCAGCTGTAATGCCAAAGGAAACAAAGGCACTTAGCCCTCGCCGAAGAAACAATACATCACTAAAAGGTTTTGATAGACGAGATGAAAAATGATATTTTACACTGAGTCCATGAAAGCAGAACAAAGCAGATTTTAAGACTAAACTGGGACTGGCTTTATAGGCACATATAAAGTCTTGGGGAAAGGAAATCTTTTTCTTTTCTTTGCACGCCAATCCACATTTTCCATTGCAATAAAACTTTATTGTCATTTCCACGGACACAAACTAAACATGGGCGACTTTTTGTCGCGATGCCACAATGCTCGGGTAATCAATCATTTTGTTTATGACAGCGTGTCGTGTGCAATAGTGTAGCAAAATGGAGAAGATCGCTTGTGTGAGAAACCCAAGTACTTGTAAATTTCGAAATTGGTATAAAAGAAAATGTACTTTGTTAAAATAACTGCAGTCTAAAGTCGAGATATTTTCCCACTGCTGTCTACTCTCGCAGCTGTTTATTTATACCGTTTTTCAATCATAAAAAACAATATCAAAGTAAACGTAATAAGAAAATGTTAAAAAAATAGTTAATTCGGTTTATTTCTTGGGGTAAGTCGCACTCCATTAACAGGTTATGTAGTAATGATTTTATTTTATAAGTAGGCCTATTATAATAGCTTCCTTATGTTGTATTTTAAAGTATTGCAGAGCGCCCCAACGTTCACTGGTCACATTAAAACCAAAACTAATTGGCGTTTATTTTATATATTCATAATTTTAATTAAATAACATTATTTTCGTAATTAAAATTTTGTTTATTTTTTTATGAATTTAATATAAAAAGGTCCTTTTTCCAAAAAAACGTTATTAAACTTGCAGAACAGTTACCGGCAACTACGCCTCATAGATTCAATTTGAGAAGACTAGTGCCATCATGAGTTTTAGCAGTCCACTGGCTAGCTCGTTCTGCTGGAGATCCTTGGGGTCCTGGAAACCAAACACCCTTTGTCTCAAAACCACAGATTATCTGACCTCCTTTTCATATATGCATAACCTACACACGGTTTCTCCGTGGTACATTCCTATCCTGTTTATGCCCACCCTAAAAGTTCTATTGTTTTCCTGAATTACCCCAATCTTAATTTCCCTTGCGGACTCGGCTGGAGCTCGGTGGTCGAAGTGGCTAAGGCATCGGTCAGTCTACTGTGTGACACAAGCGCGTACCTAAAAGTTCTTAGTTCAAGCCGCAGTTGCTCCTGTTTTATTTTCCAATACCGTTAACACTAATCTCTCGTCCTCATTAGTCTAACTGGTGTAAAAGTATGAACTTTAAGTAAAATAAAAAAAGAATGCTAGCTGACAGCCCTTTAGCCTTCAAGTACGGTCAGCCCTGCCCTCGCACCCTTTAAGGGTTGTATTTCTCATATCCAAAGTTTGATCCTTGGAAGATCTTCTGTTACTGGATTCAGTGAGAAGCTCTCTTTCCAGTTTGCGCTTTGCGCCACCGATAGACGTTTGTACATTTATATGTCTGTCTGCTTTTACACAGGACATCGCCTTATTTACTTAAGATATTTAAACATCTCTCGATTCCTCCACTTCAGGTTGGTATGTTACTACATTCTGCTGTAATTCACTACTTGTGGGTTCCATATGGTTTACACAGCCCCTGTTTCCTTAGCCTTTATTCTATTTTCACTCCCAATGTCAACTTTTATCAGTTTCCCATAGTTTTCTGCAGGGTGAAGGTTTGTTTCCAGCTTCCAAATCTCACAAGTAGCTAACGAAGTAAAAGATCCACACATACAGAGCCCCACATGCATAGGTAAGGCTAGGTTAAAACAGGAGGCCGCCTGGTATCCAGAATCCGCATACATAAAGCTCTTCCTTAGCCACGCAGCCTCCACCTTGACTTGGGATGAAGGCATATAATCCAAGATCAGATAGACGAAGAAAGGTTAGATCCAGCTAGGGCACCTCAGGGTTGCCAAACCCGTACTCAGAGTGTGCGACCCCTGAGGGAAGAGTTCTGTTAAAAAAATATAATAATTTTATATTTCTTAAATCATCATCATCATTTTCATCATTGTTATTTGCTTATTTTAAACAAAAATTGTCAACAATAAAAAACGATGCATTCTTGAGATAGTAAAGGATGCTGGAACATTTTGTGTAAACCAAACATTTTTTTTAAAGGAAAACACATTGAGGTTATTATCGTCTCCCTAAATATGAGTGAGTGTAAAGTGTTAAAGACGTAAGTGTAGTGTTTAAGTGTAAGTGTAACTTATGTGTGTTAGACTCGGGTACCGCGAGGGACGTCTAAAACCTCTCAATAGATGCAGCTAGTCTGCACCTTCTACGGTCGTATTTCAGTGAAGTAAGACAACGTATAACGCTGGTCAGTTAGTGGATACACAAAGCTGAATGCACACTTTGACTGACGTTCAGAATCACTCGAATCGCTTTAAAATGAACACGAATGCAAATTTTCAAAATGTTGCGGTCAGCGCTCCGCTACAAAACGCTTCCCCCCAAATCCAATTCACATGAAACAACCATGTCAAATCGTAGTTATTGAAATCTCTGACAATTCCACCCCTCACCCTCCCATGCTGTGCCCCAAAGCCGTGTCCACAGGACTCCAGCCCGAACAAACTCCAACTTTTCACTCGTTCAGTGTAACCGTTCTCGAGATAATGCGCCGTAATCACGATTTCACCCTCGCTATTTTCATCGCAACCCTTAATAATTAGCTAAAAATTGATCGTTCTGTCTTCAATGCTGACAACACTCAATGTTCTGAGCCACCTGGTATAAAAACTAAAAACATCGCTATTTCAAAACGAATTCACATTTTTTGTAAATAGAAACATTTAGTCTTGAACGTCAACTAGCAAGCAAACAATTTACCTATTTCGATATTATCTGTCTTCATTCAGCAGTTCAATTATGTATGTTTACTTACAAAACCTCTCATGAAGATAATAGCGTTTCTGTTGAAATGAATACAAATATTTAAGTTTATAAACATTTTAATTTCTACATGTTGTGTGTTTTCTATTTTACAATTACTTGTGGTAAATTATAACATTTTCATTCTATAAATTTCATGTAATAAATACAGTTCATAATATCGGAGTTTCTCAGAATCAGTTCTGACGATTTTTATCACGCATTTACCTCAAGCAATCTGGTTCAGATACTACTGAAAATATCCTTAATTTCTTGTAATTAGTTTATAATATTCTGTGAAGATTCATATATAAAATCGGTGCCGCGGCACGCAGCTAATAACTCCTTATCTCGCAGATGTGACAGAAGCGGATTTAAACAAGTAATTTCTTACCTTCATCTTTTTTTTGAATTCTTATTTCATCGTCATAAACAGCATTAAAATTTGCATGCAGTTAACTTTTAACTTTTAAGTTACATCGAAAATACGAAAATGAACCCTGACCGCCGTTAAACGTTCTTCAGTTTTAAAATATTTTAAAAATTTAAAATAATAATTTTATGCAAATTTCATCACTGATTACGACGAGGAATCAAATTTTCCATGTTTAACGCAAAAACGTTACGAATTTTTAATAACTTCAAATAGATGCCATTTTGAAACTATTGAACGAATTTCGTTGGTTAACGAACTTGTCTAAGGTATTATAGAATCGATTTTTTACCAAGTTTGAAACTAAAATGGTTTGCTAACACATATACGCGTACATATAGATGTTAACTGTTTCTTTAAAAGAGATCTGGAATTACTCATTTCATGGTCATACCGTGGTAACTGCTCCTACAGTTACTTTTCCAATGGTAATTCCCTAATAAACCCTCGTCACGTTGGTGTTTATTTTTCCTTAAGCACCATTTCTTTACATTTCCGATTTGTTTTACCGAATTAATTTAACTTTTTCTACTTATACAGCCAAATTTGTAAGTGAAATATTGTAAAACAGTTTTAAGAAATCGTGTCTCTTATATTTTCCCCAATTTTTTATTTCATATTTGTCTAATATTTCATATTGCTCTAATATTGGGAAAGGTTGGAGTGTAAACCTAACCTTCCAACCCATCCGATTTGTTTAGGGTGCTCAGTGATATTATTTCTCCTTTTTTTTAAATAAACAAATCGTATACGGGAACGTTTGTGCAATGGTTTCGCTTGCACCTACACTAAGGCCTAATGATGATTTACTTATAAACACTTTGATTCTTCTTGTATAACTTCGGATTTAACTGGTTTTGATAACTTGTTTTAAACATTTGCCGTTATTACACTGCAACGGGATATGAGCCGCCTCGGTGGCCTAGTGGATAGCGTACTAGGCTTTCACCCCGAGGACCCGGGTTCGATTCCCGGCGAGGGCTTGGCATTTTCATACGATATAAATCATCCCATCGTCTGTATTAGCCCAAGTGTGCACAAAAGTCGGACGTTAAACACAAAAAAAGATATGTATCGCATCTATTTACAAACACACGAAAGACTGAATCAAGATTGCTGTTTGAAAGGTTTAACCATTTATGTGTTGTTGACAGGTCGAGGTCCGGGGTATCGCAGACAACGATACGTCTCTCAGTGAACCCGATGACGAGAGGGAACTCCGTCAACTCGAGTGGGAAGTAAGTTCTCATTCCTTTAATTATTTAATCCTCTTTCTTGGCTTTAGTTAATTTACTTAACTTTAGAAGTAAATTAATGTGAAGTTACAATCGCGAAAAGTTACTTAAAATTTAACAGATATATCGTGAGTTTTATGAAATAGGTTTATTGGAACATGGCATTTGCAAGTTCACACGGTTCTCGAACTCTTTTCTTCTAGGCATTCTGGCCTAATTAAACTTACTTGAATAACACCCTTTATCTTACTACATCCACACAGTACATAAAAAGCTGTACGCAGCTGTCTCACGTAATGGCAGCAAATTCCCAAAAGTAGTTTTTTTATCTTACACTCTTTATAAAACACTGACTTCACCTTTATAAACAGTGTTAAAATAATCTTTATATTTATTATTATATAACCTTTATATTTAAACTTTCACGATGAATTGAAAATACAAAAATGAACCCAGACCGCCGTCAAATTAAATTTCTTAGTTTCAACGGCGAATTTCAAATATTCAAAATGCTAATTTATGCTCTATTTAACGCTGATTACGATGGTGAAATCAGATTTTTTAAAATATTAAATTCAAAACGAGAAGGTGAAAAAAAATTTTAATTCCCGCAATTTTGAAACTTTTGCAATATTGCTGATTAACGAATACGTTTAGGCTATTCCCAAAATCGATTTTCGCTCCAAGTTTAAACCAAATCGGACTAAAATCACGAACACAACACACACGCGCACTCATTTCCAGGTTTCGGGTTTGGATGTTACCGTGATGGTTATACCAATAGCTCATTTTCCAGTGGAAGTGAGGTAAAAACATTGTTTCATAAGACTCTTTAAAATTTCGACTTTCCAGTTTTTCATACGACAGCTCTCAAATCGGAAATGTCAAAGGGAATTTTTCACGTACGTTTTGTTTAAGTACTTAAATGTTACATATCAGCACTTTAAAATGGTTTAAAAAGTAGTGTTTCTCCACAGAAAGTCTGTGTAAATTTAAAATGTAAACCCAGGCTTAAAACAGTTTTAGGCATATGTGCTGCATTCTGTGGTGAACCTAATGAACTAACTCGGTTAACAAGCGTATGGTAAGTAATGTACTGATGAAATAAAATCTCCGTAAGTTTAGCAGCTTGGAGAATTGAAAAGCCAGTGGGGTGATGCCTTTGTGGGAAAGTAGCCTAAATACCTGACAAGAATAAAACGTCCGGACTGAGAAAAATTTGTGTAATATGTTTGCACAATTTATTGAAATAATTGCGCAAAGTGGAAATACGTTTGTTTTAAACCGGTTCTGACTTGCAGTTTCTCATAACCCAAACACCAAAATAAATGTTTAAGTAGGACACGCTGTGTTTAAACTAATAACAGGTAATGAAAACCGTTGTGACCGCCCGGCAACCTGTTATTTGTTAACTAATCACAGTGATTGAAGTAAGGTATAAATAGCTACTATTTGCATTCAGTCGGACACAGCATTGGAACATAATGTCTGTATTAGCTGACGCTAGCAGTTATTGGGGAAGCGAGGGGCGCTGAACATCATAATCAATAAAACTGTATCCTTTTACTGCTTAAATGTATAGGCAGGCATTTAGGCCTCAACCTATGCCAGTGAATTTATATTTGTGTAAATGTTAAACGTTATTTACTTATTTCAACTAAAGAACTTTCGATAAAATAATTATTTAATTAAAAATTATTTTCAATTTATAGTTTAGTTACACCTTGCAGATGAGTTCATTTGAGCTTAGCCTATCAGTTACTACATATTAAGTTATTTGAAAAATAATTACAATTAGCAATTGCTTCATAAAATAAAAGAAATAATAATAATAAAAATAAAAAATAATAATAATAAATAATAAAATAAAAATAACAACTATTTGCCAATTGGCTTCAGTCTATATTAATAAAATGAAGTATTCCAAGCTCGCGTGTGTGTGTGTGTGTGTGTGTGTGTGTGTGTGTGTGTGTGTGTGTGTGAGCGCACGTGCGTGTGCGTGCGTACGTGCGCTAGCGCGCGGGTTGAACAGCACCTTCTATCCGGATTTTAAAATGTCAAATTATTTTTGTTAATATTTAGCTCAAAATTACATCTTAAGCTATCTAGCGGTTTTTTTCTAAAAACTTTGTTTAATTTAGGGAAAAGAGAACTATTGCAATCATCTGTGCCATCATGCTCACAGATTTTTATTTTTATTTTTGTATTTTTTATTTTATTTCTTTTTACGGATAACAGCGGGCTGGTATTGTTAGTTGACAATATGACGTGTTTTTTGTAATTTAGCAGTACACGCAATTTTTCAAAATATTGTCAACAGCACTTGAAGTGAATGATACGAAAACAAAATGTCTTATTGCCCCAAGTTATTCGGGTAGGAAACTGTAAAAAATCGGATATGTAGACTAACTTAACAAAATCGGTTTATTATATTTTACACAAATATTTATTAACATTAATTCAGTAATATTGGTGAAAATGTATCACAAATTTAAGGAAACTCAAACGAAACTCTAAAGAATATAATGGTTTTCAACTATCAACAGAAGAAAAGGAGATTTGCGTTTTTTACGAAACAATTTTATCCAGAAAATGTTGACAAGTTGAATTAAAATTTGGCACAGTAGTTTATTATGAAAAAAAATAATTTGAAAAAGATATTTAATTTGGCTAAATGATACATAACAAAATTTCATGTGGTTTGTGTGTTTCTTACGCAGTTTAGGCCAAACATATTGACCGATTGTTTTCAAACTTGCTGCGAAGTCCGAAAGACAATGTGCAAGATTTTTCCCATTAATTTCCGTTTCAAGATGGCAGCCTCTGATTTAATGACGACGGATGTAATACTGGCTGAACCTATCATAATTATGACCGTTTCATGAAGAAAGATCGTTATATTTCCAGTAAGTTGGCCCAGTTACGATTAACGGTTAAATTGGCTGAAAAGATTACAAGCGCGTCAGAGCGCTGTCGTGGAGCGGTGGCCGGGCGATTAAGAATATACTGCGAGGTAAACTGTTCTTTGAACTACTATTACAGCAGATTTTGTATTTGACGAAACAGTGGACGCTGGTTTGTCTTTATCTTTTGTCCGAAAAACTTGACAGTATGTATTACTTAATCGCCATATTAGAAATATTCTGCTTAAAGTTTGGTAATACACGATGTTCCATAATTGAGGTGAGTATAACAAATTTGAATTTAAAAAGATTTATATTTCTTTAATAAATAAATGCTGGCCACTGTCTGTTTATTTTCAATGCAGTCGTACAAGAACTCTTTAATAAGGGAACTGAACTATAAAACTTTACTCAAACAATACGCATACAAGATTTGTCACTAAATATGTTCAATGAAGCATGTAATGAATACATTACGGTCCATTAGTGCATTTTGTTGACAGCTCACGTATTTTGATTCGACATATTATTTTATTAGACTTAAAATACTTGGTTTTCAGCACAAACGAATTCGATAATGGTTCTTAGAATACAAGTAGTAATGACAGTAAATTTAGTAATTTAGTAATCGCTTAAGTACTAGTAAACTTGCAAACGCCTGCAGAAGTATTTGCAAAGCTCGTTTTAATGGCATCGTAGAATAAAGTGGTTGTGTTAATATTTCTTGAAGATGGAGAAGAAACTTTTATTTTTTTGTAAACGTTTTGCAACTTGTAACTTACTTATTGCTTGGGTGGATCACCCATCCTCAGGCCGGCGCTCCCGCGGGTCTAAATGCGATATCGTAGGTACTACAGCGAACAAGGGTAGTTTTTATCGTATCAAAATCCCAAAAGGGTGGGCCTGTTTCTGTAAAAATTATCGACCTGGCGCACATTTTCTCAACCCTTTCCAAATTTTAATATTTAATATCGGCGTCCTTATTTTTGCGGGCATTTTTATTTACTATAAAGCGTGCATTGAAAATATTATGAGTATGAGAATTCAATTTTGATATGTGGTACTGTAGGTTTATCTGTCTTTCAGTTCAGTACTGTAGGTCCTTTCAGTTCAGTACTGTAGGTCCTTTCAGTTCAGTACTGTAGGTCCTTTCAGTTCAGTACTGTAGGTCCTTTCAGTTCAGTACTGTAGGTCCTTTCAGTTCAGTACTGTAGGTCCTTTCAGTTCAGTACTGTAGGTCCTTTCAGTTCAGTACTGTAGGTCCTTTCAGTTCAGTACTGTAGGTCCTTTCAGTTCAGTTCAGTACTGTAGGTCCTTTCAGTTCAGTACTGTAGGTCCTTTCAGTTCAGTACTGTAGGTCCTTTCAGTTCAGTACTGTAGGTCCTTTCAGTTCAGTACTGTAGGTCCTTTCAGTTCAGTACTGTAGGTCCTTTCAGTTCAGTACTGTAGGTCCTTTCAGTTCAGTACTGTAGGTCCTTTCAGTTCAGTACTGTAGGTCCTTTCAGTTCAAATATTAATTTTGAAAATCGGATTGCACAATCGTAAACAGCGTTAAGAAATTGCATGAATTGCTATTTTGATTTTCAAAATCCGTTGACTTTAAGAAATTTAATTTTGACGGCGGTCAATGTTCTTGTTTATATTTTCAGTGCATTTTGAAAGTACAAAATATTTACAAAACATATTCATATTTTCGTTTTGTATGTGGTGGTGGGAGGGGTAAGATAAAAATTTACTTTTGGATAATCATTTTCGCCTACATCACGTCAGCTACTCCAAGGTGAATTGTAGCTCTGCATAACTAATTCGAAATTCTTTTGCGAACCAATTTTTCACTCGAAGTGGATAGTTCGTCCTTAGAGAAGTAGTATAAACGGTCAAATAGACAAGGAAAATCACTATTTTGAATTTTAAGAGTCACGGAACTTGGAAAACTGTTAAAATTTAAAATTGACTGTTTGAACAATTTGTATTGTAATTGCTGGTGTCGGTAGGGTAGCGATGAAGTAAAAATACAATCTCGCGGAGACTTGCAGTGTGCAGAGTCTGTGAAAAAGACACGTCGCGAGGTCGGACTTACAAGCTGGGCTAGAACAAAAGAGTTGTGAAGAGGTCTGAACAGCCGCGCTGCCTACTTCAAGACAACTTCACTCAAGATCTTTGGAAATTTATTTAACAATTCCTCCAACACTGTGTTTTTCTTTTAGAAATACTCTAATACATATTCAATCCTCAATACATTACATCAAATAGTAAAATTCTCATTTCTAATTAAAACGCACTTCCTTGGAAGTACTTCGCAACGGTTTCTTCACTTGTTTTATCCCAAAAAATTGGTGCAATAACAACGTAAAGGAAGTTTATCTATACGTTTATTCTGCGTTCATTATTCTTAAAAATATCGACAGTTTGGAAAATTGTTATTCATCTGCTGAAGTCTGTGTTTCGACTAGAACATCTACATTTAAATTTTATAATTATTCGCACCCACTTTTTTATATAGTCATCCATACCTTTTTGTTTCGGTATTCAAAATATGTTAATTTTAGTAGCTTTTTGACAAAAATAGGAACCTAAAACTAACATTTTTAAATGCAGAAACAGTCCCGATCCTTGAATGAACTAGGCACATATACGTTCAGACAATTACTCGTAAAAATATATCTATCAAAATGTCAATTTTAATTTATGTCGACACGGTACTTTCTAAACTATTCACTCGTACATTGGGAAGGAAAAATACCAGCAGCTTTCTCGATAACCTGGTGATAGTAACAACATTGCATGTTTTTTCACCTTACACTTAAAAAAATCTGATTTCGCCATTATAATCAGCGTTAAAAGCTACATAAATTAGTATTTGTAATTTACAAACGCCCACGCACAAAAACCGTTCTAGGCATCACTGATGGGGGCTCACTTCACAGCCCTGATTATAAGTCATTCCGAAGAAAACCCACTTACAAAATTACAGTTCTTTAATCACAACTTCTCGCTGGAAAATAACTTGTTTTTAAGTATGCAGCGGAACAAGCGGATCACTGTTATAACGGACAGTCGGACTGCTAACACGGTTTTAAGTGACACGAGTACAACTTCAAGTTAGTGTGGGCATGTCACAGAGTCTACGAGGCAAAATAGGGTCCGGAACCGGAGTGTGGAATTGGTAAAACCATTGCAAGATCAAAATTCAATAACTGGATGAAAGAAGAGATCCTTAAACCTCAAAAGATAAGCTCAATGTGTCACTGTATCAACCCAATCACAAACTATCACAACAAGTTCCTCAGTGAGTAGAGGCAACTTGAGAAAAATTTCACAATTTTGTGGTAAGGCATTGAACATTCAGGAAGCATTTGTGTGTGTGTGTGTGTGTGTGTGTGTGTGTGCTCGCGCTCGTGTGCGTGCGCGCGCGCGTGTGTGTGTGTGTGTGTGTGTGTGCGCGCGCAGATTGTGCGATCAGCACAACAGCTACTTCTGAAATGCGAAGCATTGGAGTGGAAGAGTTCAGCACCATACGAGTCCCTACAAAAGCTAGAAATCTAGCTGTGCAAGTTCTAAGACTTGCAGAGGACATTTACCTAAACTGAATGGCTTAAGGAACTGAGAAGCTAACAAAAAGCTTAAAGGCTGACCTCAAGCTCCCTAGGGACATTTTGCCTAGGGGTAAGATCGTCTTCGTTAATGATAAAAACCATATGGAGTGGAGTACTTAATATTTTGGTTTAATATAATTTAATGAAAACATAATTAAGATTTAGTTTTAAAAGTTTTGTTGTGTTTTTAAGTAATTGCAAGAATAAAAGGGAAAGTTTTACCCCAAAGAAAAAACATACGACGGTTCCGAACGGCTCAACACCCACACAATGTATAAACAGAATCGTTACGTCAAACAAACGTACTTAAGAGCAAGTCACTTCCAGGCTCAGTGTACTTTGTACATACAGAATGTAAACGACAACTTTGGAAGTAGATCAAGCGTATTTGGACAGGTTGATCGTTCAGTTCACTTGGATTCTACCAATTCAACCCAATGCATCTGGGTTTACTCCCTATTACTGATCGGTTCAGCTGTCTTCTTTAAATGGGCTGGTTTATTTAAAAAAACTTATCATTTACTTATTCTAAATTAATCAAAACAGTGTAACAATTTTTTTAATTTTAACTTTTAAGACAAAGTAAAAAAAACGTTTAGAAATTGTTATTGATATTTTATAATCTTCTTTTTTATTCTTTGTAACTACGAAACCACTGATTGTAGAAAAACTTATTAAAAATCAGCTAAAACATCTTTTCATGAGCAATATTTATGTAGAACCTGGTTCCATCAAAATATAAATAACAACGAAGCGCCGTAGTTATTTATTAAATAAATTATTTCATTGATAAAAGATTACACAAACGATACTAGATGCTGTGTCAAATTTACAATAAGAAAAATAATTACACTTTCTTTAAGAAAACATCTCAGTGAAGTCAGCGTTCAAATCTAAACAAATTACTTTTTTCTACAAAGTTTTATTAGTTTTTACCGAAATCCAAAATGCTAATTTACTCAGAATTCAACACCGTTAACATGTAATCAAATTTTCAGAAAATCTAAGGAAAATGTGTAATATATTTTAATTTTTTTAGTGTCATTCTTTGCATGTTGTTGGACAGTTTTTTCTGGGTAAAGTATTTTCAAAGCTATTAGTTAAATCATTTTTGTGCCTGGTTAACACACACACACACACACACACACACACACACACACACACACACACACACACACACACAAATACAAAGACAGAGAGACACGCGCGCGCACACACAACACATGCTAAATTTTCAAATAGTTTTAAAATTACAAAACGAACCCTGACCGTCGTCAAATTGAATTCTTAATTTCAACGGTTTTGAAAATTCAAAATGGTAATTTACCAAGTTTTCACGCTGATTACGGTAATAAAATCGAATTTCTTAAAATACTTATAACAAAAACGTTAACGATTTTTAATTATTTTTTAATTATATAATTTAAATTAAATTATTTTTAACAGTTGAACGAATTTTTATGTTTACGAACTTGTCAAAAATATAACCAAAACCAATTCCTGTGCCAAGTTTGAATCGAACTGTTGGTTATCTGAAAGTTTGCGCTTTTTCATTGAAAGTAAATTTTACGTAATTTGATATTTTAATAAATTTGTTTATCTTTTAAATATTTGAGAAATCATACGTCATTCATTACGGTACTTGCAACAATTATACCAAGTGTCCGCAGGCAGAAAATAGATTGTCTCTCCGTATAACAATTTTAGTGTCAAAACTGTAAACAAAAACGTTTGCTTTTTTTATCGTTCTTACTGAAACCAATCAAAATCCTATTTCACCAGTCAAGTAAAATCATTGTTATATGTTCTATAAATGTGATCTTTAAAGGAATCTAATTAAAGGCTCCATCGATATGCCTACAGACTAGTAATATATGGTTTCAATACACTTTTAATAGCTTATTTTTGTACAAAAAAATTAACCCGACCAAGTTATAATAAAAGTGTTTCCGCAACACAAAGAAATAGTGTTTAATTTTTCAAACGATTTTTACAAGTTAAACCAAATAAAGGCGATCAGTTAGCGAGCTCGTATTGGGAAACAAATAAATACAATAGTGTTGCAGAACGTATCGGAAACGTTGGTTGTATTTTTAACCGATGGATTGTATCCAACCCCGTGACGGCCTGTCTCCACGGCTATCGATTAAATTATGCCAAACGCATTGCAGTACTGTATATACGATACGGCCAGCCTTGCTAACATTTTATCTACGGCCTACAACACCTTCGCTACAGGAAAAACAAACGTATAAATATTTTAGAAAACGGTACAATAACATTTGCGTGATATAAAAGTGGGGTTGTTTTTTTTTAAAGAATGTCTACGTAATAAGTATTTATATTATTTAATAAAACTTTACAATTATATAAAAAACTGCACAAATCAGAGTTTTGAGTAGTAACAATCCGTTAAAATTAAGAAATGTAATTTGACGCCCGTAGGGTTAATTTTTGTATTTTCAATTCAATTTGAAATTTTTAAAAACGAGGTAAAATAAGAATATCCAAAATCACAACCAGCCCTAAAACATGATACGTTTTAATAATTTCGTAAATTTGCTTTCATCACGATTATTTTTAATTTCTAGTGTTTCTTTTACTGAACAATTTTTTAAAAATAATTTCTGTTATTGAACCAAAACAGAAACCAAAACATCTTGTATCATGTTTTCTCTTCCTTTTCGTTTTAATTACGATAACTTGTTCGAAGACACGATAAATTAACATAGCTAGTTTTTAACAAAATAACCTGAAACTTATCAACCTATCAGCTGTTCAATGAAATCAAGTGATCGTTACGAATTAATATAAAACAACTGACCTGTTACTATTACATATTTATCAAAATTAAATTAACAATTCATTTCATATATTCACAACGGTCAAACTTCTTCGTTGTTACTGTAGTGTAGTGGTTATCACGTGCGCCTTACACGCGCAAAGGTCCCGGGTGGAAACACAAAAAATTTTAATTATAATTAATTTAATATGACACTTGCGACGTGCAAAATGTACTATATCATTATAAATGTGTGCACTCGAATCAAATAAAATCCAACATCACAACCTGTCCTCAAACGTGTTCGACAAACCATTAGTAAGTGATGATTTAAAAAAAACTAAAACTACAACAATACTTGAACTGACATATACTGCTGGTCAGTTATATTTCACATGGTTTTACAAAAATATATATAAAACGAAAAGCAACAACATTGACGAAATAGAAATACAGAAAATTGTAAACAACTGTTTTGGAAATTCGCATTTAACACGTAAGCGAAACAGCTGATTGTCGCAATTATTTATATCAGTAGTACAATTTTTTTCAATCGAACAATACATTGTAGTTTAATTACAAATATTCTTTCCGTGTTTTAAATATTAAAGCTACGTCTACTGGATAACCTGTATTAGACGTATTTCCTGATAATATTTTAATTGCTAAGGATCAAACGTCAAATTAAAACAGCTGATCAGGTTATATGCAATGAATCGATACAAATCAGCTAATTATTTGAACCAGTAAAGCGAGGTTCAACTCGACCGTTCGA
>CM040191.1:10205000-10412500 GCA_022606455.1 Callitettix versicolor | reverse complement strand
TGTTAATATAACTATTGTGCAATTAGCCTACAAGTAACTGTTTCCAAATACAAAATATTTTAAACAATTTTACTTACAAGTTCTATACAGTTTTAACTTTCGACTTACGTATTTATTGCTGTAAGTGTTAGTGGTTGATTAGTGACTTATGTTTTGCGGTAACGAACAGTTATGCTTTCAGGCCCTGTATTTGCGATTTCGGAACAAAGTACAACTTTTTTACGAAAATACGAAAATAAATAAATTGTATTTTAAATTTATTTTAAACGGAGTTTATTACAAAACAGACCATCAAAGTGTCTCATCGTTTACTCTCAAACTCCAAGTGAATAAACTATAAAATGAGTAAAACGGAACCCAAAATTGTAGGAAATGGGCTGAGCCGAAGCTGTCAGTATGCCGTCCGCTAATTGCTTTATGTCCGTTACAAAACAGGATTCCAGCGTTGTCCCCTCGCGCTCCATCCCGCCCCACCGGCTTCCCTCCAGGAAAAACTACCAAAACATCCCCCCCCGTATTGGAAAAACGAAAGCTTTGTTTTATGTATATTTCACAGCGCCGCGAAATTAAATCAACTGTAAAATAACTTAGCTGTCAGAGGTGATTTGTTACACACGACTCGAGCGGGAAGTCAGTGTCTTAAATACGTTTTTCGGTTTACTTAAATTTGTCAATGCAGTGGAAACTAATTACACATCCAGTACCAGTTACACTTTCAAAATATTTTGAAAAAATAATAAACATTTAGTTAATATAACAGTGTTAAGTTTTCTGAACCCTTTATTATATATACAGTGTGTCCCACGAAGAGGTTTAAGCATTTGATCCTCCATTGATCATTTTGAAACTATACATACTTTTTAAAGAAGGTTCCATAAATAGTATGTGAGAATTGCATCTGACTGATGTTTGCAGAAACAAAATGGCGGCCAAAATAAAGTATAGAATTAATTTAGTTCTTTTTTTCGAACAAAAATTAATTTTTATACTATTAATTTTCTTTAATTTAATTAGATACAAATTCGTTAAAAGAAAACAAAATAGTAATAAACATTTTATAAATCAGACCTATTCAAACTGGAAACCTTAAAACCTGTTCCTTTAAGTATCCCCACAAGAAAAAGTCACACACAGTTAAATCAGAAGATCTTGGTGGCCAATCTAAAAAAACATTTCCACGACCAATCCAACGAGCTTGAATGCTGTCATTTAATAACTGTTTGACTGTTTTCATAGTGAGGTGCAGCATTATCGTTTTGGAAAATTGCTTGCCCCATTTCAGGTGCCGAAAAATGGGGCAATACATGTGTATTTAAAACTTGTTCATACCTACTTCCAGTCATGGTATTGTCTGAAATGTCATAAGAAAACACTCCATTAGCATTGACAGCGGTCCATACAGTAATCCCTTTCGATTTAAGACTTTTTTGTTCAAGAACTTTAGGGTTTGTGGTGTTGTAATACCTACAATTATGGCTATTAAAGTGGACTCGCCTGAGAAAATAATAGGCAAATTCCAATAATGATTATGCATGCTCTATGATGCGGGAACAGAATTCCAGTCTTCTATCTGGATCACCTACAAGTATATTATGGACTAGGTGACTTTTGAAAAATTTAATTTTGTTTCTCTTACCAATTCTCCGTAATTAAGATTTGGGAAATTCATTTTAATGTTCTATCTTTACAAGTGATTTGTGTTTACTTGGTGTGTGTGTGTGTGTGTGTGTGTGTTTGTGCGCGCGCGCGTGTGTTTTAGCGTTCGAAATTTTGGTCCGATTTGATTCGAACTTGGCGCAGAAAATAATTTTCGTAATACTTAGATTGATAATAGTAACAATAAAATTGGTAATAAGTTAATACGTTAAATCCAATCCAGAAAAATTCGACTGTTTCAAAATGGCCGTCACATTTCAAATCTTAAAAAAATCATATCTTTTTAATTTTAATTTTTTTTAAATCTGTATTTGCTATCGTAGTTAGTCTAGAAATCTTTTTAAGTGTTAGAACACGCAAACGAATCTGACCGCATTCAGGGATCATTTTCATATTTACAATGTAATTTAAAAAGTTTAAAATGCTTATTTTAAGCAGATTATAATGTTAAGATCAGATTTTCAAAAATATTGCAATATAATAAAATTATTGTGATAAATTTACATTTTTGGAAATTTTCCACCTGGTCTACGAAACATTTGCTCTCGTGTATATTTTCAAATGGTGTTCAAATCGCAAATAATTATTCGCCTAACCGTAAACGCGTGCCTAAATAACTTCTGTTCCTCTATCACGTGACTTATCCAACAACGCTTCTCTACTTGTAAATATAGTAACGCTCGATGCCATTTAATGCAAATGCTTTTTGCCGCAAATTAATGCAAATGCGTTCCAATTCCTGAAGGGGATTATATTATGGTATTGCACACCTCCGTGTTTAACATTGAGGTTTAATTTCGGAAAGTTCGGGATGATTAATTAATTATGCGCCAATCGGTGAATCGGGCCGGAATAATTAGAAATCGATAATTATTTTACTTCCGTCTAACTTGGAATATTAATACACCTCTTGGTATGTCAGTAACGCGACTATAGCGTCTTAACGTTATGACAAAAGTGAAAATTTTAAGAGATTAAAATTAGTGTTCATTGTTTGTTCAATTAAATAAAATGGTCAGCATATCGAACAATTAATACAATAATTGGGATGTCTGGACTGGGTATGTAGTAAAATGACGTTAGTTATACAATACGCCATTAATTAAATAAATTAATGAATTTATTTATATGAAATGTGCAAGATATATTTAACTGTAAACATTAAACAATTTTGTGCTTGATGAATCGAGAATGTATCATATCGGCGATAAATTAAAGTTTAAATATTTATTTTTCAAGTTATTTATATAAATATGTCATTTTAAACAATCAAAAATGTTAAATGTAAATTTTAATTCAGTGTTGCGATTTAATTTCACTTCACTTAGTTCAAAAGCAGACGTTAACAATGAGCCGCGAATGCGCTACAATTTGCTGCTCATCGGTAGACTCAATCAAATTCACTTTGAGAATCCTAATAATGTGTATACGAGTACGTCAAGCGAGGCTATTTTTCACGTGTTATTTGTGATATCACGAGTGTCTTTTTCCCCCGTCATGCGATAAAAATACAAAAAAGTACTTTTTATTTATTTTTCTCTCTTTCGTCTTCGTATAACCACTACACTTTCCTGTCCAGATTTGGACTTAACCTAACTGCTGAGATGTTTAATTGAGAGACTTACTGTTCAGCCGCTAGAGATACTTTATCAAAAAACAATAACGTTTTTAATGTACTAAGAACAATAGGCCTAACATTTTCACTCAGTATATATATATATATATATATATATATATATATATATATATATATATATATATATATATTGAACGCTATTCAGACTATGTAAACGCATTCGCCTGCAATTGAAGAAATACTGTTAGCAATACGTCTGCACAAGGCGGAGAGCCTAAGCTATTACAATTTTTTTTAGTAACTCAATTTTTCCATGGATAAACCAACATTAAGCGGCCATTATATAATATATATATATATATATATATATATATATATATATATATATATATATTCCGATTTCATTCAAGATGTGGCACACAAATCGATTTTATTTTGGTAATACCTTGGACAAGTCTGTTAACCAGTATAATTCGTTTAACAGTTTCAAAATGGCTGTCATTTCAAATCTGTAAAAATTCTTAACTTTTTCGTTTTAAATATTCTTGAAAATCTTATTTCACCGTCTTAATCAACGTTACAAATTGCATATATTAGCATTTTGAATTTCAGAATCCGTTGAAATAAAAAAAGTTTAATTCAACTGCGATCAGGATTCATTTTCGTATTTTCAATGTAATTTAAATGGTCAAATTTGGAAAAAAAGTAAAGTAAAGAAAAATTCTTTTTGAAATTCGCTTCTAACAAGTGAGCGATAGAGCTGCGTTTAGCGATTATTTTTATTATTTATTTGCTCCTGAACTGTTGATTTCGTTTATTTCACAAAAGATACAAGGGAATTTCGTTTGAATCCCAATATGTGTGACCGAAATATTCAGGTGAAATTTGATTACCGGACTATATTTTGAGAAATATTTCCCCACTGTTGATTTTTTCGAATATTTCAAAATCGGATGTTTAGAGAAATATCGACCCATATGTTACAAGTGAACTACATTTGATCAATGGTAATTGATTTTATTGTTTATAAATCCTAATTATTATTCAGCTTTAATAGTTTTGAGGAAAATAACTTTTTTTTAAATTTGATTCAACAGGCATAAACAAAACGTTCAAAATTTAATTTATTAATACTCTCGATTTTACAGAGACAGATATAAAACACACTTCAAAAAAACAAATGTCTTTAAACAAATATTTTTTGCACGTTTACAAATACACTCCGTAACACTTCATATAATGGAGAAGTAAAACCATGTTCCTTATTAAAGCTTTAAAGAGAAAAACAGCGATTGCCCGGTTATGTTTGTACCACGAAACGTGACGTCAAAGCGTATTAGCTCGGGTTTAACCCACAATGCAGGTATTTGCATAAGTAACGCGTCTCCACTGCCTCTTGTTTAACATCGTGTGTGAACGTTCAGATCTAAAAGGCTGGATGCTACGACAACAGCTGTTTTGCAGAAATATTTAATTTGATTTGCCAACTTCTTTAAGAGAGAACGCGTTATGATGGTTGTAAAAAAACTTTATATTGACGACGATTTCTTAAAAGGTTGTCCTCAGGTTTTTTTACACCGAATGACTCAAACCTTAACCTTCTCCTTAAACGTTGCAAATTATACATGTGTTACATGTTGACACTAATGAACTCAGTTGATCAGTTCGTTAAGATTACGTTTTAATCCAACGTTTCAAAACTATTTCACGTTTAAATTACTTGAAATACATTCAAGTTAAACAACTTGAGCAACTAAATTAAACCGGTGTATGTTGATTTCGTTTAAGGAATGCAACTGGAAAAACATTCTGATTTTCCAAAAATAGTTGAATTTGCTAAAGAATTTTGGTGATTCGTTCAGACTAAAACGTATTTTCAATAATTTCATTTATAATTTGTTCAAAAATATTATGCTATACTGTGTGCAGAACATTTCTGGACACACCCAAATATTTTTCGAATAAAACAATATCGAAGTTCAAAATTTATAAATCTTGTACGAATGGCAAAATTCTAGGGTTACTACTGTTTTATTTGTAGATTTAATGTACCCTTTCCGTATTCCTGAGCATCTCAGTTACGGCACCTTTTTCAGACCTATCTCTTCATAAAGTCTAGGAGCAAGGAGGGTAGCTCCTCCACATCTAATTGGTGACTTCTCACATCATTACTGAGGTGCTTTGTTTGCACTGCTAATTCCTTTGTAATTGTTTAATGATTTTACTCCATTTTGTTTTTACATTCCTACTAATGGGAACACCAACAAGAAGCTAGAGAAGTGAGGTCTGCCCATACAGAGCCCTACATGCATAAGTACGACTAAAGTTCACTGAGAGGCCGCCAGATCTCCCAGGGCTCAGTTTGTTACACCATTAGGCCGGTGTCATTCACTCCATCAACACGGGTCGCTTTACACTTTAGAGTTAGCCAAGCTATGTAGAGTAGTGTGTGTGTGTGTGTGTTGAGTAGATGAGTGACAGTAGTAAGAGCTAGAGGTAAGGTGGAATCGCTAAGCCCATCAGCTGCCTCCGCCAGATAGATATCTCGTGAGGCAGACTTAAATTTTACTTTTTGGCACCTATTTTGGTCATTTGACGTTACTGGAAGACGTCCCGTCCATATTTCGTTAGGAAGCATGTTTCTTGTGATACATTAATAGAATGCGTTACTAAATTGAATGCCACAAGTTGAATCTCAAAAGGTTCACTCCAACAGAAAATGGAACAGTTTAAGAAGTTGCTAATGCTTTTAAAGATTTCTTATTAACCAATCTATTTCTTTAACGTATTATTTCCAATAACACGTTATTGGAGAAAGAATACTTTTAATAAGTCCACCGATAAAGTCAAATGACCAAAATTGGTACCAAAAAGTAAACAATTTTGATTTTATAACATTTCTAAAGTTTGGAATTTCGATATTGTATTACGTTCCCGTAATAAATCTTTAATATTTTATTAGCTACAGAGGAGAAGGGGTGTGGGCCATAGCTAATTTTGTATATTATTTCAATGAACCATTTGTTGTCTTTAATTTTAATATAATTTATACCCCGTTGTTTAGACCAAGGCAACGAGAATGCCTGTGCGAGGTTACAATGCTCAGGGTGACCAAAGAAATCAAAGTTGTTGCTTTTCAAAAACTTATAATTGTCTTGTTTTTTTTTTAATATGTCACATTAAAAGTTAAAAGACAAATAGTGACAGGAAAAAACTAATTACATTTATTACTTCTGTTTTCATACAATATTGAAAGAAAAAAATAATTAACGGAAAGAACATTTATAATGATAATTTAGTTCAACTTTTAGCAAGGGAAACAACAACCAAAATCAAAACTAAACTTAAACTTTAACTTAAACTCAAAAACTAAATCTTAAATCTTTACCAACCTTTTGGAATATAACTATAATCTTACGGATGTCAGTTATCCACCAAAACAAACTTTAACAAAACAAAACTAACTCTTGAACTAAACTATATTCTTCTGGAAGATATAAGGTTCACTAAAAGTAACAAATAATATTATTAGTGACGTCACTACGACTAACTAAAATACGCCAGGGCCCTTTACAAAAATATATTAGTGAAAAAAAAAATGATTTACAGATACAGACTTTAATGGTATTAAACAGGTCGATTTTTTTTTTTTTTTTTTTTTTTTTTTTTTTTTTTGCTAATCAGGGTTTAGTGGTTTTCCTCTAGGTTATCCGATATTTCTTTTCTTAAAAACGGAGCTACAAAATCGGTGAAAACACCGCACTGTCAACATGTTTTCTTATAAAACTTTATCCTTACTGGCACTACAACAAAAAAATAGGCCTTACGCAAGAAATTTATGACGGTTCACGAGAATGTTCTATATCCAAAATCACGTTGCGCAATTTCACTTATCTAAGCGCAGTAGCCTTGCGCGAACTAGCCTTAGCCTCACTCCAGAACAGACTGGTCGGTCGTCTCAATCGTTCCTTCCGAACAGCTGTTTATTTAGCGCATCATCTTATTAATATTGCACAATTCAACTTATATTTACATTAGGTATCTAATTGAGGATCTGAGATGTCTCAATTGTTTTATTCAAGAAAAATGTGGGAACTATCGTCTGTACCCGGTATAAACAAATGGTTACTACTAACGGCTGTTAAAGTTTAAAATGTTTTGCAAAATGTTCGGGAATAGTATCTTACTTCCATTTCTAATTTTTCCAGTTTTTGTTTTCCGTTCTTGAACCGTTTTTATTTATTTATTTATTTTTACTAAATTTGAACAGATTTCTATTAAACTCATTAGCGGCGATTTCCAGGTGTGTGCCAAACTACGGTTGTGTATCCACCTGGAAACAGATTTCCATCAAAATCAATCACCATATTTTCTACACACTTCATATTTTAAGAAAGTAAAAATCTATCGTAGGTAGGTAACTTGTTAAGTACGTTTAAATATAGCAAACCCTTTACAATCAGAGCGGAGAGAAGTCGGTTTTAAACAACAAAAAAAGGGCGCAACAGTGACCCGATGAGGAGATATATTTTATTCAAAGGATATGTCCGGGGCCGCTAATTATTCCAGCCGGTCGTCCCCGAAGGTTTGCGATGTTCCCAACCGGCGAACCATTATTTATTCAGCGTACTTTGAAACACGCCGAGAGTTTCTGCCAGTTTAACTTGTGATTAACAGTTCGCTCTGTAGTTACAAAAGATTATTCGCACTCTATTTGAGACGCCAAGTTTCAGATGGAGACGGCAAGAGTTTGCAGATTGTTTTTTACGAGTAAAGGTTTAGGGGAGCCGCGATTTTCTTGTTAACCATATTAAACGCGAATTTCAAAGGCCCGCGTTAAGTGACTTATAAGTTGAGCGGTCCTGAATTTAATTCCAAGCTCGATAAAGTGACTTTAATACTTAGTGATGGTTGAACTAATTCAGTACTTTGAATTATTAAAAGGAAGGAAACGTTCAACAAATCAAACATGTTTTGAAACTACGTATTAGAGATTATAGGTTGAGTCAAATGTACATAAAGAACAACCAGTGTTTATATTTTATTTTTTCGGTTTATTTTAGACCTATAAATTTTATTTTATTTCCATACATTGTTTAAATATATATGTATATGAATATATATATATATATATATATATTCCTTAACGTCCATACTGTATGCCAGTTAGACTATTTAAGGACGAGGGATCAGCGTTAATGGTAAAGGAAAAGCAATGGGAGTGACTGCGGCTAGAACTAAGAACCGTAGAGAAGAAGAAGACGGTGCGCAATTCAGAGACTCGGCAGAATGACCACATCAACCACCGATTTTTTTTTATTTTTTTTTTTAAGGTGAAAAGCACAATGACGCTATTATCGCCTTCCAAATGTAAGTGTGAGTGTAAAGTGTTAAAGTCGTAAGTGTAGTGTTGTAAGTGTAAGTGTGTGTTAGACTCGGGTACAGCGAAGAACGTCTAAATCCTCTCAAAAGCCCCTATGTGTGTGTGTGTGTGTGTGTGTATATATATATATATATATATATATATATATATATATATATATATATGTGTGTGTGTGTGTGTGTGTGTATTACTAATTCAAAGAACAATAGATTCTGCAGTATATTTTTAATTAATTGTATGGCAACCGCTCCGCGACATCGCTCTCTCCCTTTTCCGCCAATTTAACCGGTAACCGTAATATTTATGAAAAACATTACTGGACCAATTTTATTGGAGATTTTATGCTTTTTCTCCCTAAAACTGTCGAAATAGTGTTGAGCCGTTCAGCCAGTATTACAAGCACCTAAACTCGCCATCGTAAATCAGAAGCCGCCATCTTGAAATGGAAGTGAATAGGAAAAGTCTTATATGTACGCCATTCACGGTTTACCCGCTGTATTTTCGTACCAAGTTTCAAAACAATCGGTCAATGCGTTTGGCTAAAACTGCGTAACAAACAAAAACCAAATTATAAGTAATATACCTTTGGCGTTCGTAATGTTTGTCCGATTTCGTCATAACTTGGCATGGACACGATTTTATAAACTAAAGCAATTAAATACTTTAAAAACGGTTCAATTCTAAAGCTTAAAATGTCTGATTATCGTAAAACGTGTAAATTAATATTTAACTTTTTTGACATTCAGTTGAAAATAAGCAGTAGACAGGGTTTATTTTCATACTTTAAATGTAATACAGTCATACAGATTAGTAATGTTATTATGATGGTAAAATTTAATTTAAAAAAATGATATTGTTGTTTTTTGTAAATTTGCTTCGATCACGACAGCGAGACAGCTGCGTGCAGAGGTTATTTAATTTTTCTATTTACTGTTTTTTAAATTTTATTTTTAAGGCGAAAAGCACATTGAGGCTATTATCGCCTCTCTAAATATAAGTGTGAAAGTAAAGTGTTTAAGTCGTAAATCTAGTGTTGCACGTGTAAGTGTGTGTTAGACTCGGGTACCGCGAGGGACGTCTAAATCCTCTCAATAGGTGCATCTAGTCTGCATCTCCATACGGGGAAGATGCATTCTGTATTACAGTTTTAATGACTATGTTTCATTTTCATTGCACCTGTCTATATATACATTTATGAGTATTATATACTTGAATATATTCTCGAGACATGTCAACAAGATGAGGCCTCATATTCGAGTAGTCTCCATTAATATTTGAACTTAAAAACTTTAAAACATCTGTCAGTAATAGTAAAAAATGGTTCCACGTTTTCAATTCTGTAACTGTCAGTAATTAACAGTTTGAATATTTTATCTTTTTTCAGGATGATGTTTCTCCATCCTCGTGGTCAGGCTGGTCCAGCTGGAGTCCTTGTTCCAGGACCTGTGACGGAGGAGCTAGCTATCAGTTACGTCACTGTAACGCCCTTGCAGGATGCCGAGGCGCCTCCGTGCAGTACAAGATATGCAATATGCAGGTAAGCTGACATTCGCGTCAAACAAGAAAACCCGCCTTTCCTTTATTATATGTTGTTTTAAGCGCTGAATTTAAGTAATTATGTAGAAACAGAATTAGATTACATTAGATTTAGTTTTGTGGTTATGGCTTTTTAGTGGTTCCTTGTAAGTGATCCGTTAATTTCAATTGTAAAAATTACATATATTGAAAAATTACGAATAAAAAACTAATTTACAAATCTACGGGAATTTTTTAGGTAAATCGTCATTGCATGAAAGTGTGTGTAAAAATGGTACTTATATGACTTTAAAACGTGCAGAATAACAAAAACATCAATATCAAATTTCACTTTATATATACACATTGTGTGTGTGTGTGTGTGTGTGTGTGTGTGTGTGTGTGTGTGTGTGTGTGTGTGTGTATGTGTGCGTGCGATTTGTGTGTGTGTGCACGCACGTGTGTATGAGCTTGTGCGTGCGTGCGTGACTGAATTACTCGTGTTTTTATTTAACTGTAACAATTGCTACTTACGAATAACTATTTGAGCTAATAAGTATGCATGAAGGGACAGTGAAGGGAGAGAGTACGGCTTTGAAAGTCAATATGAAGAGGATTAAGAGAAGGCAAGTCGGAACCTAACAGAACATGTATAAACAATGTTTCTTTGTTACGAGTTGTGTTCCCTTATTTGCGTAAACCTTATAAAGGAAGAATAGCATATCTTTGTGTATATACTTTAAGATGTGCTCACATCAAATGTAAAAATTTCAAAATCAATTGAAGCTCAAAGAAAACTGGAAGTTTGAGTTAAATTATTTATAGGAGAACACCAATATGTTTTAGTGTGAGTTGGTAAATGCAATGGACCTTTACCGCTTTTAACGTAAGACGGAAAATTATGAAACTAACTGAGCTTTAAAAATATAGAGCAATGCAAATACAAAATGGAAACCGTTTCGCCACAAAAAGGAAAAGAAAATAATTCTTATAAACAAAACAAATATCAAACTGGTCAGTATAGTTTGCCTTGATGTATATTTCGGTAACACAGCTACCACCCTCATTTAAATGCCATGAATTAACAGAATATAAAGCATACAAGACATTTTTTTCCAAAAGGTAAGGTTTCATAAATAACTTCAGTCTGCATTAACGCTTATTACTGAGAAGGGAGACAAACTGCCTGAAAGTTGACAAATTAAGTAACCCTGTTCTGTACAAGCGGTTCAAAGAACAATAGACCTCGCAATATATTTTTTAATTAATATACAAAGCACTTGTAACTTTTCCGCCAATTTAACCCGTAACCGTAATATTTACAAAAAATTTTACTGGACCAACTTTATTAAAAATTTTATGCTTTTCGTGAAGAAGTGGTCAAAATTATAGTGGGTCTTGCCGTTCAGCCAATATTATAGGAAATATCCAACAATTATACTATCATCGTTAATTCAGGGTCCTCCATCTTGAAACGGAATGAACGGGGAAACATTTATCTTACAATATGTCGCTCGGCTTTGTACAATGTTCCCTCGTACTAATCAAAACAGTCAATGCGTTTGACCAAAACTACGTAAAACACACACACACACACACACACACACACACACACTTTCTTTTATTACTAAAACTTAGGTCGTAGTATTAGAGACCTGCATTTACTATCTCTTTAGGTCCTTGAATACAGTTAAATATTAAGTCAGTAGAAACTAGAGATTTTTAACTTTTATAATAAAATTTGTGTTTTAAAATTGAAATTTCCTTTAGGAACGTTTATCGGATTAAAGTTACGTTCGTCCTCTGCACTGTTCAACGAATATTTTAAAGATTAGAATAGGTTCAGGATATTCTACTGAAATTTCAATTCCAAATATTTGCTTATTAAGTCAGTTTTACTACCGAAAGTTAATTAAACGCAAGGTTTTAACCCACCGCAGGGAGGTTTTAACTCACCTTTTACTCAAAGTTTTCAAAAAATAATTATCTTTCTCAATTTATTACAGTAGATATCGAATTTTAATTTTCGTACTTTTTCTTATTTCAGTAAATCCATTAAATTAAGGTAAATTAATTTAAATTAGGATAATCTTATCGTTACGCCACAGGGAAGGCTATCGTTAAAAGCCACTGTATTTGGTCAAAAAAATAAATTTCATTTGTTTAAAGCAGGGGTCTCCAAACTACGGCCCGAGGGCCACATCCGGCCCGCGGAGAGCTAGTATACTTGAAAACTCCTTTTAGAGAACATATTTTTTTATAGCAAATTAAATTTAGTTTACTGAAGTATTCTAATTTTAGTCCGATTTGCAGCCTTTTTTAAACGTTGCGTACTTTTTCGGACTTTTTTTT
This sequence comes from Callitettix versicolor, assembly GCA_022606455.1. Taxonomy (NCBI): domain Eukaryota; kingdom Metazoa; phylum Arthropoda; class Insecta; order Hemiptera; family Cercopidae; genus Callitettix; species Callitettix versicolor. The sequence continues at coordinate 10,400,018 of CM040191.1, read as the reverse complement.
TCTTCAGTGGACTATTTCACTTTTTACCACCGGCAACAATGATAATATGGTTTTGGCCCTCGGAACTTACTGGAGTATGGCCCTAAGGCTGGAAAGTTTGGAGACCCCTGGTTTAAAGTAACTTACTGTAGAATCATTTTCAAAAAAGATTGTTATTTTCACTATTTGATTAAAAGTTTACAATTACGTCGTTATTTTTTTTAACCGATTTAGAAGAATTATGCATCATGTTAACTTTTTCGGCCGCAGACTTACAAAAAATTCAAATCTAACATGTTACTGTATTTTTAAAATATATGAAAAATTGCATTATATTTTTTATATGGAAGAATAAAAATGTAGAAACTATCCCCTGGTTTGAGAGAATCAGATAACTTGGGCTCACGATGAAAATACCAATTTTAAGCCCAAACATTCCAATACTTTGCCGAAAATAATTTTTATTTAAAATTGTTACATATTAAACTCTATAAAGTCCCACAACTTTCCCATGTTGTTTACATGCGATAGTCTTTGCACATGAACTCGCGCTTTGCTTGGGAGAAACAGTTAACATGTGTCCACGAGACATATATCAATTTGGAGGTTAAAATTGTCATTAGTTTACAGAAAAAATATAAAATGACATTTTCTCATTCAATTTTGTTAAATAATACAAAACGTAAATGCCATTAAACTGTTGTGGTGTGATTTTTCATTTACAGCAAACAGCTGATCAACACGTGTTTTTAATTAAACAGCTGATCAAACCAGTTGCCTGTAGAGTAAACAATAAAACATAACCTTTACGAATTAATTATTGAACCTTTTTGATATGGGACAAAGTACAAAAGTGGATTTGTTTTTAAACTTTGTTATTTTGTTCAGTGATAAAATTAATAACAAGATAGTAAAAACATGCAAAAATTTTAAATGAATTTATTTTTTAAAATAAATAATCGGTTACATATTCACTTAATGTACTTTTGTCTGATTTTACCCATTTTTTGTCACAAACCAAAAAAACATTTTGAAATACAATACATATATATATATATATATATATATCGACTAGTTTATTACTCTCACAAACATAAATAAATTTATGCAAATATTTCCGTAAATTAGTTTAGTTTCCCAAAAAAAGTAGTGGTAAAAAACAAGTTCTGTGCACTTAATGTGATGTTTATCTAAACTCTTCTAAGCGGGACTTGGGGAGACGTTAAAAATTTGAAAAGGAAATAAGCGAAATCCGGAACCAAGATGTTTATTTACGTTTCTAGCTCTAAACGTGGAACTCGTTATGCAGGTTATCAGATTGTATTAAATGGAAAAGTACTTTTCAGGTGCTTTAATTCGAGAAAATACAAGGATTGACACGAGGGGAACTTGGTTAAGAAGATATGTACCGTATCAGTTTTGACGGATTTTAAAATCTCACCTGATAGACAGGATATTTTGCGTTAAGCAAGGGATAGAGTACCCAAGGTTAAAAGAGATTAATGCGGAAGTCCCTAGAGGTTACCTTTGACAGTTCTATATTATAAAGGCTATACATAAGAGAAGGAGAAATAAAATTATCTGTGTTTTGTAAATAATACTGCTGTAATGGCTGTCGGAGGAGATGTTAAAAGTACGACTACTTAGCTTCAGAAATAAATAGGGAACATCACTGTATTAAGCTGAATGAGTCCAAATCTAGTCAGGTCAATTTTACAAGCAAGAGTGTGACAAGTATTTTTTCACAAATTTGAATTACTTGAGAGTTTATATATATATATATATATATATATATATATATATATATATATATATATAGAGAGAGAGAGAGAGAGAGAGAGAGAGAGAGAGAGAGAGAGAGATTTGTCAACTCTTAAGTAATTCCAAATTGGAGGCAAAATACTTAGCTATGACGCTTGATACTACGTTAAGATGGAAGTTGCATGTCAAAACGAAGAACAGCAAATTTAATTTGAAAAAGAATGCATCGCTTCTACGGTGGCAGTCTAAATTAGTCTAAATTTACCAAAACATACTACTACACATGCAACTTTTAAACATAGACTGAAAGTATGGGTTGCAACTTTAAAAGTCAAATATTAAAATAATAATGCAACATAATAACAAATAATTATTATATATAATAAAATATAATTACTGCAATAATAAGGTGCAAAATAACGTACTGCGATATTAAGGTGCAAAATAATGTACTGTGATAATACGGTGCAAAATAATGTAATACGATAATAAGGTGCAAAATAATTTACTGTGATATTAACGTGCAAAATAACGTACTGCGATATTAAGGTGCAAAATAAAGTACTGCGATATTAAGGTGCAAAATAATGTACTGTGATAATAAGGTGCAAAATAATGTACTGCGATATTATGGTGCAAAATAACGTATTGCGATAATAAGGTACAAAATAATGTACTGCAATAATAAGTTGCAAAATAACGTACTGCGATAAGGTACAAAATAATGTACTGTGATAATAAGGTGCAAAATAATGTACGGCGATAATAAGGTGCAAAATAATGTACTGCAATAATAAGGTGCAAAATAATGTACTGCGACAATTAGGTGCATAATAATGTACTGCAATAATAAGGTGCAAAATAATGTACTGCGACAATGAGGTTCATAATAATGTACTGCAATAATAAGGTGTAAAATAATGTACTGCGATAATAAGGTGCAAAATAATTTACTGTGATAATAACGTGCAAAATTACGTATTGCAATAAGGTGCAAAATAACGTACTGCGATAATAAGGTGCAAAATAATGTACTGCAACAATTAGGTGCATAATAATGTACTGCAATAATAAGGTGCAAAATAATGTACTGCGATAATAAGGTGCAAAATAATTAACTGTGATAATAACATGCAAAATAATGTACTGCAATAATAAGGTGTAAAATAATGTACTGCAATAATAAGGTGCAAAATAATGTACTGCGATAATAAGGTGCAAAATAATTTACTGTGATAATAACATGCAAAATAACGTACTGCGATAAGGTGCAAAATAATGTACTGCGGCAATTAGGTGCATAATAATGTACTGCAATAATAAGGTGCAAAATAATGTACTGCAATAATAAGGTGCTAAATAACGTACTACAATAATAAGGTGCAAAATAATGTACTGCGACAATGAGGTTCATAATAATAACTGCAATAATAAGGTGCAAAATAATGTACTGCGATAATAAGGTGTAAAATAATGTACTGCGATAATAAGGTGCAAAATAATTTACTGTGATAATAACGTACAAAATAACGTACTGCGATATTAAGGTGCAAAATAATGTACTGTGATAATACGGTGCAAAATAACGTACTGCGATAATAAGGTGCAAAATAATGTACTGTAATAATAAGGTGCAAAATAATGTACTGTGATAATAACGTACAAAATAACGTACTGCGATATTAAGGTGCAAAATAATGTACTGTGATAATAAGGTGCAAAATAATGTACTGTGATAATACGGTGCAAAATAACGTACTGCGATATTAAGGTGCAAAATAATGTACTGTGATAATACGGTGCAAAATAACGTACTGCAATAATAAGGTGCAAAATAATGTACTGCAATAATAAGGTGCAAAATAATGTACTGCAATAATAAGGTGTAAAATAATGTACTGCGATATTATGGTGCAAAATAATGTACTGCGATAATAAGGTGCAAAATAATGTACTGTGATAATAAGGTGCAAAATAATGTACTGCAATAATAAGATGCAAAATAACGTACTGCGTTAAGGTGCAAAATAATGTACTGCGACAATTAGGTGCATAATAATGTACTGCAATAATAAGGTGCAAAATAATGTACTGCGAGGCATGATGATAATATTCAAAGGGACCTTAACAGCTGGTGAAAAAACAAAGTATAGCAGTGAAGTGCGAACACAGGTTTCACAAGTACGTGAACACCGTTGTGCAGGGAATGCTCAGAAGCAGAGACGGGAAGAATGTCAAGCACCTAGTGCAATGATGCTATAACCCCATGATTATGTGCGAATATTTAGTCGGATTCATTCACTGGAACGACTTACAAATACAGTACAGTGAACCTTTCAAATGAAAGCTACTAAATAACTTTATTTGTTTTAGTTTTATTACAATAAATAAATTTCAAGAAAGTCCTCGTTCGTCTTGCATTAATGACTTTCAAACAACTGTATATAATGTAATTTCTGTTTATTAAACTGTGCTGATAGATTTTGTCGTTATGAATCCTAAAATGTAATGTTATTTCAATGAAAATCTCCACGTTAAAGGCCCTATAAGATGAAGGGAAATAAAGACGAATTTATTTGTTTACTGAACCTTATTTACTGAGATCCCTCTGTAAGGTCCATTTTCTTTGAAACGGAATAATTTAAAAGTATTTCGCTAAGAGTAAAATTACAATATTTTACTTTGTTTCATCTGAATTAAAAATAATTTATTCAGTATTGATCTGTGTATTATTCATTTTAATTTTCGATTAGCTTTAGAACCGAAGTAGGATTGGCTAGAACGCGGATGATCAATCAGGGTTGTTGTTACGCAAAGAGCTAACAACCGATAAAATTTTATTTTTCATTAAAACCATCAGAAAATATTATATTATAGTGCTGCAGAAAACAACAAATCAAAACCTGTAATATGCTGCCTTAGGAACTTCAATAAATATTGTGTATTTAATTTCTATAGAATCTATATATATATTACTTAAATTTATCAGTTTATAATACAAATAAAAGAGAAATACAACAATGCAGAGTGAATCTATATTGGTCGACTTCTGTCAGCGTTTTACTATAAAATGAATATATCTAATATTAATATAAATGCATATGACTGCCAAGTGGGTTGGTAGCACTGTGCACAAAAAACCGATTCAGGAATACAGGCTGCATGCACCTACTCCTTATTGTTTCTTTCTCAAAATATGTACTCGTAACATACAAATGTTGAAACTACATTTTAAGTTTATTGTTTGCAATTTTAATGTATGTTTTTTTAAAAGTAGAACAGAATGTTTGAACAGTTTATTTTAAATAGAGAAGCAAAGGATTAAAAGTATTTAAAATATTATCTCCCTTATCTGATAAAGGTAATAATAAAAGTTATGCATTATAAGATCAGTGATAACAACCCAGTGATAATAATTAATTAATAAGTAATAGTTGTAAAATATAATATTACACGCGCGCGCACGCACGCGCGCACACACATACACGCACGCACACGCGCACGCACACGCGCACGCACACGCACACGCGCACACACGCGCGCGCGCACGCACACGTTTCCTACAGCCTACAGTTTCCGTCTGTGCTCCTTGCAGGATGCGGTTATTTATAATTCTGTGTTTCGGTGTGTCAGCCTTCCTTCACGTATCAATACAGCGAAGGTATAGTGGCTCTCAAAAATCCCTGTCAAACTTGACAGCTTGCTGCGAATCGAGGTCATCTCTCCCGGACTTTCCTAAATCCGCTTCAACTCCGACAAGAGATTAGTGTTTTAACAGAGGTCACAAAACTTCTTTCTTCCCCGGGAATAAGTATTTTGTTGTACAGACAATCGTTAGTGTTCTTTTTAAGTTATCGTTTTACTGAGTAATTCCAGAGAAATTGTGATTGGCTAGAATTTAAAAATGTAATTTGCTACAGAGCCTCCTTGTGTTCTTTTTAATATCTTTTGAATAAAAAAAGAGGATTTTGAAATGATTTTCTTTGCACTTGTAAAAGAAAACGATTTGGCTGTTTGCAGGAAACTGGAATAATCCTTCATAACAGTCGGCTAAATATGTTACACGCCTTACAAGCAGCATGAATAGGTTCTGTGTTCATTGCAAATCATCAATTGTTCAAAGATTGATAAACATATGTGTCAAGGACCATCATGTGTTGTTCTGAATGTACCGTTTGTTATTCTAGCGTTTAAACGGTAAAACAGAATATTTTGAAATTTAACGGAATTTTTTATAACAAACTACTTAATCAGTTTCAAGTATAGGCCTATTCAATTTTCAAAATGTGAAAAAAAAATGAAAGAGTCAAAAGATATTTTTAATAACCCAAAAACATTACTTATTTGAAAAATGTGTGGTTACAGCTACTTTGAAACTTTAAAAAAATATTGGACAAACCCGTATGTTTAGATGTCAAGTGCCCCATTTTACATGTTTTTAAGCTTTTTGATTAATTAATTATTTTGGGGGAATGTATATGTTTTTTCAATTGTCTATAAACTTATTAATTTTTTTTTATCTTATTACGTTAAGCATTCCAATCAGTTTTGTATTAAAAATAAGGACCTGCTTTATTCAAACTGCATATATAGGGTACCTACAGGTCCGGCAGAACACCAGGGAACTTTTACGCCTAATACATTTTTCATTTTAAGGCGTTAAAATAAAACAAAACCGACTTAAAACCGGTAAGTGGAAGTTTGTAAACGAAAGTCCAGGAGCAGTACAAGGTGTCCCAGTGAGAGTGCAGCACAGTGCAGGCATAGGTAACAGAAACAATTAATTGTATGTGTAACATAACAGTCATTGCTAAAAAAAATGTTTCAAAGTAATATTTTATTTATCACTGTGTTCAAGATTTAAATAATTACTGACAGAATCAGTTTTGAAAGTAGAATCGTTAAGACAATCTAGACCAGTTCTAATATGTAAATGTCACTAAACAAAATAATCTGATTTTAATAAACAGTAAATACTTAAGTCTAATTTAGATATTTTATGTAAAATCACTTTAAGAACAGGATTAATTTGTAAATATTTCAATAAGGTACAATGATAGAATTCAGTCATTAACTTTATAGGTTATATTTTTAAATACGAAAGTAAAACAAGTAAGGCCTATTGTATTAATCTACCTAAATATAATGACTAATTTTGCTTTAAAATAACTAAGAACTTGTTGCTGCACGTTGCATATTATTCCACTTTTCCCAACTAATTGCAATAGGTCGGACGAGCACTATAGTAATAAATAAATGTGCACCACCACTATAAATAAATGAATTTAATGAATAAAACCCTTATTATCACAATTAGGGTAATTTTTGTAATCAACAACGAAATATTTTTTCTCTATTAAACCGATTTTCCGGTTTTATGTTAGAAAGTTTTTATAATTGCCTTAAATCTCGTCCGATTTGTGTTATTGCCGTTGCTAAAGCAATGAAAATAAATGCAGTACAACTATAAAGCCATTTGAAATTAAACTGTTCACACTGAGTTCCCGCTATGTTTATCTTTGCCAAGGGAAATTTTCCACATAATATAGGATGAGTTTTGTATTTCAGACAAGTTTGGACCAGTAATCCTGGATTAGGTGTATAATTTCAAAGTTTTGAGGTATATTTTATTTGTATCCTGTATGTAGGAACCTGAAACATAATAATATGGTGTTTCAAAACATTTGCACGTATAAAATGTGTGATTTTCATTTTATCCGCCATTTTGTCCGTCTGTTTTACATTTATACATCTTTTTCTGATATGGATAAAACTGTTAATCCTGATTAACAGGCCTTTTCAGTTAAAAAAAAGTGTATACAGTGTGATGGTGTGTGTGTGTGTGTGTGTGTGTGTGTGTGTGTGTGTGTGTGTGTGTGTGTGTGTGTGTGTGTGTGTGTGTGTGTGTGTGTGTGTGTGTGTGTGTGTGTGTGTGTGTGTGTGTGTGTCTGTCTGTGTGTCTGTGTGTGTTGTGTTTTAGTATGCTCACGTTCGCAATTTTGGCCCGATTTGATTCAAATTTGGTACAAAAATCGATATAGATTGAACGAGTTCGTTAACCAGTAAAATTCGTTACTGGTTTCAACAGTTTCTAAATGGCGGCCATTTTAAACCTCTAAGAATGCATAACTTTGTTTGCCTTGAACTCTTTTGTAAATCTGAATTCACCGTCGTAATCAGCGTTAACAAAGTGCATAATTTAGCGTGCTGAATTTTCGAAATCCGTTAAAATTAAGAATTTTTTGACGGCGGACAAGGTTTATTTTTGTAGTTTAAATGTAATTTGAAAGTTTAAAATGCTAATATACGCAGATTTTAATGCTTATTACGATGGTGAAATCAGAATTCCAAAAAGGGTAAGATACAATCAAATATTTTGTAAATTTGTTTCTATCACGGTTGCGAAACAGCTGCGTGCCGCGATTATTCCAGTATTCCAGAAGCAAAGACGCAATAACTTTGCGCAGTCACTTTCCCGTAGTTTGATAATTTTATGAGTACAACTGTTTTCAAGTAATATCATTTAAAAAAGTGTTTTAATGTGTGTGTGTGTGTGTGTGTGTGTGTGTGTGAGAGAGAGAGAGAGAGAGAGAGAGAGAGAGAGAGAGAGAGAGATTAACTATTAAATTATTTAGACAAATTAAACCTGTTTATGTACTTAATTTCTTCATGACTACTATTTGTAAATTGTAATTTAACTGAATGTAGGTAATAAAGTTTGTGCAATGTTTTTACCAAAACATTTCCTTTTTAAAAAAAATCGTTACTATGTTTAGGCCTACAATTAATTCGTAGAATTGTTAAAAACAATTAAATTTTCAATTCGCTATCTTCCAGCCACGATTGTATTTCTGACAGAACGCTCTTTGCTGAAACGATATTTGCACAAAGACTACTTCCATTAATGCCAACATTGTACAATGTGTTGTTGACATAACAAATAAAACTAGTTTGTTGTTTTTGTCTTCGTGTTCGTGGGCGTATAGAACTATTAATTGGACGAAGAGAGGGTGGCAATGTGACCATAAAGCCTGCACCCGGACTGCGAGACGTGCTAAGACGTACACTTCAAGGACGTAGTGTCGAATGATTTATGACGATAACTTTAGGTACGCGAATAAGGGAAAGGCGTTGTTTTCGGTAGCAGCGCCCACATGACGCCCCGGCATGACGTTTACAAAAGCCTAAACAACCCCACCCCTTATTTTTTCCTACAAATACAAACACAAAGCCTGTGAACAGAATGGGGACTATGAAAGTCTCTAGGTCTTGTATTGTTTTATTTTGACGTCATTTGGATTTTCCACTTTGCCTTTATTTGTTCGTTCAACGCACATAAAAGTATTGTGTTTGCAGAATAGTAACAGTAAATTCTAGATTGTATTGTAAAATCTAAACATGGCGTGGGTTTATAAAAAAATCATATATTTTTTTGAAAAGTAAAGATTAAGTGATGATTTGATTGATTTTGTTTGAGTACTTATTTTTAACCTTTAAACACTAAGCATTCGTAATTTTTACGACCACGAAAATGAATAATTGTTCGCTTACCCAATGCTATGGCCTTGAATGGTGAAAGTCCCCCTCCTTAAACACCATTCAATCTACTCTCATGCCTATTCATTGTTTAAAAACAGAGTCGTCAATTTTACAAATACTTAGTAGTAGTGTTACTTATTTCTGTTTTAGAAAAATTTACATTTTTCTTTGAATAGTCGTTACAAAATTATATAAAGTGTTAAATATGTTGTGTTGTATAAAAGTGTATATTTGTGTACATTTGTCACCTTTGTTCCTACAAAAAAAGAAGAATGCCCACAAACTATTGTGTGTATTGCCAAAAGCCATTTTGTGGCGAACACCATAGAAAAGCATGCACTGATTGCGTGTAAAAACATGTGGGAGAAATTGTCAAAAAACATGAACCAAAGTGTGACAAAAACAATTTTATAGTTGTGTGTTCTTCTTATATATGTTTAGAGATATAATTATAATATCAATTATGAAAAATACACTACAATAATTTATAATATTTGTAATTTTATTTGGTTAAGTTATTACTGGCAGAGAGTATGTAATCAATAAGGACTATTTTTATTTTCTGTTTTCCTTAAGATATTATTTTTGTTCAACATGTTTTTTCTGTCAACAATGAAGAGTCATTAAAGTATGATATTTATATTTTTTTATTATTATAACCTAAAAATGTATTTAAAATCACAATAGTCGTAAATATCACTAATGGTTAGTATTAGTGGTAGCAATATGGATGATTAGTATTTAAAGGTTAAGAGGGACAGAGTAGTATTAAGAATTTCCATGGGGTGGGCGAGTAGATTCTATAATCTATAATTGTGCCCACCCACAAACAAATTTGGTTTGGTGCCGATGTTAAAAAAAGAACCATTTTAAGGACTTCTTGGCTAACTATATCCTTAGTAACAAATATTGCCAGAAGTCATCCAACAACGCTGTTCTCAAGTCAAGCTTTTATTCCGTTATATTTGCTATTCTAATCGGAACAGAAAGAAATTTGAAGGAAAGAAAATACGTCCAAGTCTGCAGTTCACAGAATACCACTTGACACTTCAATTAAATTTTACTTAATTAAATCGAGTTACAAAACACCATGATCTTATTGTTACACTCCAAGCACACTTTGGGATAGTTTGTAGTATGTTTTATTCATAAAACTAATCACAACACTACAACGAGTAAATCTGTTTAGACAGCTTAAAATTCCATTGTAAATTAATTTCTAAGAAAATACCATTTATTTGTTTTACTAAACGTTACCAAACACCTGTAATTATTAATTAATGACAGAACCTTCTAAAAAATTAAGCTGATCATACATAAACCCTTTTTTTGAAAGACTCGCTACCAGTCTCAATAGATTGTCTAGATGACCCGATGTTGTTTCATAGTTCGACCTAAGTGTTGTCTAGATGAACCGATGTTGTTTCATAGTTCGACCTAAGTGTTGTCTAGATGAACCGATGTTGTTTCATAGTTCGACCTAAGTGTTGTCTAGATGAACCGATGTTGTTTCATAGTTCGACCTAAGTGTTGTCTAGATGAACCGATGTTGTTTCATAGTTCGACCTAAGTGTTGTCTAGATGAACCGATGTTGTTTCATAGTTCGACCTAAGTGTTGTCTAGATGAACCGATGTTGTTTCATAGTTCGACCTAAGTGTTGTCTAGATGAACCGATGTTGTTTCATAGTTCGACCTAAGATTTATCTAGGAGAACCTTAAACACATAGTTCGACCTAAAACACTTAGGTGAATCTATGTTGGTTCATAGTTCGACCTAAGTGTTGTCTAGGTGAATCTATGTTGGTTCATAGTTCGACCTAAGTGTTGTCTAGATGAACCGATGTTGTTTCATAGTTCGACCTAAGATTTATCTAGGAGAACCTAAAACACACAGTTCGACCTAAAACACTTAGGTGAATCTATGTTGGTTCATAGTTCGACCTAAGTGTTGTCTAGGTGAATCTATGTTGGTTCATAGTTCGACCTAAGTGGTGTCTAGGTGAACCTTTCTTGGTTCGTAGTTCGACCTAAGTGTAGACCAGGCGAACCTATGCAGGTTCATAGTTCTACCTAAGTGTTGTCTAGGTGAACCTATGTTGGTTCATAGTTCGACCTAAGTGTACACCAGATGAACCGACATTGGTTCGTAGTTCGACCTAAGTGTAGACCAGGTGAACCTATGCTGGTTCATAGTTCGACCTAAGTGTACACCAGATGAACCGACATTGGTTCGTAGTTCGACCTAAGTGTAGACCAGGTGAACCTATGCTGGTTCATAGTTCGACCTAAATGTTGTCTAGGTGAACCTATGCTGGTTTATAGTTTGACCTAAGCGTTGTCTGGGTGAACCTATGTTAGTTCATAGTTCGACCTAAGTGTAGACCAGGTGATCCTAAGATGGTTCGATTAGAAGTAACTGTACAACAATTGTTAAAGAAAATCGTATTTGTCTGAATACGTGTTTAAGTAAAATAAATTGTGACGTGCGTGATACAAGTAAATAAATCGTACAGTAACAATTATTTAATGTTGAATAATTGTTAAAGTTAGAGAGATTAATAACTGTATCACGTAAAAGTAACGAAGTGTAAAACATTGTGCAAGTTGAGAAATAAATCTACTTTTCTTTGAGTTCTAACTCATTTATAAGAACCAGGAGCATTACCAGCAGCATCATCACAAAAAACTCACTACCGGCTAAGCTTTACCATCAAGGCTTAACATTGTATTCGATGACTTTTCAGTCGTTTGAGTACTTTTGAAATACTTCTACACTCCGATAATGATTCAATACTTCAAATCCACACAATCATTGACCATGTACAATATACTTGTGTAAAATTTCATACACAGAACTAACAGATAAATTCTGCTCTAGATAATGAACACATATGTTCAGTTTTCGTTCTTAGATTTGCAGCTAAATAAACTCAAAATTACTTTCGTTTTTTTTCTGTACCCAACGTTTATGACCGTCCCAAATTTGGCGCGCCCAATACAGATCCTCTTGCATCCATTCTAACATTCTGCACAACATTTAGTGATCAGTAAACACAATGTTTTTTAATCTTGAACAGTTAATTTGATGCTATCAGTATTACAAAAGCATTTTAGTTTCGTTATTGTATTGTTATAATAGTATGTAAAATTGTAGTTTCATTCTTGTTCAGTGATTTTCGTCACACCTTGAGCTCTCTTTCACCTTTCTATATGTTTTGAAAATTCATATTCTGATTCAAAAATCAAATGATATTAGCCAAAAGTCCGTAAGTATTTGACAATATAACGTTTTATTGAAATTCTGAGATAAGTACTTTTATTTTTTTTTTTTAATAAACATAGAGACAGAAAGAAAGGGAACAACCTAATGACGTCAAAATAAAACAATACAAGACTTAGAGTTTCTACGTCCCCATTCTGTTCAGAGGCATTGTGTTTTGTATTTGTTGAAAAAATAAGGGGTGGGGTTGTTTAGGCTTTTGTAAACGTCATGCCGGGGCGTCATGTGGGCGCTGCTACCGAAAACAACGCCTTACCCTTATTCGCGTACCTAAAGTTATCGTCATAAATCATTCGACACTACATCCTTGAAGTGTACGTCTTAGTACGTCTCGCATTCCGGGTGCAGGCTTTATGGTCACATTGCCACCCTCTCTCCGTCCAATTAATACGAGGGTGGTCTGAAAAGTTTCCGACCTAACAAAGATACAAGACATTTTTTCAGATTTTTTTTTTTATTTTTCATCATAGTCTCCATGTACCTCTACACACTTCTCCCAGCGATGCTCCCATCTCTGTAACCCGTCCAAATAATACTCGGCGTTTTTCTCTGCAAAATAATTGTTCACGAAGGTGATTGCCTCTTCATTTGACGAAAATCTCTGTCCTCCGAGCGCAATTTTTAGATGAGGGAATAAAAAGAAGTCGCTTGGGGCTAGATCTGGTGAGTAAGGCGGATGGTCAAGCAGTTCAAACCGTAATTCGTGGATTTTCGCCATGGCAACCGCTGAGGTGTGAGACGGTGCGTTGTCTTGGTGAAACAGGATTTTCTTTTTCTGCAAATGTGGCCGTTTTTCCGCAAGTTCTGACTTCAGCTTGTCAAGTAATGATGCATAGTATGCTCCTGTAATGGTTTTTTCCTTTTTGAAGATAGTCGATTAAGATAAGTCCATGACTATCCCAAAAAACAGTCGCCATTACTTTCCCAGCCGAAAAAACAGTTTTTGCTTTTTTGCAGCCGGTTCCCCCTTTGCAGTCCACTATTTGGACTGTATTTTTGTTTCGGGCGTATAATGGTCTATCCAAGTTTCATCTACAGTAATTAATCGGCGCTAAAACTGGGATTTATTGTGCCTAAACTACGCCAACAGAGCATTGGAAATGTTCATTCGAACACGTTTTTGGTCTAACATGAGCAAACCAAGCACCCAACGCGCGGACAACATCCTCATGTCTAAATTTTGATTTAATATGTGACAAAAACGTTCTTTTGACATGTTCATAACGTCTGCTATATCTCTCACTTTAATTCGGCGGTCATCTAGCACTATTTGGTGAACTTTGGCGATGTTTTCGTCGGTAGTTGCAGTTTTTGGACGTCCCGAACGTTCATCGTCTCCCAAGCTCTTATGGCCACGTTTAAATTCAGCTGCCCAAAATTTCACTGTAGTAAATGATGGTGCAGAGTCCCCATACACAGAATCCAACTCATCTTTAATTTGCGTAGGCGTATTGCCTTTCAAAAACAAATATTTAATGACACCTCGATACTCGATTTTGTCCATTTTCATAAAAATACTCGCATCAACTCACTCAAACGACTGTTACATAACAACTGCGCGTCCAAAATGGCTGAAACTTTGTTGAGTAACTGTCAACAGATGAACAACGAAATTCGAGTGGTGCCATCGACGAGTGCTGCTATCTTCATGTTGAGGTCGGAAACTTATCAGACCACCCTCGTAGTTCTCTATGCTCTTGCAGAAAAAAATAACAAACTAGTTTTATTTGTTTTGGCAACAACACATTGTACAATGTTGGCATTTATGGTAGTAGTCTTTGTAAAAATGTTGTTTCGGCAAAGAAAGTTTTGTCAGAATCAGTTTTGTACAATCGTGGCTGGAATATCGTTTTTAATAACTAACTTTGCGACCAGATAAAAATACGGTTCCAGAACAAATCGAAAAAAACAAACCCTGTTCGCCGATATTAATTTCATATTTGATTATATCTAAAATTTACCAATACCAAAATGTTGGCCTTTTTAATAGGCCTACTATAAAGTTTTATTATAAGGTATGCGCACTTTTTCTACTGAATTCTGTTTCCACTGTAATAATTATACGCACATTTATTTCAAATCTCTTATAAAATATAATTTTTTCCTTTAACTGCAAATTTTGCTATTCAATTTAGATATTTTAACCCGTAGGAGATTACATTTCTTACGATAAATTACGATTTAATGAATTTTTAAAGGAACTACATTGTGATGTCATTGCCGATTACATTGTGTAGAGCATGCTAGATTTACTGCTCCAAGGTCACCCATCGAAATTATTACACACATTTCATTAATCGTCAGTACTAATTTTATACAAAACCGAGTTAGTTTAGTTCCTACTGTCAATTAAAAAAAAAGAAGTTTTTATTGTCAATCGCACGCATTTAATTATTCGTTTAGCTTCTTTTGCGCAACAGTGTTTTTGAGGTTATGCGTGTCATTTTTTTTTATTTATTTCTAACTTCCCGTAGATTCCGCACTTTCATATTTTGTATTATTACTATTGGTCATGTAACAAAAGCGTCTGGAAGCAAAAATTACGAAAATATCCAAAAGTACTGAAAATCAAATTTACCATTATACGAATTTATGTAATTATAAATATTATACAAAGAAATATCTTGTTTTAAATTGTAACTTCCAGCGTAATTTGCACAAAAATAGTGCAGTTATGCTAACTGTAACTCTCTCTCTCTCTCTCTCTCTCTCTCACACACACACACACACACACACACACACACACACACACACACACACACACACACACACACACACACACACACACACACACACACCTCAATAACAATTACTTTGCCGACGCAAAAAAAACCTGAAAACGGATATACAACCTATCCAAAATCTCAAAAAATACTCTCCTCACTACTTCTACACACCCCCATACTTAGTACAGAGAGAAAATAAAAAGAGTTTTGAGAAATACCTATAAAGAAGGCTGAAATATTAACGCACGAAGTTAAGGTGACGCCATCTTGTATGAAAGAAAGATTATGTACCTTATGGGACGCGACGTGAGGAGCCAGCCCAGAGGAGAGCGTGTTCATGTAGTAATACAGGAACCAAGTAATGAGTTCTGGCATAATAAATTACCGGGGGTCGGTTTTAATTTAAACCATCGCTTTGAATGTGAATATGCTTTTAGTTGTGATATTGTGCTTCCGTGTGTGTGTGTGTGTGTGTGTGTGTGTGTGTGTGTGTGTGTGTGTGTGTGTGTGTGTGTGTGCGCGCGCGCGCGCGTGTGTGTGTAATTTATAAATACGCGCGCTATATAAATTAGAGATATTACGCAACTAAATAAATAAAACAAACAATAAAAGTACAAAAATTTGCCCAAAACTAATTGACAAATAATTAATATATAGTAAAAAAAGACAAAACTAAATAACAAAGAAAACAAATCAAACAATAAATAAATAAATAACCAAGTATAAACAGCTTTTGAAGGGCTGTGTAGAGACCCTACAACGTAACTAATTTATTAAATCTTATTAAAAATATCCCCACGATGAAGGAATTATAGAATCCAGACAACAACCAAAACACTATTTCACAAAATCGTCAGCAAACTATTTCCCAAACCTCACATAAGCATACGCGGCAATTTTATTTAATAGTTGAAAGACGTAAGCAAAAATTTATAAATTGTAAAATACCTTCAAAAAGTCAAAGGTAGAACTAAACTAATTATCACTAATACATTTTTGAAAAATGTAACTATATTTATGTTTTTTTAGGGAGATTAAAAGGTTTTTTCCAGACCTTGTGTTAGATGCTGCAAAACGTTTAGGTTAAAACAGAATCGTCACAGATGAAAATTACATTTGTATAACATTTCAGAAAATTTAATAAAAATATCAACTGAATGTTGACACCAACTGTACTGTACGCTTTGCTGTTTTTAATGGCTGACAGCATTGGTCTGGTCTTGACATGCACGGGCGTGAAAAAACAGCTTTGAGTCATTTGTAATACACGCTCACCTCTCTGCCTGTTTCTGTTCTGTATCCAGTGTTGTGTTAGGGTCGGTCTGCGTTTGCATTACAGTGGCATTTACTAAGGAAATATAGCATTTCAAAACAAAGGAATATTGTTGAAGTTAGCGGAAATTCGACTCATCCTATTCTACGATTCTCTGTTTCAGCCGTGCCCGGATGCGGTAGAGTTTCGCGAACATCAGTGTGCTGCTTACAACTCCATGCCGTACGGTGGGGAGCTGTACTCCTGGACTCCGCACTACGACTACGACAACCCGTGCATCCTCACCTGCAAATCTCACACGGGTATCATAGCCCAACTAGCCGTGAGTGTCCGGGATGGTACCCGATGCCGCCCTGGTAGCTTGGACATGTGCATCGATGGGAAATGCCAGGTAAGAGTTCCACAAGCCTTCGTCAAGTACTCCTACAAGTTTGTAACGCTATGGTTGCCATGGCGATGCATGAATGTTATAGTTGGATTAGTAGGGTCATTCATTCCTGGAAAACGTTTGGAAAGCGCTGTAAGACCTTGGTTTTATCCCGTCCACAAATGAAACAGAAAACGTGTATTCATAAAACAGACTCTGCGAGTCTCGAACTACCCCAGTAAGTCACTACTACACTGTGGTGTAGCCTCAAACCCAGGCCCGTTCCTAAGTCTCAAGTGCCAAGAACGGTTTACCCTACAGTATAATTGTGTAATCCTAACCTAACCATGGAAGCAAATGTGCTCATGCAATGGTAACGATTTGTATAATTGTGTATCCCAAACCTAACCTAGCCAAGGAAGCAAATGTGCCCATGCATTGTTATCGTATTGTATAATTGTGTATCCCTAACCAAGAAAGCAAATGTGCTGATGCAATGGTAACGTTTGGTATAATTGTGTACCACATCTACATACAGTATATAAAAGGCAAAACCACTCACTCGCTGATAACTGAATCACAAGAACGGCGGGACCTACGAAGTTCAAAACTCTTATGGTGTAAATGTGCAATAAAGTTAGGTTTAAAAAAGTTAGATTTTTAGTAGTTTAAAATGGCTTTTTATAGCAAATAAAAATCTCGTTTTTTGTGCTATTCATCTGATTTTCAAGGGAGTACGGCTTATTGCATTTAAATAAAACTTATTTCGTTGTTTAGTTGTGATTTCGTTTCAAGCAAGGACAAACGGTTTGAGACAAAATTGTGAGACAATTGTGAGACAAGCCTATTAGACTAATGAGAAGGAGGGATCAGTGTTAACGGTAAGGGGAGCAACTGCGGCTCGATTATTTCACATTTATTTTCATGATCTCAAATCCGGGTCTTAATGTAATCTTAATGTGATACAGGCGCGGGTTTAAAAACGTATGCTCCTGGGCATACGTACACTTGCGGATACGACAAATGTATTATTTAATCCGTGTAAATAAGTATATGGTATGATACGTGGCTGCAGTGCCTTCTCAATGTATTGAGATTCTTTTTGTATTTAGTTTCCAAAGAAAGAATACGCTTCTTTTGATGAACGCTCAGGTGGAAAGGAGTGTGTGATTTCAGGGGAACAGATGAATAAATAAGGCGGGAAATAAAACGATCCGCGCTGAGAAGTGGCTATTCTTCAGTCACTCGCTGAACTCGCTGCGGCACGTCATGAATGTCAAGTAGTCGCTGAATTATGCCTCAGCGGGGACATCGGGATGCCAGATTTCAGGGCGTCGGGCGCCAGATAAGGGTGAACAAGTGCTGGGTAAACATAGATCGGTTACCTTCAATAAAGACAAATCAAACGGTCCCTTCGTTTCGTTCAGTTACTATTCTACACCTCAGCAAAATAAAATGTCTGATTTACTTAGTTATATTGTTACTTGTTTCGTTCGCTTTCTCTCTGTAACCAATATAAAGGAAGTGGTGAAGGACCGAAAAGTTTATTATAGGATCTTTAAAGGGCACGTATCCGTTTCGAAATCTACTGAGTCAAAAAAACAAAAATTGTCAAAAGATGATTTTCCGCATGTCCTACTAGTCTGCAAACAAACAACTGGACCGATTTTGCTCAAATTTGTTTTGTAATTTTTTTCTCACAGTGTCTCTACTAGTTTTACGTGTTTCAACAAAACTATAATAATTTCTTTGGAAAAACGTAGTGTTTTTCCTAAGGATCTTTAAATACAATCCGTCAAAAACTAGTATCTTTATGTATCTATCTATCCTGATATAAAGCAAAAATCCGAATGTGTGGATCACCGGTGTTAGCGGTTCACATATATAGCACACCCACGAACCATTCACTCGAATTAGTCGTCAAAATACATTAATAAAACAATCTTATATTATACAATCCCGTTTTTCTATTTATACCGGCTAAACTGTTCCGATCTGTTTTTCGATGAAAAACGTTAGAAATTAAATTCTCTACAAATTTATAAATCTTTTTCTATTTCAGACGAAAACGTAGCATAGATACCGTGACGTTAAAACAAAATGTTGTCGTAAATTTACGAATATCCACACTTAACAAAACCGGGAGTCGAATAAAAGCAGTTCATTAGCAGACTGGATTCACTGTGTAAAGTAAATTTTAATACAGTTTTTTCTTCGTTGAGATAATATCCCTTAATGATCCCGAAATTTAAAATAAATAAATATATCTAATCACCTCAAGGTTCATATCGTAAATCACCAAACACTGAACGCACCTTAAAGAAAACACCCACATTTTCATTCGCAGTCCAAATTAAATATGATATTTATAATAGTATTTTAACTATTATTTAGGCTTAAGGTAATGTCATATAAAACGTAAATAAAAGAATTAACGCAATGATAAATCTATAAGAAAAATAAAGAACCAGTAGTTTGTAGAGGAATAAGAACAAAAAAAAAGAAGAAAAAACTCAACAGTGAGGAAACAATTGTGAATTTTTATTAGTCTGATTCAAGCTTTTGAAGAGAAAAGTTTAACATTTTAAAGAAAGAAATAATTATCAGCCCAAAAATAATTAACATACCAATCATACAGATTAAAACAACTATTTGAAACTATACTACAACATCCATTGTATTCAATATTCAATATTTCATTTACACAAAAGAAGGAAAATAATACATCTGGTAACATAATTGTAAGCTTTAAAGATTTGTGTGTGACATTTTTTTAATACTGATTTCGAAATTCCACCAGTGGCTTTAATTATCAAATTTGAGTGCATAATTAATCATCCTTATATCACTTCAAATCTTTCACCAGCAAATCACCCATCTAGTTATGAAATGTTCTTATAATTTTGTAATTTAATTATATATTGCTTAAAGAGTTTGTTTTTAGTAAAGTTGTATTTATGAATTTGACGAATAATAAACCCGAGATTTGTAAAGTAAGTAAACAAATATTTTTTGTAAATCAATACATATTGTACAATTGATTTTAGTTATTATTATTTTTGAATAATTTGTAGCTGTTAACATAGCTGGAGTTGCCTCGCAAAACTATTAGGTATTACAGTACTTATAATATTATTGCATAAAATGTACAACCCCCTAATTTTTCTTATCATCAGCTACCCAATGAGTGTAATGTTTCCCCTTGAAAACCCACAAATTGCCCCGTCTGCGATTTTCTCATCCCTTCACATCTTACAGCCCTCAACTTGCAGATCTGTTAATTGCAATGCAAATCGTTCATTAGCGATTCATTGTTTAACTTTCCAAGTTTTCTTAAACTTTTTCAGTCTTTTTATTTAAATAAAAGTACTTGTGATTCCATCTTGTGTGTCTTATCTCTGCTTCAAAAGTGCTTTTAAAACGAAATAAATATTGTGTTTTTCTAACTTTATATTGTACTGTTTCGTAACACAAAAAATAATAATTATTAGTATATTCAAAATAAGTTTTAAGATACACCATAACACCTTTTCGGCAAATACATAACAATGGAATACTTAAAATGTTTGTTACATTCACAAAATTATCGCTTCACAAACAATCGAAAAAGAAAACAGTACAATTGGAAATTGTAAAAATACAAGAGAATTGATTTCTCAAAATCAGCTAAATAGAATTCGCTCAACTAGATTTTTTTTACAAAATTTCGATATTGTCTTCAGTAATGATTGTTTACGTTACGACTAAAATTTTACACAAAACCAATCATGCCGAAAGTTTTCACTAGTGATGGTTTTAATTTTTTCCGGTAGTTCCCCAATGTATTTTTAAGGTGAAAACTTTTACGGTAGCGGATAACGAAACATGGGTATAAGAAGTTGCTTTCGCGTCACGCGTGATTCCGTAACGCATACCTTACTTCTTAACAGCTGATTTCACTCAAAAGATGTTGCTTCAATATTATTTAAATTGAGGTTATGTTTATTGTTCTTGTTGATCTTAAAAATGTGTACTTTTTAAGTTTGTGTACTTAAATTATTTAATGACTTCTACCAATTTCCATCCCTGTCGACACTACCCCAAGTGTTACACGTAGTTTGTTTTAGAGACAAATTATTAATAGGCTAAATATTTTCTTGGGTCTTCGAGATATAGATTATATTAGATGATTACTTTTAGCGCTTATGAGGTTTGGTGGCCTCTAGCGATAAAAGGACCTTTTGTGCAACTAAGCCTCTTGGAATTTAGTTCAGTAAGCATCTCCTCAGGTCCTGGAAACAAAACACTTTACCCTGCAAGCAAAAGCTCATAATCATGTATCCATCCTAATCGTATGCAATCGCAGTGCCGTGTAATGAGTCTTCCTGAGTCCCTAATCCAGGATCTTATACAAAATCTTAAATGTACTGTTCCTGCTGACATCCCTCCAGTTTTGTCACTGCAGCCCTGTTATAAGGATTGTGTTTCTGAAGCCTAAAATGATCCACGGAAGGTCTTCTGCTTCTAGGTTTTACTAAAAGCCTTCCATTACCACCTAATTTTTTTTTCATTTGCGATTTTACGCTCCTGGTAAACGTCTGTAATTTGATTTGAGATGACCGGCGCCTTTATTGACATGTGTAACCCCATCTCTCACTTCTTCCACTGCGGGTTGGATATACATAGTATCTAAAATTTACTGCATTTCACAGTTTATGGGTTTCATGGGGTTAAATACAGCGTTAGTTTCTTCCCTATTCAATTCCTCACGGTTTTGTGGTCGTTGAAGTTTAGTTTCCAACCATAAAATACCACAAGTATGTTGAGAAATAAGTACAACCATACAGAGCCCTGTATGCGTAGGTAAGAGTACATTAAAATTAGAGGTATTCTGGGGTGGTACCCGGTGTCCGCAAACTTAAGCTAAGATCCCACTTAGCCATGCAGCCTTCGGCGTGCGCTGTTATATATCTTGGCTTGGGGTGAATGGACCTGACATCCAGCTAGGGTATCTCGGGATTGCCAAACCCGTACTCACAATGGGAGAGCTCTACATTTAACTGTTGAGGGATAGAGAAGCACTTACAAACTTTGAACTAAATTTTGTAGTAGTTTTAAGTGGAATAAACACATTCAGGTATGTAAAAAAATCGAAAAATTCCCCGTACTTCCTGTATCGCAGTGTAAAAGTAAAAAGTCTTGGAAAACGATTTGTTGAAAACATGTTTCCACTTAGACTAAACTAGGATGCACAATATGTGAAGAATGCATTAAAACAGTCGTGAATTGTTCTATATTCCAACAATAGGAGCAGAGAACAATAGGATTTAAGGCAACAATACAATAGCAGCATAGGCACCATTTACTCCACTTTTAGACAGATATAACCTGATGTAATTAACTTTAAATATTGTGTCAGCTTAAAATCTCGTTCACTCCACTATTGTACAGCTTCCATATAATCCAGTTTTTATTTAATCTGTACTCTTTGAATTACTATTTACTCCACTTTGAGATAGATATAATAACCGTACGTAATTAACTTTAAATATTGTCTGCTTGAACTCTCGTTCATTCCACTATTTTTATTTTACAACTTCCATTTCAATACGTTTTTATTTAATCTGATCCAATATTTTCTGGTACTGTATTATTGATCTATTTAGTCGTAATCGTTAGTGCCGTTCTCTAATAACTTACAAATAAGTGGAGATAAAACAACTTTATTGTTTACAGGGTATATATATATATATATATATATATATATATATATATATATATATATATACCCACTGTAAACAATAAAGTTGCTTCTTAGTAAAGAAGCAGATGGAAGGTACGACTTAGTGGTCAGAAACACACCGACAGAAAAGGTATTACAGTTCACCTACCATGATCAATGAGAATTCGGACAATTCACAGGAGAAAAGGTGCATAATAGAGGAAGCAAGGCCCACCTTTAACAAATGACCAAACTCTTCAGAAGTCATAACCTCAACATCGATATCGAAATCGTACTCCTCCGATTCCCGGTGCTATATTTTCTCGATACTTTTCTAGGAATGGAAGCACGGACACTAACCGAGGAGACACAGAGAAGATTGGAAGCCTACGAAATGTGGCTCCATAGGAGAGTGTTGAGGATCACATGGATAGACAGAATGATCGACAGAGCAGTAATGAAGAAAAACCTAGAGGTGATGAAAACCATCAAGAGAAAAAAACTTAAATATCTGGGACATATTATGAGAAACGAAAGCAAATTCCGTCTTCTGAAAGCCGTTCTCCAAGGGAAAGTCTTTTTAAAAGAGGGCCAGGAAGAAGAAGGATAATGATGTCCTTTTTTGGCTTGAAAACCATGGCTTAAAAACTTAAGGACATGGTTGTGAAAAACCACCACCGACCTATTCAAAGCAGTCGTGAACAACGATATCATATCTAGGATGAGCGCCAATATTCGGAAGAAGAAGAAGAAGGAGGAGGAGGAGAATAAAAAGACGAAGATGAATTACGAAGAATGATATAATAATAATGATGATACATCCAATGCTCATGAATAATTAAGTCGTATATGATCACATTTCATAGGAAAAATAATCATAAACATCAGAAACTTCTCGTATTATTTGAACGGGATTGATTTCTACAAGTCTTATAGAAATTAGTAGTTCTTCAAAAATATTCTAAAAGTAAAATTTCTTTTGAATGAACATTTCAATTTTTTATGTGAATAATTTTCCCCACAAGTCACATTTGTTTCTTCACTGTGTTCAAGATTCTTAGACAATTACGCCAACCTACAATCATATAATACCCTTATTTTGCAAGAGTAGGATTAGATAGAACAAACACACACACACACACACACACACACACACACACACACACACACACACACACACACACACACACACACACACACACTCCACAGTAAACCCAAATACAAATATCCTATTATACATTCCAACG
This sequence comes from Callitettix versicolor, assembly GCA_022606455.1. Taxonomy (NCBI): domain Eukaryota; kingdom Metazoa; phylum Arthropoda; class Insecta; order Hemiptera; family Cercopidae; genus Callitettix; species Callitettix versicolor. Next base: position 10,376,143 of record CM040191.1, on the reverse strand, counting down.
AGCCTCGTGCTCACACAATCGCACGTGAAACCTTCCTCTTATCTCTGTTGCACGTAGAAGCTGTTTAAAAGTCACTTTGCACGTACTGTACCACCATCTCGTACTGTAACGTCCACAGTTAGACGTCCTCAAACATACACCATGATGGCTAATTTTAAACTTCCTTCTTGAACAACAATTACATTAAATTAACAACTGTAAACATAACCTCATAATGGTGTCTACGTTAATGTTGGGTTTAATACTTCGACGTTGTTAAAACATTTTAGTGGCTCGCAATTAAAGGTCCGTAAAGGAGTGGGTATGTTTTAGCACAAGCAACGTCTGTGACCTGCTTGTCACAGAATCGCAGAACGCAACTGCCTCGCTGACATGATGCAAACGAATTTCAAAAAGTAATTATTTTACTTTGCCGTTTTTTTGCAACTATGCAAAAAAATGGTGAAGTCACCAGCATTAAAATCTGCGTATTTTAAATTTTCAAATTTCATTGAAAATACGAAAAAATAACCGTGTCGGACGTCTAATTAGATTTCATAAAAATAAAAAATCATAACTTATGCAGTTTTTAACGCTTTTTTATTGGTGAAATCAGATTTTCAAAAATGTATTTAAGACAAAAAACGTAATGAATTTTGAAACTGTTGGAAGAATTTTGCTTATTATCGATCTCGTTAAAGCTGTAACTAAAATTGCGCAAGAGATCATGTTAAAATACACGCACGTGTGTGTGTGTGTGTGCAGGGTGTTTAAGTAAGTTGCTGGACGTTCTACCAGTGAAAATGAGGAAAACGTCTATATAAAGATGGGTCCGGAAACGCATCGTTAGATAGTTAAAGCTGGCAAACAATTTCACCATAATTCCTGGAAAAAGAGGGAAATTAAGAAACACTATAAATTTGGGAAATTAAGACCAAATGTAAAAAATGTGTTGTTTTGGTTATGATTTTTGATTTTTACACTGGTTTCTTGAAAAACTACTTGTCTTACGGCTCTGGGACAAGTTTTATTCAATTTTTCAGGTCAAAAACCATAAGAAACCGTGAAAATTACCTCTTAACTTAGGTTCCTATAATTTCAGTGTGGCTTAATTTCCCTCTTTCTCCAGGAATCATGGCGAAATTTGTCGTCAGCTGTAATTTGCTAATGAAGCGTCTCCGGACCCATGTTTACATAAACATTTTCATCATTTTCACTGGTAGAACTCGCCCTGCAATTATTTCCTGTTTTTTCTGAAACACCCTGAATGTACTCCATCAAAAAGTGATTTAGAGGTCAAGATCATCGCTAATTTCGAAGTTCCGGATTTGGATCTTATCGTGATGGCCGTCCAATAGCTCATTTACTTTCCAATGAAAATGCATTATGAATAATGCAAAAAAACACTCAGCAGACTTCCTGAAAGTAAAATAATAAAATAACCGAATGAAAACGTATGTGTTTTTAAAAAAATATAAAAAAAACAAAGCAGACAAATTTTCCCGTTTAGAAAAATATAAAAAAAACAAAGCAGACAAATTTTCCCGTTTAGAAACTACAGTATTACAGAAACTACAGTATTACAGAAACTAAGTTTAACTGGGATTTATTTGCAATCAAGTTGAAACGTTTAGCCTACACAGGAATCAGAGGATAATTGGGGAACTAATATATAGTTTTCTTAATGGGTTTAATTTCTAATTTGTTAAAACGAAAGAATAAAAATGTAAAAAAACTTACGCCTTGCCGAAAACTACAAATTTACTAAATACAAACGTAAAAAGTATAAACAGGCTTGCATTTATATCGTGAACGGGAGAAGGCTCCAATTAACAATAGAACCTCCAGCTGCTGCTGTATTTTAAATTAATGAGTTATCTTCTCACTTTTTCATAATCCTTCCATTCACCGAAGCCTTTTCATTTTCTCTTCTAGCCCTTATTGTCCGCTATCTCAGTTTAAATACCAAGAAGTGTTATTCGCGAGTTTTAATTGACTCGTAATTTTTTTTTAATTTAATTTAAATTTCAAAATAAGTAGTAAAAACCGCAAATCAATTTGCACAGCCTATTTATGATTTTATAGTGGTGTAAATTAAAATTTTAATAGCGCTATAAACTCTTAAATTTATTTACATAACAGGAAGGACATAATTGGCTGATGTTGTAAATTTATAATTACATTGAAAATTACAGTTCCGACGAAACGTGTAAAAACAGCTTATGTAATGCTTATATAGCTCGTACAACATAAATAATTTAGTGGACCAGTTATTTATCTGACTCGGTAAACTGGGACACCCAGACCTGCTAGCTGGGCTAATTGTACACAACAATAATAAATATAACTTTAAAGTGAAAATAATGGTAGCACGTTGGTACTTTAAGAAGCAAATTTCAAAAAAATGTACAGAAATTTTAAAAAAACATAAAATACACATTTCGAAATGCGAACTTTTTTTTCTGTTACGACAAAAATACTAAAAGATACCCGATTGTAGTAAAATCCGTAGAGTTTATTACGGAAGGGTCGATTCTGAGACAAGACGAAAAAGATTATCTGTAATCGATAATCAGATTCAGTGCCACCGATTGTTTCCGCTAGAGACAACGACGATGTACAAAAATGTACAGTAGATCTATTTTAATTGGACGAAATGAATGAATTTTTTAAGGTTATTATTGCACTACGACCCCTTTTTTTATCTATTGCCCCCCTTTTGCATATTCCCGTCGTGCTCAGTTACGGCGACTTCTCCAGTCTTAGTCTCTTGATAAAGTCTAGGATTTGGAGAGGTTAAGGTAACTCCCACACTTCTATAATTGATGACTTCCCAGTTCCTTATTGAAATGCTCTGCTAATTCCTTTTCAATTTCTTTCTCTTGATCCTTATTACGGATGTTCTTCTACATCTGCCATACTTTTTGTCGTGCGGTGAGATCCCGCGCTTTCTATTTTACGTTCTTACTTATGGGAACACCCACAAGTATCTAGTGAAATGAAGTCCACCCATACAGAGCTCTGCATGTACGGGTAAGGCTAAGATACACTGTGAGGTCGCCAGGTATCCCAGGGTTCAGTTTGATACACCATTAGGCCGGTATCATTCACTCCATCAGTACGAATCGCTACACACTTCAGTGTTAACCAAGCTATTTAGAGTAGCGAATATGTGTGTGTGTGTGTGTGTGCGCGCGCGCGCGCGTGCCCGTGTGTGTAGATGAGTGAGAGTAGTATGACTTAGGCACGGTGGGATTGAACTAAACCCATCAGCTACTTACGTATTTCAGCTGGATGTTTGAAGAAAATGTTGAAAAAACAAAGCTTTTTTTGTTTAGTCTTATTTTACTTTATAATAGATCCAATTTAGTGGTTGCTTAGAAAGTTAAGACTTTACTAATTGTAATTACATCACAACAACTATATCGATCAAAACAAGTTGTCCATTATGAATATGAATTTGTATACACGATCTATTCATAGGAATATGAATTTGAATACGAAATCTATTTGTATACACTATAATTAAAATAGCGTAAATGTTACGAGCTTTGTGCAGTTTATCGTTAACTAAATTAATTATCTGATCTCACTGATTAAAGATGTTCAAGTTGTATGTCTTTTGACTCGAGAACTTGATCAATCCCTACGCTATCCCTACGCCATCGTGTGTCATCTGTTCCTTTGCTATCGTTCAGGCGTAACCTAATTTTTCCCGAATGTTAGGCGTATTCCCAAATCGTTTTATGAACAAAGCCTTAGACTTGAAGATATTATCGAGTGTACGATTTTTGTTTTATTTCTATTTCAAGAGAAATACAATTACAGTCATTGCATCTAGTGTGTGTGTGTGTGTGTGTGTGTGTGTGTGTGTGTGTGTGTGGGCGCGCGTGTGTGTGTGGGCGCGTGTGTGGCCTAAGTTAATCTACCTGTTATGATAGAAAACATATATTACGGTAGCTTACATTTTTCTGCAAGTTTCCATTCTACTTCTGTATTGACACAGATGTGAGGCGACTAACGGAAAATACCGTATTTTTTGCAGTTTTCTATTAAATCTGGCAGTTTTAGAACACAAGTTAAAATAGTATCGATGGTATCGCTACTGGAAATCGATTTTGTTTACCAGTATGATTGACGTTAAAACGCGCGTAAATGCAAATTTAATACTGCAAGCTAATCCATGGACTGTTTGCATAAGTTTATGTATGTTATGTTTGCAGAGGGTCGGCTGTGACCTTGAGATAGGATCCACAAGGAAGGTGGACGATTGCGGTGTGTGCGGAGGGGACGGGTCATCCTGCTCCTTGCCTTTGTACAGCTGGGTCACCGCTCCTGTTTCCCTTTGCACGGTGACTTGTGGAGGAGGTAATACACCACGACGTAAAGTTAATGTTATAAATAATCATTCACGCACCTGTCTCGCTCGAGTAGTAGAAGCGAATTTCCAAAAAAATATTTTTCTTTATTTAATCATTTTAGAAATTCTGTATTCACCATCAGATATTAATCGACGTTAAGTCGATTTTCAAATTACATTGAAAATTACATAAATTTTCAAATTACGTTGAAAATAAGAAAAAGAACCCTGGCCGCCGTCAAAAAATTTCTTAATTTATACCGTTTTTTTAGGCTGATCATGAAAGTTAAATCAGTTTTTCTTAAATTCAAAACAAGTAAGTTATAAATTTTTAAAGATTTTAAATGATCGCCATTTTAAAACTGTTTAACGAATTTTACTTGTATACGTTATTACCATAATCGATTTTTATGCCGTTATCACGGGTCTGGCTCTTAACATGGTGGCCGCTGCAATAGCTTATTTTTTCAATTTGCTAATAAAATTAAACGAGGCTATACATGTGAGTTATTTTTATTTAGAAAATACGAAATTATAACAAAAATGTCCATTATTTTCTGTATATTTTACGTGTATTGCTGCATTACAGCAATACTATTATACGACTAGAAAATAAACACTGAACTTCTTGCTGGTTACAAAGGCAGAATTGTGTAGTGTATAAAGCACAGTTTATCTTACAACAGAAGCCGCCTCGGTGGTCTAGTGGATAGCGTACTAGGCTTTCACCCCGAGGACCCGGGTTCGATTCCCGGCGAGGGCTTGGCATTTTCATACGCTATACATCATCCCATCGTCTGCATTAGCCCAAGTGTGCACAATAGTCGGACGTTAAACACCAAAAAAAAAAAAAAAAAAAAAAAAAAAAAAAAAAATATCTTACAACAGAAACTGGTGATCTATGTCTGTATGTTCTAGGCTTTAAAATGTCTCAGGCTATTTGTAAAAACAAAGTGACTGGCGACGAAGTTGATCCGAAATTATGCAACCTGGCGCAACAGCCAGAAGCGCAAATTGTGGAGTGCAATACACATCGATGTCCGCCAAAGTAAGTAACAGAAATTAACTGTTTAAGCGAAGCTTTGAATGTTATCTTCGGCGAAAAAAGTGGAAAAAAGTCTGCCGAACGGAATAACGTAACGGAAATATGGAACTAACGAGCAAACGAATACAGCCTCTTTCTTTTTCCTCCTGCTTTTTGATAACAGTACACGCATATTATATGAAAACATTGTTTTGCTTTGGTTTCGGTATTTTTCCTTAGTAGAAGAACACGTGCACGTTGTAACCGTTTATAATACATTCGAAATTAATGCAAACGTTTATAATAATTGTTAATATTGATAGTTTTTAACAACATAACCTGAAACTTATTATAGCCTATCAGATGTTCAATGAAATCAGCTGTTCGTTATAAATTAATATAAAACAGCTGATCTTTTACTATAACTACAATAAATAATATGTAAATTAGGTTCACGTATTTATTTATTTTTTTTAAGCGAAACAAGATATTTTAAACATATCTTCAAACTAATTATATATTCAGCAAAGATATCATTAACAAAAGCTTCCTCGAATACCACACGCGTACTTTCGAATATATTGGAATGGAATATTTCCTTTTTGCAAAATTCTCAGATCATTAATACAGTACAGTATAGCCTATCTCGTTCTTTATTTCAGCCATACGTACAAGTTTCTTGTTTTTAAAACTGGTAGTGATCCAATCGGCTCGGCTGTTCTATTTGAAGTCTCTTCTAAATAACACTATTAGGCCCTACTCTTTGACCTACAATAAAAATAAGAATATTAGTTTGATAAACATTATAACTAAACTTTTCGATTGTTTCTTCATCCTAGTATTTAAAATATTATTTGACCAATAAGATTAAATAAAATATTTTTTTGCCTTATGGCACCACTTTAGTCTAAACTTCAGTTCTTCCTAACATTGGGCTATAATTTTTTTCTCCAATAATTCCTCATTCGATCAGATCGTTGCCTCCTGACGGCATCTGTGATCACTACATTCTTGCGTCTCTTCGGTTTATCAGCTTTAAATTTATTAGTCTTAAGAATGCGTGTTATTTTACATTTGTGTTATTTACATTGTTATTTACATCTTATTTATTACATAAATAAGATAATATAATAATAAATAATAATAAGATTAAATAATAATATTTAAATAATAAGATTTTAAACAGAAATATACACAATATTTTTTTTGTTTTGTAAAATGCTATATAATACATGTGATCGTAAATTGTTTCCTATCGTAATTTAAAAGCTGTAGTGAGTTTTCGTAAAAATACAAAAACGACTGTTTTAAAAATGGTGCCTTTTAGAAATATAATATTTTGACATGAAATTTTCTCAATATTTCTACCTGTATCCTGAATACACTGTGGAATTTTGCGGCATGGTTCATGAATCACTTTGTGTACAGATATAATTGTACTTACAACAATGCGCACTTGGGTTTAGGTGGCAAACAGAAGAATGGGACAGGTGTTCCGTCAGCTGTGGAGGCGGCACCAAGCAGAGAGTCGTCATTTGTACAGAAGAAGCGAACAGCACAAGGTCAAAGGTAAGCGAATCCTCTTCTAAAATTAAATTTCAAAACACTTTAAAATCTTCTTAAATCCAGTTAAAATGGATTTAACTAACATCCGATTAAACAGATAATAATTATTTTGCTGATTTGGAAAAAAAACATTTTTCGTTTCTGTTTTTATTGTTAGACGGGAATGAAACACGAAATTAAAACTAGATGGTCCAGGAGTAAAATAATTACAAATTTTACAAAAAAAAAACTTTTTTTTAATGAACCATTAATAGTTATGTTTAAAACATGGAAATTGATTACAGTTTAAGACACTGGGTAATATGTCTAAAAACGTAAAGTTTCTAACTATACCTCGTCTGTACACTAACTGCCTCATAACCGATTAACCAGCATATCAAATTCACTGGAACAAAACATAGACGTCTTTAGTACACAAACTTAATGACTATAGTTGATTGCAAGTTATAATTTTCAAGCAGATTTTGTATTGCTGCCATTTGATAAGTTGTAAACTATCAAAAAGCTTTTTGTATAAATTTCGACCAATATTGTAAAATCTGGATTGCTAACATGTAATGTAATGAATTGTACACAGAATGACCTACAGAATTGTGCATACAGGTCCTGTCATCGCCTAAGCAACATAGGAACTGAGTTACACAACCTAGTTCCACTTATTAACACCAAAATAGCCACGCTAAAAATCACCGTACTTCTCTCCCGGCTTGGAAAGAGCCTTAGCCTGCAAAACCTAATTCACTGCCGTCAACCAAAACTAACTTCCGATTGGTACGCAATGCGCGCATATCTCGTGTCTATACTATGCTAGACTTCTACCCAGGCACTAAGGCCGGCGCATCACATCGCAACTCTCGTGCACAAAAGCTTCATTCTGATTGGTGCATTCCATAATTTCTAATATAAATACTGGTCGAAAATCGTTGTTCGGCAGAACACCAAGGAGGACCACCCACTACAAAACTACACGGCAGCTTACCAACACCGGGACCAACAGCACAAGACATCAGAGGAAATAGGAGGGATCCAACCAACAGACTTCTTAGTTTTACTTCACCATATTGAACCGGAAGAATGACTCACCAGCTCGCTGCCGATCTCGTGCTCACTCAGACTTCAATCCGGTAATTTCTGGTATTCTCCCGCAAACTACAACAGTCCAGATCAATAATCTTTTATGTGATTTTAACTTTCAGCAAAATTTTATTCCTTATTCTTTATATTTCTAAAATTTTTCTCAGCTCATTGACTAATTTTAAGGAAAAAGTTGCAGTGTTAATTTTGTACGCTAAGGTAAATAGTTTGCATGTATTTATATAAGCCTATATTATGTTTAGGTTTGATGTTAAATCTTTTCTTTTACTACTATTCATGTAAGTGATTTTCCCTTATTTATATTCTACAAACTTTCATAGAACGTTAGGAATTTGTAACAATGAAAACAGAATCGAATGAAAAAGAATTGAAGAGAGGAGTGGGATCAGTAAACGATCTGCGGAGGGCTTAAGTTTTCAGCAACAATTAAGCGCGCATTATTCTTTGTCTAGAAGTTGAGTGGATCGAAAAGGGGGAAGAGGAATACGTAGCAGCTATCTGCTGATGTAGCACTCATCCCGGCCAACTCCGAGTCTTATTGAGTAAATAATGGTAACAAAGGGACCAATAAAACTATTACTGGGATGTTTCTTGGCCTTACATTTGCGGCAAAGTTACGACTGTTGTTCTGTGGTTAAGCACAAAAGAAACGTTTGCTTCGGTTCACGCCGATTACAGCGTTTCCAAACAAAATACAGGGTCCGCCAGTGAAATGGAATGATTAAATAAAGTAATTGATTGTTGCTAAAAAAACTTTTATCGGCGTGGACGTTTATAAAAACAGTAACAATGTATTTCGGTTGAAAATTTTGGACTCTTCACAAAATTAAATTAATCTGTCATTGCCCAGCCACCTCGCTGAGGCGCTCGGAACCTTTCGCCTATACATCAGGTAACAAAAATATCTCGTGAAAATGTTACTGGATCAACTTTATTGAACATTTTGTACTTTTTCTATATGAAGTTGTCAAAATTATGATAGGTCTTGGCCGTTCAGCCCATATTATAGGAAATAGCCAGCAACTACTGTTGCATAGTTAACATAGAGGCAATTATCTTGCAACGTAAGTGAATGGAAAGAAACACGCTGTTCCGGAGTAATGGATCTAACTCAAGAGCAGATAGAAGATATGTTACATCCAGTCATGGCACCTCGGGATTGACAAAACCCTTACTCACAATGTGTGAGCCCCTGAGGATAGTTTTTTTTCAGTATGCATTTCAATCGTACATGTACTTTTTTACAATAAAAATTCAAAAATGAAACCTGACAATCATAAACAATTTTTTAATCTTAAAAAAATATTTGAAAAATTCAATCCATTTTTGTAGTCAGCGTAAAATTTTAATAAATTATAGTTTAAAAAGTCTTAATTATACTGATAAAGCAAAATGGAAGTTTCATAGTGTCAGATACATTTTCACATTCTTAATGAAATTGTATTACATGCAAATTTTAATGCTGATTGCAATGACTGATGAAAAATTGAATAAAAAGTTAAGAATTTATAAGATTTTTACAAATTGTTTCATTTTTAAATAGTTAAACAGATTTAAATGATTAAAAATTAGTTCAATCAATTTTTTGTGCCAAATTAGGAGTCAAATCCAAGGCCGTCCCTAGGAAGGGTCGCGCCATCCAGAACTATTACAATTAAAATAAGAACAATGTTTAGTAAATCATTAGCAAGTGTGCAGTAATGTTGTACACTGTCAGTTGCCACTTTGACAGTGAGTGACTCACCAGTGAGTACACTATCACTAGACAACAGCCTAGTGAACATTTATATATAGTAATACATACTAATAGAGATCTTGTATAAACATATGGCTTACGATTTGTTTGTAATAAAAATTATGAAAAGTAATTTTTTCTCCGTAACAACAAAATTTCAATATTTACATTACTTGGAAAATTTGGTAATTAAAGCACCTACTGCATCTTTGATCCGAGCGTCTCAACCCCTAGGGGCGCCCCTGATCTAAGCTGACTAAAATTGTAAACGTTAGAGTGCTAACAAGTACTATTATATATATATATATATATATATATATATATATATATATATATATATATATATATATATATATGTGTGTGTGTGTGTATATATATATATATTTAACGTCCGACTATTGTGCACACTTGGGCTAATGCAGACGATGGGATGACTTATAGCGTATGAAAATACCAAGCTGTCGCCGGGAATCGAACCCGGGTCCTCGGGGTGAAAGCCTAGTACGCTATCCACTAGGCCACCGAGGCGGGTCTATATATATATATATATATATATATATATATATGTATATGTATGTGTGTGAGAGAGAGAGAGGGATGTAGTAATAATTTATTTGATGAAATTACTTTTAACCTTAAAATATTTATACTGTATTAAGAAACCACGAGTTTTGTAATGCAGCACAACTTTATAGTAAGTGATTCTGTATTTATGTAATTCTAGTGTTTTCTCAACAACTTAATTTTTTAAGCACTGTTATTTTCTACATTTTTAACTTTATTAAAACAAATGATTTATACATTTAACTTGTTAATTGAAATTTTATAAAATTCCATTAATTACGGTAAGTGTCTTAAAAGAAGTGCTCGCTAATTATCTAATTACACAACTAAGGTGAAGTAAGTGCTTTAATTAATCAGAATCTTTACACTGGTGCGGGAATGATTTAATCTAACTTGTTGAAACTTGCCACGGCAGATTGCAGGGAGGTTTCAAAACGTAAAGTTTGTTTTTGAGAAGAAGCTAACGTAATCATTAAGTACCCCTTTTAAAACAAACTGATTGCTGGAGTTCTAAAGGCTGCTTTTAAAAAGGCGCGATAACATCTTTGATCTAATCTATAAATAATAGATTCCATTTATTGTTGAAAGTAAATTAAATACAAGGAACTTTATTTAATATTACTTATGATCATTTAAAGTTTATTTATAGTGTATATATATATATATATATATATATATATATATATATATATTGTGTTTATTATCAATATTCCTTTTTTTTATTTTTTTATTGAGTCCACGACTGACTGGCATTTGGGAATCACTGGATATAATGAGCAGTCAGTGAACGGTCAAGGCTTGCTGCTCTTCTCAAACTTGTAAAATGTAAAGGTTTATAAAAAAAGTAATAAGATTTGACTAAATATTTATTTTATGCAGATACATAGGTACATATTTACATCCAAAAATTGTAAACAAATAGAATAAATACCGATTGTTTTATTCTAAATGTTTTTAGGTACCTGATCACTTTTGTCGAGGACACAAACCACGAGTGATAGAACCATGCAACACGACCCCTTGTCCTCCAACTTGGGTGGCTGGGGAATGGTCAGGAGTAAGTATTACATTTTTATAGTGAGTTAAATTATTTTTACAATTTGCTACTATACCAATGCCCTTATTATTAGACACCATAATTTTATACAGTTTCCAAGTGAATATTTGAATTTTTATTAGGCCTATTATAAATAAACTGTTTCATAAAAATAGAATAGATTTGTTTATACTAACATACTGTTACTTAGTTACATACAGCGAAACTTCCCAACAATGGACACTGCTAGGACAATATAAAATATCCGCTGTTGAAAAGTATCTACTGTTGGGAAGAATACAGTTAAAGTTTATTGCATATACCCTAGCTGATTACTGTGGCAAACTGTTAAATGGATAATACTGTGATAATATTATCCAACAACATAATAATAATAATAATAATATATAACAACAGCATCCATAAATGTTATATGGCTAACTGTTGTGATAATATTGCATTATTTTAAAGACAATAAGCCTAAAAAAACGGAACTGGTTCTTTTTCATAACAGTAACTTTAGATAAAAACACAATTTTTAAGATAAATTGACTTTGTATTTTCTAAACAGTACAACCCCTGATGACAGACCTCGACAGAACAGACTGTGTCTACATGTTCAGTGCCGTGTGCCTGCCGATGACTATATCAACCGTTCCAAGACAGTGGGCAGTTCCACTTAGATTGTGAGACAATTTAAACATAGTGTAGTGTACAGGAGAGTTGTATAAGTAATAAAATATATATTTAGATTGATCCTGTACATAAATAACTGCTAACAATCTGACTTACACCACCGGTCCTTCTACACCATCTGTATTGATTTGTCCATCTATAATGAGTCAACAAAGCACGCTAATCTGTTGACTCATCTTACTTACTGAAACGCTCAATTATCATGAAACTATGCAGAAAGCAAGTCTCAAACTAAATAGAATTTGAAGCTTGGGGTGAAGTAAAATAATTGTAGTTCATTCTCTTTTTTTATACTGTCAACAAAGAAAAATATGTGCAAACAAAGTTCCTATGCCACTTCCATGCCATTCGTATATGCAGCATAGCATAATTTTCACTCCCTCCTCCTACGTACATTCTTTTCATCTTGTTGTTTCCAGGAAGTGATCTACCAGGTAAACACTGAACAGTGAAGTTCTGCTGGCTTCCATGCAACAAAAACTTCAAAAAAATTTACCTGTTATGTTCAGCAGCCTGGTATTAATAAGTCCAATGAGCCCATGGTTCATTGATTTAATGTCTGTGTCCGTTTTTGAAAATGTCTGCTATTTAGAAGTACTTTTAAACTTAGCGTTCATCTCTGTCGGGGAATAAAAAAGTGTCCATTAAGAAGAAGATTCCTCTATTTAGTTTAAACATGGCCTTTAAAGTTTCACTGTACATTGATTGACAGTGGTCTAAACAATCCATATACATATGTTTCATTTAAATAATTTATATTTTTTTTAATTTTCGTTCTTCTGTTAATATTTTTATTAAAAGTTTGATATGAATATCTGTTCAGGTGAAATAAAGAAGTGAATTATTCTATGTTACAGTGTTCTGTTTCTTGTGGAGAAGGAATACAAACACGCAATGTTACTTGTATGATATCTCGTTATGAAAAGCCAGGAAGTGTTAGTTGCAACGAAGAGACTAGGCCGAGCCAGGTACAGCATTGCTCTACTGGGATATCCTGCCCAGGTAGGTATTTTACCAAAAATGAAAAATATTTTGATTCTCACCATAATCCAGAGGTATCAGTTATTAGAGATTAGAATGAACATTTGTAGCTAATTATATTGATTTTCGGTTAATCATATAAAACTGCTAAATACATTTGTGTATTAAAATTAATTGTATTTAGTATTTATATATAAAAGAAATCCATCAAGAATTTTCTAAAAACATCTCATCAAAGCATATTAATAAGGCGACAACAGACCTGATCAAATTAGCATTGTTAATGTTTAACTTTTTAGCAAAATATTTTAGGTTGAAAAATATAGATTAACCCTTTGCACTAGATACCAGTATCAGCTGTTAGTCCTTCGAAGTAGGATGGCAACCTGACCAGCTACTCGGCTCGGATGCCATAGTGTTTGTGCTGAACTGTTTTTGCATTACAGTTTGAAATGTTGGCACAGGGTATTTAATTTTTAAAAAACAAAATAGAGGTTTCAGAAAACATTGTTTTATTAATTTAAAAAAGACAGAATATATATTTTTATTTATAAATGTTTTGGCTTAATTATAAAATTATTATTATTATATTATTACAATATTTTATAGTTAAACTAAAACATTCACAAATTTTTCATGAAAAATATGACATTATAATACAGTTTTTAAAGCACAGATCTTTTTTTTTTACTTTTACATATATTACGTACTTTTTTATAATTATGTTTAATATTGAATACTGTTTCCTTTATAATACTGAAAACTTAGAAAATCCTACTTGTGACTAGATTGACACTAGAACTTCGAAACAGCGAACACAGTACAGTCAAATTTGCCTTGTTCTGACAATACACACAATGGAGATAAAGTGTCAATCACTTTGACGTTGAAAGTTGAAGAATTTCCTGATAAGTTGCAGCCCAATCCAAACAAAATTAATATCCAGACAACTAAATTAATATAAAAGTATAGCATTTTGTTTGCCAACCCTGCTGGTTATCTGTGTATTCCAGGGGATTTTAACTTGGCCAGAACTGCGGGCCATCCAATCTGAGGGAAAAATAACATGAAAAAATTCCGACCTGTCAAAAAAATGGTTGTGGAAAGTACCACGGGCCATCCAAACCCTGAAAGGACATATTTTAAGAACCTTACCTGAATGCAAAAGGGTTTATAAACAAAATATCCAGAACCGCTTAACTAGAGTGCATGTTTTGCAGGCTGTTGCATTAAATCAAATTTCAAACATTATTTTTAGCATCAAACAATACCAGCTGTCCAAACACTTATCATATATATTCATGTACAGACACAAGTGCCATTAAACTATTGATATTAGCATATCACTTACACAAATATTTTAAATTATATTTTGAAAAGTGATTTGAAATAACATATGTTTGTTGAATAAGCAGAGTAATTATTCCTTTCTCTCCTCTTTCCTGTTGACAGCTATAATTATTTAAATTTTTTGTTTGTGTTTTTTATGACTGAATATTAGTATAAAAACATGCTTACCTTTGTTTTAATTAGAGCTGTTGAGATGCTGGATGGTAGTTTATTCTAGTTTTAATGATTTATTCTAGTTTTATATATTTTTTAAATAATTATTTTTAATGCTTTTTATTACACATAACATAATTTTGTTTACTGAAATAAGAAATTATTATTATTTATTACTAAAATTTCCTTTACATACAGTAATAATTATACATACGGACCAATAGGGGCATAAATGCCCATACATAGGTTGGTCCTCCGATTTTTATAACCTTAAAAGTTTTTTGCCGGAAAAAGTCCTCCGATTTCTAGTAAATATAAAATATATATTTAATATTAATATATAATATATAAATAATACATATATGTATAATGTATATGTATTAATATATAAAATATTAAAAATTTATTGTATTTAATATTAATATTAAATATAAAATATTTTACAGATGATTCAGAAGCATTACCAGATTTGGATGAATCTCTTCCGTTACTTCATCCATACCCCCCATTTAAACCTACTGCGGAGAGGTTGGTGGGTGAACCTTCATCTTCTTCATCAGAACCCAAGTAAGCTTGAGGATTTTTTGCTCTTGTATTACTGTAACATAATAGGCAAAACTGAAAATCGAAATTAATTTTTTATTGTAGAAAATGTTAAAATGTGTTTTCATATTTTAAAATCATTGTGTTTTTATTTTTTAATATATTTCAATTTAAAAATTGTATACAAAGAACCTACAGTAAGTATATATTTTCTTTACATGTAACAACACATATAGTTTTGTCACATGAAAGCATACTGTAAGTTTAATTTTACATGTGGTAAACTAAGTAAAATAATATTTTCAATGGAGCGTATACAAGAAGAAATTTAAATGATAATAGGTGTAATGTTGTAGCTAATGTTTTTTGTCAAAATAAAAAAAAAATGTATTTCAGCTATTTTTTTTTAAACTTAAACAAAGTTAAATTTAATTATAATATTTGTTTATTTTTTATTCTGACATTTTCTAAGAAAGCTGAACCTACAAGTTGGTTTGTATTTTTAAATGAGACAACGTTATATACACGTATAATAAAAATTCAACTCATTTTTTGTAATACAAATACATTTAATTCTTTAATCATTACTATAACTTTTTTATTACCCTTCTAATATCAGTAATTTATCTTTTCCCTGGAGTACTTGTTACTAAGAACAGTTTTCTGTAGTATTATAATTTTTGTAAGAATAATATATAATTATTTGCCTTAAAGCCTACCTATATTGCTTCACTTCATTTCAATCCCAAATATATTCAAATGCCATAAAGATGATTAAAAATTACAGTTGGTTGCTCCAAAGAATACTGATTCAATCACTAGATTTTATAATTACTCAATTATTATTATTATTTTTCAACATTTATTTGCAAAATTTTTTGCTTAGGTTATACTAATTATGCCCATGAACAATAGAACAACATAATAGGACAAGATCAATTGATTTAAGATTTTTAAGAACCAAAAAATATTATGAAATGAATATTATTGTTTTAGTTAGGCCTACTCTTCACCACTATGAATGCTCATTAAATAATAATATAATGTGAATGTTATTATTACTGTTTAATGAGATATTTGTCATAATTTGTGTGCATGGATCAACTCTTGTTAAAAGTTTTTGTCAAATTTTAAAATGAAATTGCCATACTTTTATTTTTGATTTTGTAAATTTCAATCTTGGTCACAGTTTTAAATTATATTTTATTGATCTTTTTATTACTTAAAATCTATATTTTACATCATCTAGATTAGATTATATTCTAGAGGAAGGGATTTGTTTACATCATCTATACTCTAAACATTAATTAAATGTTTGTTCAAACACTCTCTGTGTACTACAAAACAATACTTTTATTAAATCTATATTATTTAGTTCAGTATTAGATAATACATATTAGGTAAGAAAAAGTGTATAATATATAGTATCATGTTTACCTTCTTATAACAAAATATACTACTTTAATACTACAATGTTTACAATCCAAATAGTAAAATATTGTCAACAATAATGTGTCAGAAGGTACATTATATTTTTGTTAGGTTAGTTTTCTAATCTACCATTCTGCAATATCCTGACATGCTTCCTCATCATTTTGTTTTCTATCCTTAAAAATTTAACACAAATATATGTATGCATTAAATTACATGAGAAATCTGATGACTGTAAGAAGTTTTGTACTTTTTTTTAATGCAAAGAAAAATCGAAATTTGAATGTAGATGTTGCACAGATTCTCTGACCTATACGCCTTTCTCTTTCTTTCTCTCTCCCTTGTGTCTGTCAAAGACGCATCTCTGTTTCTAGCACTACTTGCACCCTGCAAGTACGACTTGCTAAACCTGAAGACGTTCCGTTGTGGTTTTTCAGCCCAATCAAAATGTTCTTTGGGTGCGGCTGGTTGTACGTAAGGTAAAAGACCTTTCTAGGGCGTAAACGCTCAATCCCGATATTGAAATAGCATTGTTTTAAAGCACTTTTCTCTGTTTCATTCACAGTAAAATGGTTATTTTGTGCATGTAATATAAGTAAGCAAGTACTTTCATCTTATATTTATGAATAATATAGGCCTACACATTAACAAATATGCATTAAAAGAGGCATCTTAATTTTTTTTTCTTTATTAATATACATTAACAAAAGAGGCATCTTAAAACAAAGGAAAACATTTTGACTAATAAAATATTAACACAGTTTTAAACCATTTTTTTGTGAGGCATATTGTGTGTCATGATCGTTAATATGCAGCAAAGTTAAACAGAATAAAAAATATAGTTACAAAATAAATAGAAATATAAATGCAATAATGTTTTACTTTAAAGTACTATTACTTCACCAGTAATTTTAACACAGATAACAAATTCAGATTATTAAAAAATATTTCCATTTTACACATAACAAAAATATATAAAAATTGCCTCTGATGTTTTCTTAAAATCGTTTTTTATAGTTTTTCCTAATTATAAATTTGAAATACTGTAAATATTAATTAATGAAATTTTATAAGTATTGCACAAAATAACTTTTGCGTGCACACATATCTCACACATTTCAAGTTTATCTATCACTGCTATTTTCTCCTGCACAGCACTGTAGCAAATACGAGCGTATAACTCGTAGTAGTTCTGTTAACTTTCGCTCCCATGTTTTTTCTTATCAAATTGTATTTTTGCATAAAAATCTGAGCATGAATTTTCAAGGAATGCTTTTGCAATCAGTTTCTTACAACTTTATTAAAAGACATGTAACAAGCAAATCTTTTAAATTGGGAAATAATTTTGAAATCCGAATGTCTTGTATTCCTTTATCATTAATTTAATTCTTGAAAGCTATATTAAGACATGTTGAATAACACAGTTTATCCTTAACCTTATTTAACACTATCTATTCCTTCACCTGACAAATTAAAATTTGTTTAAAAATTTTAGTTTTCAAATTATTGCCTTGGTATTTTGTTTAATGTACTGTAAATATTAAAATGAATTGTTATAATTTCATTTGAACTGTAATTTAAAACATTTAATATTGTAATGTTCGGGATAAAGTACTCTAAACTGGTACCCACAAATAATTATTACTTTTTGCAGTGAAGTTTATACTTGGATACCGGTATAAACAGAGTCATTAATAAGTATTCACTTCAAAGGCATACATGTATTTTTTTTACAAGTTTATTAAAATACATTACTAACATGACATATTTATTTATGTAAGGCAAACCAATAATTTAATTTCTAATTCATTTTTTAAGTTTGTTTGTAAAATTTTTTTATCAATCTATAAAATGTAAGTAACATACTCATAGTTCTAAAATAGTCCAAGGAAATCAGTACTTTGTAATTCATGATTTGTGTGTAAATTAATTATTTAACAAATTTATGGAGATTATATTGAGTCCACTAGGTAAGAAATAGCACATGACAGATTAAGAATGAAATGAATATATTAAAAAATACTGTTCTAATAAATTAGATATTTAGTCATAAGGTAATGTAGAATATAGTTAATATTAACTTCAACAGAAGGCAGAGAAATGTTTTTTTTTAATATCTAGATTTATAGATGTTTAATTTGAGTCCATTCCCTATAAGAAAAATCTCCCTAAATAAAAAAAGGGCTCTCAATCTTATAGAGCATGTGTAATATCCCCTGAAACACTTTTTTAGGTTACGCTTCCCAAAAATGGCATGTATTTGGTCTTGTATTTTTCCATTTAATGACGTGACGTGACCTTTTTATATGTGTGTAATTATAACTTTCAGAAATTTTTCATCCGTTATCAATCATTTTTCATTGGTAAATAATATAATTTCTAACCAATTATACAAACTAATGCCCCTATTAGATAACTTCATTTCTTTAATAAAGTTAAATAATTTTTTAGTTAAATTAAAATTACTATTTTTTTTTTATTAATTACATAAGCAACGTTTGTAGGTTATTAATATTATTAATGACACTAAAATGAAATATTTTTAGCCTCTGCACTAAGTCTTGACATTGTGTCATAAACACACACACCATAGGCACAATGTCATTTTTTGCATATAAAAGCATGTATTTACATAATTTATTGCATGTTCTATTATTATTATATTTTTTACAGACACTACAATATTTTCACAAAGTAGAATCAAAATAATCACATCATTTACATACATATATTTAATCCACATTTTTATAGTATATTTATTTCTTTTGTAGAAGGTTACAGTTTGTTATCTGTTTATGAAGAATATTCAGGCCATACAATGTATTTTAATACATTGAATTTTTACTTTTAACTGTAAAATGAACATTTAACTTTTAAATGTAATTTATCAAATTACATATGGAAATTGTAACAATTTCATAACAGTACATCTTATGTTTAACATGTTCATGATGATACTCGTTTTTAATTTTTTTTTTTTTTTTTTTTTGTGTTAACGTCTGACTATTGTGCATACTCGTTTTTAATGTCAACATTTTGTGTTATAGTAATTTGATCTATTTATGTAGAACAAAATATAATATTACATTATTATATTTAAAATTAAGTTTAAAAATTAAAATGATGCTTCTAACATTTCTATTGAATTGAAGTTTATTATTCTTTTAAATTACCTATAAGTGTGCCAAGGTAAAGAACCAAAAAAAAATATAATATACCAAAATCTAACCCGACTAAGGTTACTCTAGCATACTTTAAAATGGTCATACAACACAATTCCAGGCTTCAAACATGGGCGTCATTATAAATAAGCCTATTTGATGTAAGAAAGGGAGTGTCTCACTCATGGCACACACCACCTATTGTGAAAACGAGCGTGCATCACTGGTGACACCGGCAGTTGCAGCATGCATTTCTAGTGACACACATCATCATGAACATGTTAAAATATATCAGTTCTTATCACACTGTAAAATTTTACTGAAAAGGGGATTTCTAGAATATTCTATATGTTTCATGATAATTATTTAAAGTAATATATATGAAAATGAGATCCATCAGTAAGTTTTTTTTACAAAATTTTCATGACATTGTCTTTCTTATTTCAAGACAATCTTTCTTTTACAAATTTAATACAAACTACAAGACCTTAATCTAAAACTGAAGGTTATGGTAAAACAAATATATTATTTATGTAGATTTTTTTATTGTTGCCAATATAATACCCATACCAAAAAAGTACCATATTACAAGAATTAAATAAATAACTTTAACAAACCCACATTCTGTCAGCTACTTTCTCTTTTATATTTTCTTGCTAACATATCGTTTGTTTGTAGTTTTATAGCGGATGCATGGAGTCCGTGCAGTGTTACCTGCGGTGAAGGGGTTAGAAATAGAGTAGTTACATGCAAGATTTACTTGGACTTTTCAAGGACATACGCAACATTGCCCGATCAAAAATGTCAAGGCCCTAAACCACTTGAAAAAGAACGTTGCGTAGAAGCACCATGCGCTCTTTCAAACAGGTCAGTTATTGTATATGTTATGAACTGTACACTCTTGTACCAAATCTGCATTTGGTTTGATTAAATGTAATGTGTAATATGAAGTGCACCATATGGCAACACTGCAAACTGAAACCTTCTATTGTTGCTTCATGCTTTTCATTATGTATGGCCCATAACTGTATGAATTCTCCAGAAAGCATATTTTCTCAAAATAATTTTAGTGAATTTCCATTGGAAAATAAGCTATTGGAAGGGCTATTATAGGGTTTTATGGACCCTTGTACCTATTGCGTACAATTGTACCTATTGTTTTATCTAAGAACCTATTGTGCAACTAAGGTTTTTAGATAGTAATTCAGCAGTCTGGTGCCAAACACCCTGTGCCTCCTACTGGCAAGAGTATCACAATCATAGATTATGTAGCCTGAAATTTTCTCTTCCTTCCTGCACAACCTACACACAGTTCTTCTGTGGTAGATTTCTATCCTGTTCATGTGCACCCTCAGATCATAGAGCCCGCATAATGAAACCTGTGGTTTTCCTGGGTTAACATTCCAATCTTGGACTAAGGTTCTATTTATGCTTGACATTTCAGCCATTGAAGATTATGTTTCTCACACTTGAAGTTGATGTTAAAAGTTTGATATTGAAGTTCTTAGGAGATCTTTCCTCCTAGGTTTAATTATAAACCTCTCTTCTACCGCCTTCTCTCTTCTTAGTCTGCTTATTGCTCCTGGTAGACTTTTATCTATCACTTGTACATCTACAAATATCACTTATACATCTACAAATATCTGTCTGATTCAAGATGTTTAACCTACCTCTCTTTCCGTCCACTTCAAGTTAAATAGGTCCAACTAACATCTCTACAGTTGCTGCAGAGAGTAGATTAAAACAGTTTAGATCCTGTTAGAGCACTTAAGGATTGCCAAATCCACACTCTCAGTGTGTAAGCCCCTGAGGGGATGCTTCATCATAGTCAGTTTTCTTTTCATTCATTATCATTTTAATCAAGTTTGATCATCCATTTTATCATATTTGATCTTCATCAGTTTTATCAAGTTTGATCATCCATTTTATTATGTTTGGTCTTCATAAGTTTTATCAGGCTCATTATCCTTTAAAATTATGAAAACAAATTTTTCTGTTGTAAATTTTAAAATAATTTAACTTTATAAAGTTTATTTTTATATAACATTGAATGTATTATCACTGTTTTTAAACATAAAAACGTTCCAGAATGGACACAATACAAGATGGTTTCCTAGAACGATCTTATGCAGATACATACAGATCAGGTGGCTACAGTGATTCCAACATTAAAGTTGCTCCTGGCACAATCAATGCCACATATGCTTGGAAGGAGAAAGGATTTTCTCATTGTAGTGCCTCATGCCTTGGAGGTATGTTATATATAGACATAATTTCTTTTAATACCTTCACTTTAATTTCAAAAAGTTATTCCATAAACACTATTAACTATTTTTTTCATTTATGAATTATTGGTTTGTACATATAAGTATTAGTCAATTTAATTTTGGTTTCAATTTTTTTTTACAGGTGTCCAAGAATTATTAATCATGTGCATTCGAGAACCAGATGTAAAAGTAGTGAGTCCTTTCTTGTGTTCTCATGAAACCCGACCAGAATCACTAATCAGAACATGCAATGACCAACCATGTCCTCCAAGATGGAATCACTCTGACTTTTCAACATGTACAAAGTCTTGTGGTATAGGGATTCAAACCAGAGACATTAACTGTATACATGAGGTCACTAGAGGCAATACAATAGTGGTTCCAAACCATATGTGTCCACACCCTCCGCCCTCTGAGAGGCAATACTGCAATGTGTTGGATTGCCCCGTAAAGTGGCACACTGGTGAATGGAGCAAGGTAAAATATTGTGGTATTAAGTATAGTTAACTAAATACATTAAGGTTAGGTGTAATAGTTCCAAACCATATGTGTCCACACCCTCCGCCCTCTAAGAGGCAGTACTGCAATGTGTTGGATTGTCCCGTAAAGTGGCACACTGGTGAATGGAGCAAGGTAAAATATTGTGGTATTAAGTATAGTTAACTAAATACATTAAGGTTAGGTGTAATAGTTCCAAACCATATGTGTCCACACCCTCCGCCCTCTAAGAGGCAGTACTGCAATGTGTTGGATTGCCCCGTAAAGTGGCACACTGGTGAATGGAGCAAGGTAAAATATTGTGGTATTAAGTATAGTTAACTAAATACATTAAGGTTAGGTGTAATAGTTCCAAACCATATGTGTCCACACCCTCCGCCCTCTGAGAGGCAATACTGCAATGTGTTGGATTGCCCCGTAAAGTGGCACACTGGTGAATGGAGCAAGGTAAAATATTGTGGTATTAAGTATAGTTAACTAAATACATTAAGGTTAGGTGTAATAGTTCCAAACGTGTGCATCTTTGATTGTTAATTGATTCGTGCCTTCAGTAAAATTAACGCTGATACACAAATGTAGCTATAAATTTCAAAATGGAAGTGGTTTATGGTAGAAGTTGTCATCACCAACGATGTTTTTGTTAACAGTGTTCCAAAAGCTGCGGCGGAGGAGAGAAAAAACGAACAGTCGAATGTAAACAAGTGATGGCACAAAATCATGTTGTAAATAGGCCAAAAGCAATGTGTCCACCAGGACAGCCCAAAGGTACCAGACCGTGCAATACAAAACCTTGTGCCTATGAAGATCTTCATCCAATAGCTATATCGAACAACACTTACATCCAACAGAACCCGTCGGAAAAGAAAGTAGCACTTAAGATTGGAGGGCAGGCGCAGGTTTTTTATGGAACCCAAGTAAAAATTAAATGTC
Organism: Callitettix versicolor; assembly: GCA_022606455.1. Taxonomy (NCBI): domain Eukaryota; kingdom Metazoa; phylum Arthropoda; class Insecta; order Hemiptera; family Cercopidae; genus Callitettix; species Callitettix versicolor. The sequence goes on along the minus strand of CM040191.1, from coordinate 10,352,774 downwards.
CAGTTAAAAAGTTCAACAGGTTTGTGTTTTTTTTAGTCAGTACTTATAGAATAAATTCACACAAAAGAATTATTGTGTACCTATCTATTGTGCCTATAGAATATTTCACACAGAAGATTTAAATATACAAAAGTTACTTACAATTAACACAAGTATACAAATAAGTGGAAATCATTGCAAAAAGTTGCAAAGTACAAAAATATGTGATATGGTAGGTAAAAATCATAAAAGTAAAATAATAATATAATAATATGTCCCGTTGCTCCTTTTTTACAGAATAATCATCTCGTTTACCATCAATTCCATTATTTTACAAACAATATAAATAAATAATATTCTTTACAACTGTAATTAATACTACTTTTGTTTCTTATAACACTTACATTTTAATTAATAAAAATTAACGCTGAAGTGCCATTACATAGACTGACATAAAATTATTATTTTGGCCATTTATTTTTAAATTTAATAAAAGTGTATTACATTATTAATTTATGTTAATGTTTTAGAACTAAAATTCACTGGGCAAAGGATCACAAAGTGCTTACCAATTCCAAAAAGTACAGAATATCCAAAAAAGGTGCCTTAAGGATACAAGATGTTACATACCATGACAGTGGTGTCTTTACTTGTCTAGGTAAGGTAGCATATTAAGTCTATATTAACCTTGATTCCTACAGTTAAGACAACTCAGGATTGAATACTGCAAATTCCTGTAACACATGGACAAAATTTAGGAAGTGTTACATGGATCAAAAAAAAGATAACATTTCCTATAAACATATACCCCAAAATGCTTCGTTTACCAGCATTTACCATTTTGAATGTTTTTTTAACGAAATATTTCATACCCCTAGAACAATTTAACCAAATGAATTGAAATTTTGTACCCTTCTGTCAATGTAAAGATTAGAGGTCTGTGATATATGTATTAGGTTGGTACGGTTCAGTAAAATTTTTCTCTGTAAAAATCCACTTGCCAGTAGGATTTTATTGGTTGAAGTCACTATTTTTCAATAAAACATTCAAATATTTTAAAAAATATTTAAAAGGTTCGGTTAAATATTTTGTGGCATTTTCTTGTGGCTGGTTCTTGACATCTAAGGTGATACCACTTACCCCTTATCCTTTTTTCATATATTTTTATGAAAACATTTATTAAATGTTAAATGGTAAATTTAATTCCCTGATCATCTAAATTTAACATTTCCAGCTGGTAGATCATCAGCTGATTTGGCACTGACAGTAAAGCCAAGGCCTGGAGAATTTCCAAGCTCTGAAGAAATTGAACGTCAACATCACAACCAGCTAGATCCAGGTAATTATTTTGTCATTATTTTTCTATTATATTTTTTTATATAAATAATTTGCTTTGTAATTTGCAAATTAGAAAAATTACTAAATAATCTGCTTTCATAGAATGTATTTCTAATATATTCTTAAATTTTATAGCAATGAGAATTCATGGAGAAATGCAAGGTCGCCCTTTCCTTGCACCAGGAAACGATATGAGTCATGAATTGCAACCTGGTGATGGACTTCCGATAATGACAAAGAAACCTCCTCGCCCTACGATTCCACCTCATATAGCTCAACCAGAAGTCCACACAAACATTTTACCCCAACACCATTCAGGAACTACGATTGGATCACATTATGATCAAGTATGAATCTGTCTATTTATTTCTAATTTAATGTATCTTAGTTTTTTATATTAGATAATTCTTTTAAACGAAGGTGTAATTACGCATTTATTGATATAATAAGCTATAAATCCCTAAATTACAGTTTAATCAGTCTCTCTTGGTAAGAATTAAACTAGAATACATTAACAAAACTCATGTACATGATATTTTCCATGACATATTAACCGGCACTGAGTAGTTCAATGACAAATCCATTGAGTAGCAGTGACATTTATTACTGACTTCAGTTAATCTTAAATAATAATACTCTTAATGATGCAGTATATTAAATTACAAATTAGCTTCATAAAAGAACTAAGAACAACTTATGCGGTTAGCCTGTTTCCCCTCAATTGCTTCACTATTATACAGTCAGCAGTTCTTTATAGATGGTGAGTGACTTGATTTTGTGGTCACTGTTTTATGAGGGTTTTTATTATAAATCTTCTTTACTTTATCTAGATTTAATTTCTTGAGTGTAAAGTGTATTTGTGTGTTGAGTGCTAACTCATAATGTTAACTTGGTGGTGGATTTTTGTTTGTGCTTAATAGCTTGGTAACAAAATTGCTCACACTACAGTATCAAGAACCAAATTGTTATTTAAATTTATTTTGGTTTTACAAAAATGTATAAAAATATATATTTTCACTTGATTATTGAAAATTATTTGGTACCATTTACTAATAACCCCAGTAGCATTTTCTGTTGGCCCATTGTTGGTACTTTGTTTTCACACACGGTTGGGCAACGGTTAAAATTGGCATAAATGCCTACCAATTAATAAAGAACCAAATCCCAACAAAGGGCCAACACTTAAGCATCACCAAAAACCAACAAAGAAATTGTTGGCCCAACTTACTCCCAACAGTTGCCCAACTAACTTTCAATGATAACCCTTCTAATTACCAACATGTTTAAAGTGTTATATTTCTATTCAAATGATTAGTGAACTTAATAGTAATCATAACTTCTTTACATTCGTGAACACATTTGAATACCTTTTATTATCAAATGTATAATATTCTTACTCAAAGTAATATATTAATAAGTAGCCTACTTTAACTTTTTAATTAATTATTATAATGTACATATTATTTCGAGTAAGAATACATATTGAATTTGATAAGAAAAAGTATTCAAATGTGTTTGCGAATGAAGAGAAGTTATGATTACTATTAAGTTCACTAATCAATAAAATAAAATATAATATTTTTAATATATTGGTAATTAGTAGGGTTAGGCCTACTACTGAAAGTTAGTTGAGTAACCAACATAGCATATTTCGTTACTTAAACAAGGTTATTTTATAAAAAGATACAAAATTCACACAAACAAAATTTATTTAAATAACACTTGTGAAAAGCCAAGTCAAAAAAAGCACTATAGCCTCAGATTATGATTATAACTGTACTGTACACATAGGATCATGCAACAACTGATGGTGTAACAACAAAGAACTAAAGGAGTAATGGACATACTTTCACTTTTACACAGTGCTGGCAATATTTCAGATAATAGGTACATCATAAAATCATCTATAGTAAATGATTATAGTTAAGTAGAAATAAAATAAAAATTTTAAAAAAAATAATTATTGTAATACTATTGTTAGTACAGTAATTAAAGATATAATATTATTCTGTTCACAATTATGCTAAAAAAAATTTGTTCTGTTGTTGGCAATTCTATGTAAGTCATCACATGCACTTGCACTTTGCAGTAAATTTTACAACATCAATATAATACTATTATACTAACAAATAAGACACTATTTTTAAACTTTTAGAATAATTATACTGTATTTAATTTATGAGATATTTATTTTAACAAAATATTTCTTATATTTTCTGCCAACTAAGAATTGATGTTGGGCCAACAGCTGAGGTTTTCATGAATGTAATAGTTGGCTTAGCAAACAAACAGTTCCTTGGCCCATTGAAGATAATTAACTAACCATTGCCCAACTTTGCTGACAAAATCCCAACACTGGACAAACAATGTGTGCTACTGGGGAAATTTTTGAACACACAGTTATATAATATAGTATTTTAAAATGCAGTAAATTAACATGTTATAGAAATCATGTTCAATTAACATATTTGTACAAGCACTAAGTTAAGAATTTAAATTGAAGTAAAATCAAATTTGGAATTAATAATTTTGATCACTATTAGAGAAAAGAAATCCATGTGACAATGGGATTAGTGGGAAATAAATGTAGAACTAATTGGTTGAAGAATTACAAACTATAATTAGCAATCTAAAAATTCAGTGTAAAAAATAAATTGCATACCAATATGGTTTTCATCGCACAACATGGGCTACACTATGACAAAATGCACAGAATAATTTCTTATGTTAATAAATACCATCAGTTTTCATTGAAAATACAGTATTGTATTAAATATCAGCTTCTCTTTTCAAAAACGTTATTTATAAGTGTTTTTAACATTAAGATGTATAAAGTAAGAAAACCCCTTACAACAAAGTGAAAACTAATATAACAGTAAAAGAACCACTAAGACGAAATTAGTGAAATTACTCAACCCTGATTTGATAACATCTTCAAAGTGATACCAGTAAATATATATATATGGTTCCTTGCTTTTGCTAACCCATATATTTATTTATATATATATTTACAAAGTATATATTACAAAGTATGTAAATAGTGTTTATATTTTCTAGTTTCCACAAAAAATTTTCTTAAAGTAAAGACATTCTTTATAGGCCTAAAATATTTGCAAGAAGTATTTTTGACATAATTTCTACTCAAACAAAAGCTTTTCTTCTACTTTTAAATTTTTAGCTTAAGTAATATTTACATAAGAATATTAAACCATAACAACCTAAAATAATACTATGTATAATATTAGGCTTATTACAAAATCTACTTCTCTCTCTTTGACTATGTGTGTTGGCACAGGATGGACAGCTTGTACCCTCTTCCGAGGATCCCCTTTCACTCCCTGACCCCCCTACCTCTGGAGGGTCACGACCTATGCCCCACTTCCAGAAACTACTTGTCAATCTTCAGGTGAGAGTTGTGACCCATTGACCACTCTTTGCACTTCAGTCACCACCCTCCACTCACCACTTCTTTTATAATTAATTATTTTCAGATGTTTATTGCTTTATGTTTCTTCATTTTTGATTATGCATGAGCATGTGGGATTTCGTTTTTCTCAATGTATTTTCTTACTCTTATAACATATATAGTAAGATAAATTTTAAAAACAATTGTATTCATCTTATAATTTTTATAACTAATCTCTTTGTATTACAATAATAATTGCATAGATTACTTAAAACACGAACAAATATATTTATATAACCCATTCATTTATTTAGGCTGTTTTTCTAATTTTCTTAAATCATTAAATTTAAGTTTGACAGTAAAACAGTGTTGATTTTGTTACATGACATCAAGTGTCAAAAAAGCATTTTTTCATTTTTAAAATAAAAGGATTTTTTTGGTATAATTAACTTGGTGAAAATGTCAATATTTATTATATAAAACTTTATAAAATATTGTCATAAAAAATCTACTGATTTTTTGAAATTTCAAAATTGACAACCCAAATCAGTACAAAATTTAAAAAAGCACTAAACACTTCAAATGCATTAATTATTATTTTTTTCAATTTCTATTTTGTTTTATAGTAATTTTTACAGTAATATCCATGCACAAAAAATTAATGGAAAAATGATAAATTTTCAGTCAAATGCTTTTGTTTTATGCTATTTTTTTTAGACATAAGAAAATTGAAATACGAAATTTTTGCACATTATATTTTTAATAGTATTAAATGCTCTATCATTTATTACTGATTTATCAGTTATGTTTTTTTTTATAAAGCACTACTGTATTTTTCTGTTAATTTTTTTAATGAAATATCACACTTGAAAGCTTACACCTTTTACTATTTTACTCCTTTTAGAAGCACTTTATCACTGGCACCAAGAATTAATTTTTTTGATAATTTAAGTTATTACCTAGACTCATTTTGTCAATATTTAATAACAAAATATTTCTAATGTTTGTTTAGATAAGAAATTAGAATTAAGTATAGAATATTCATTAGCCCATTGACTTATTGGTTATTTTTTTGATGCAACATGAACCCAGGAAATCAGGTTTTTAGACCACTTTTGGTGTAGGTAAACTCCACAATGTTCATTTCATTTGTTTATTATCTATTGATTGTTCTTTGTGAATTATATTTATTTTTTTCTTAGACACAATTTGTTATCACTGAGCAAAAACCTTGATTCCACTTTTCACTCTCCCACAAACAATACCACAAAGATAAAAAAACTGCAAGTCAGTCTATCAGATGTATGACACAACATTTTTTATCAAATAATTCAGTGTGTCCCATATGACAAGCTAATCAAACTCTCAATGTAAAAGAATATGATTTGAAGTGTGTTGCTATCTGGTAGAGAATTGGTAACTAAAAAAAATTAAATACTTGATTATTATATTGTATTTCTTGTGTGTAGTCCAAATTACAGAAAAAATAATCTTTGAAGTAGGTCAATGGGTTAATCATTCAGCTGTATTATTAAAAAAATTGATATTATTAAATACAAACAAAAAATATTTCTCTGTTTAAAATAACTAAAGTTATTAATAATTTCAGTACCTTATATAAAGTAATTTCATTTTGTTCCTTTCTTAGAGATAACAATTTTGAGTAAGTTATAAATTTTAGGTAAAAAATATTTTAAGAACTGTAACTAATGTATTTAATTGAAAGTTTAAATAAGAGGCTAATACAGACTTTCTTATGAATTGAAGAAAAACTTTAATAAAAACCTTATGAAATTGATTAAGATGAACATTAGTACTTTTTCTCATTCTTAGCTTTATCATTTTAATTTTTACTAATACATTTTATGTAAATGCTATCTTTACTGGCTTTCTCAACTAAACTATCTTTTTGCCTTTGTGAGTCTTATATCTAATATTTATAACTTAGTTATTTTTTTATTGTCCAGGAAGATTAGAACACTTGTACAGTTTCACAAAAATTCTTTTTTATTTAGTGACACATATTTTGCCTTGAAGCATCTTCAGACAGAGTGAAGTTAAAAATTGTAAAGTTAGCTTATATACTAATACAGTTGATGTTAAAACTGGAAGGGAGAGGACAAAGAAAGGAAGAATTGACAGAGTAGGAAGGTATGTGATCAGTAGGTTGGGGAAATCCCTAAACAATAGGCTTCAGTAAGGGAGAGGGGTGGAAGTTTGTCTGTTCATTTAAATTAAAATTGGGTTTTTTACAAATAAATCTATATGTTTTCAGATTTTCTATATTATTGACTTTTATACTTCTTTTGGGTTTTATGGATTTCAGTGATACTGTCAAATTAAAGGAATCTTATTAATTATTTTGCAAAATTTGATTTTTTTTTTACATCCAACAATTGAAATGATCTTTAACATGAGTTTTTATAGCTCTTCCACATTGTCCTATGTATTCAAAAGAGGACACCAATTTCTTTCATAACTATTTATACACCACTGTGTAGGAAATTTTAGTCTTATCATTAAACAATGTATTTCCCTAACTACAATGTACAGTAAAAAGCTGGCTTATAATTAGTTTTATCTAATACTAAACTTCTAATTTTAAAACTTATATTGTCTAAAAATAGTATTTTACAATATTTTTGTGTTAGTTGTATAACATAGTAATAGTTATTAATAATTTATGCTTTTTAATTAAAATTTTATTCAAAATGTCAGCGTTACATTTATTATTGACAGCAATATTTTTTATGATATTTAATTCAGAATTAAAGTTATAATTAGTTACGTGTACGGTTAAGTGTCTGTGATTCATATTATGAAAGGCAGCGTGTTTGTGGGAAAAAGGTGTCTAGGATAAGCTGGTGTTATAGTGTCTGTGTATATAGGATTTTGGAAAATTTTGAAGGAATGTATATGATTGCTTATATCCACGTTTAAGTTGAAGCAGTTAATATTTTTATTATTGTCACATGCCATGGTGAATATTATTTTTTTGTTAATAGTATTAATTTTTTTTAAGCCTAGCAGTCTATTATTACCATCAATACATAATACATCATCCACATACTTATGACAGTAAATAGGTTTGTTGAGTAAAGAATTGTTGCTAAACAAAAATTTTTTTAAATTTGCAATGAAAATTTCAGCTAAAAGGGAGGGGGAAGGAAGATCCCATAGCCAAACCATCTGATTGTGTATAGACAGTCTCCATTCCAGTTTTAAGATAAACTGTGTTAGTAAAATTAATATATAAGCACACTTTATAAATTTTAGTTTTTCTATACATGAAGACGTCTCACAGTGAAACATATATCACTGAATAAAAAAGAATTTTCGTGAAATTTTATGTGTTCTAATTTTCCAGGCTATTATGGAATCTCACCAAGTACTGACAGTGTGTTCAGTAAATAAATTTGTTATTGTTAAATTTCTTCAATATTTTTGAACTGTTAATCCTCAAATTATACACACAATATGAAAAGAAAAATTCAAAATGTGCAACACATCTAATGGAAGAATGACATTCCATTTCTCAGAAGAACAGAGACTAATTCATATTAGCAAAAAAAGAATGAACAAAGGTAACAAAGGAATGAAGAAACATAAAATTATTTAAGTTGAAATTTATAGGTGAAAAAAATGTCTGTTACTGAACCAAAAATATAAATCATGTATCATGGTTTTCTGGTTTTTGTTATTAATTAATTGATGTTGGTCTTCAGTCAAAACTCTTTTATTAATTATAGCATTTTCATCTTTCATTTCATTTTTTGTTTTAATTTATTTCCTAATTGTTGTAGTCTTTCTTGTTCATTTTAAAAAAAATCTTTTTTCACCATTTAAAACTCATTTTTTTAAATAATTTTATTGTCCATTTTAATTAGTAATTGACTTTTTAACATAACCTCAATTGAAATGATATTGAAGCAACAGCTATTGTATGAAATCAGCTGTTTAGAAGTAGTCACAATTATATTTTTTTTATATATACAATATGTGTGTGTGTGTGTGTGTGTGTGTGTGTGTGTGTGTGTGTGTGTGTGTGTGTGTGTGTGTGTGTGTGTGTGTGTGTGTGTGTGTGTGTGTGTGTGTGTGTGTGTGTGTGTGTGTGTGTGTAATAGCACACAATTTGCTACATGTTAAAAATCTAATACAAGCAAATGTTTAGTTTGATTAGTTTATCAGAGATAATGGTTGGAATTTTAAAAACATTTAAGCAATAACATAATAGAACACATATTACTATTAAGATGTAATAATAAATACAATACTAACAAATGTAGGAAGTTAGTTGACCTAATCACAACTACATCAGTCAGATGAGTGAAGCATATCCAATAACAGAAAAGTACTTATTTCGTACTTCTTAGTATATAATATCAATGTCAAAGTATACTAACCCGACAACAAGATACATTTTGCAAAATCCTGCAGCTGTCATCAGCATAAACTTGTCACTAACAGATTTTATTGACTATGTTTATCTTTGAGGAAGATTTGTTTTAAGTGTGCAGTGGGTTTTTTTTGGTCTAGCCAGAAAGAGTATTTTGAAATGCCTCAGACTCTATGACAGGTAGATAAAGGTAACAGTTGGAGGAAGCCAGTCAGTATGAAATTTTTCTGAATATGTGCCCAAAGTACATTAGATAGATTAAAAATTATAAAGATAGGAATGCTAAAAAGTTGTGAGTTAATATTGATCATCGTAATAGAAATTATTTGTTATACGGAACAAGCAGTTCATTCCTATTGCTATAAAATATCTTGTTCAGCCAGGCTAACATTATCTATATATTTATTGTGTGTAAGGTACAGTATTTTTAAAAAGTAAATTAAAACATTTTAGAAATACAATTACTTTTAACTTGTTTTAAATAATTTGGAACTATAAACTTTTAAAATTTACAAGGCCTGTTATAAATGTGCCGTAATATTTAGAACGCTATGCTTAAGAGCTATTTGAAATAATCAATTGCAGCTTCGTATTGAAAAAGTATGTAACAATTGTTAATAAATCTTGCTAACTGTAAAGCAGATAATAAACTGTAATTGTTCCTCTTGTGTAGTGTTTGTTTTCTTTATTGTAGTGCTTTAGAATGTTGTAGTGAGCTAAGCCTTGATTGCAATTGCCATAATAATGAAAAAAGTAGACCCTTTGGCCGTTCCAGACTTTTGGAAACTCTCGAGGCCACCGAATGGTGATGGAAGAAGCTGTTCCTCCAGCTACAGTCAAAGACTATGGTGACTACGAATCTACCACAGAAGCAGAAGAATCTTCTATTGTAGTTCTTGGGAAAGGTAATTAAAAACATGACTCAAAATTCAGCACTTAGTTTATACAGATAATTAAGTGATTATAATATTACTATAATTAAAAAAATTCATAAATCAATTTAAATGAATTTCCAATAATATACTATTTTTCAAGTTATTAAGATTCTTCAGCTGATAGGCTACACATAAAGATATAACTGTTATCATAAGGGGATCATTTTTTGCATTCAAAAAATGTGATTTAAAACGATGATGTTTTAGTATGCAATTTTTTCTCAAATGTGATGTTAAACTGTGTCCATCAAGTGATAACCAAACCAAACAAATCTCCTCCTACCAAGTGTCAATAGCAAACAGCTTTATTTGAGGGCAGGTGAACAAATAGGATGTAGGGGATATGTGATGTGCTGCTAAAGGGCTATAAAGGTTTGTGTGATGTGTATTACATGTCAATATTTAAAATAATTAAATTCTCAAGTTCTTAATTTAGATTCATTGTAGAAGAGGAAATATTCTTTACGTTGGTTAGTTAAGTGATATAAAATACTGTATTTTTTACAGGAGATCCTGAAAATCTTAAATTTGATTGGATGATATCCGAATGGTCACCCTGCTCGCACTCATGCGGTGGAAATGGATATCAGGTATAGTGCAATAAAGTTAAAGTTAACAATAAAGAAAACTAGAGATAATGAATATTTTCACAGATATTGACTATATAAGTATTTTATTTTTATTTCTGTAGAAGCGTGCTGCGCATTGTATGGTGAGACTGAATAATGTTACTCGTAATGTCGACAGTAACCTTTGTGTAGATGCAGGCTTATTTACGCCTACTACAATACAGAAGTGTGGTGCAGAGATATGTCCACGATGGGTACCTACAGATTGGACACCTTGTTATGAATCCCGTTGCTTTACATGGAATACAGGTTATACTTCGTGTTGTTTTACAAAATTACTAATTTTAATTGTAATTTAAGGTGATTTAGTTTATATTTTTAAACAAATTAGCTGTAAATACACCCATTTTTGAACAATTCAAAATAAATATTTGATCATGCTCTTACGTTACAAACTAAATGTGTTTCTTTCATGCTTTTAAATATTTTGTATTAAATAAAAGTAGTAGGCTATGACAATTCACTTGTTTTACTAAAGTAATGATTAATTTTTTTTTCTTTTATTACATACTTTATTACTGAATTAAAGGATATTCACCCTGGAAGATTAAAGTCTCATGATAAGTTACGATTTTATGCAATTTTTAACAGACATAATTTTAATTATATTACGATGTCATTGCCATTTACATCATATGGAGCATGCTAGATTTACTACGCCAAGATCACCCACCAAAGTAATATTTATGCATGTTATCACAATCTCATTCAGTACATTCATAGTTCTTATAGTGATAAAGTTTGTTAAAACATGGCAGCCATTATTTGTAAACTTTGCCTCATTCTGTCAGTTTAGGCTAGGATTATGGTCGTATTGCCGATTTTCTTATGAATTGCAGCATATTTCGTTAATAAACCATATTCGTGTTCATAGTGTGTCAATAATTATAAAATTAATAACAAAACATGAACATTTCATTGCAACTTGTCATCATGCGAAACCTTGTTAATTACGTTCTTCAAGTAATTTCTTTTTTAAAAAGTTTTTATACTTTTTATTATTAATTAAATGCATTTAATTAACCATTTTTGCGATGAAAAATATACTTGGTAATTCCACGAAGTAGTAATTTTTAGATGTCAGTCAGTTTTTCCAATTTTTTTCTAATTTCCCGTAGTTTCTGCACTCATATTATTAGTTAGTAATAATATTTGTATTATTATTCATTGTATTATTACTATTGGGCATTTTTTTTTTAATTTTAAGGCGAAAAGTACATTGAGGCTATTATCGCCTCCCTAAATGTAAGTGTGAGTATAAAGTGTTAGTCATAAGTGTAGTGTTGTAAGTGTAAGTGTTAGATTTAGGTACAGCGAGGGATGCCTAAATCCTCTCAATAGGTGTTGCTAGTCTGATTGGGCATGTAATAAAGCATTTTGGTACAAAAATTATGAAAATTGACAAAACAAAAAGTCATATTTGCAATAAAGGTTTTAAAAATTTTAATTTTTTACTAAAATCTTGAAGAAAGAAGGAGAGATTAAAAATGAATTTCATTACTTATATGCAAAAGAAACATGCTCTTTGTAGTCACTAAATATTGAAAATAGTGATATAAAAAAAATTGATTTACACTCAAAATTATATTTATTTACAGACTTTACACATACACAACACACACACACACACACACACACACACACACACACACACACACACACACACACACACACACACACACACACACACACACACACACACACACACACACACACACACACACACACACACACACACACACACACACACACACACACACACACACACACACACACACACACACACACACACACACACACACACACACACATATATACATAATTCAAATTGGTACATAATTTAAAGAGTATTGTTAAGAAGAAATTGTAGGCAATCTTTATCAGTGTGTGTAATTTACTTTTAATGGTTTTGACAATTAATTATGTTATTGTAGTACTGTTATGTATGGAGCATTGTGGCGATTCCAACAAACACAAAAGCTCACCCCTTTTACCACAAAAGTAACTTTGCTTAGTTAATTACTTTAGTTTAGTTTCCCTATGAAGTGTGCCAAAGTGTACATCAGGGTTAAATAAATAAGTCAAATAGTTTGATATTTATTTTGCAGTTATTAGTTTCATTAATAGTTAATAGTTACATTTAATTTTATGATAAATGAGTTTCCTCTTGTATACGTTTTTATAAAATATATTTTTTTTCTGTTAAAATATGAAGCCATGCAAAGAAGGGAAGTGAGCTGCCAAGCGGCCAATGGAAGTGCTGTTGATGTTGAACATTGCAATGAAATCGAACGTCCTACACAACGACAAGAGTGCTACAACGACAAGTGTAAAGGCACTTGGAAAGTTGGCGAATGGTCTGAAGTATGTAAATCATCGTGAAATTTAAAAAAAGCAATGTACCACTGTAATAATATGAAATGCAATATTTTAAGTGTATTAATTAATTTATTTGGCAGGACTATAGAACACATCTGTATCTACAAATTTCTAAAACTAAAATCATTGCATTGACAAACATTTTTAAATACAAAAGTATGGATACTAAAAAATTAAGTCTATGAAAATTAACTTTGAGTTTCATAAAATTAACAGCTTTATTTTACACTTTTATGTAAATCTAATTTCATCAGTAAAATTTGCAAAATATTTTATATTTCATTAAACAACCTTGGGAGCTATTTTCATGTTTTAAAAGAAATTTGAAATGCTATTTTGTGTTGATTACTTAAATGAGATTAAATTTTCAAAATACTATAATATGTTATTTTCATTTGCCAACATTTTGAAACTGACAAATTTTCCTGGGTAACAAATTCTTTTATGCCAAGTTTGAATTGAAACAGATTAAAATCGCAAACACTTAGATTGCTAAAACATACCATTTCTATAGATACACTTCCAATCATGTTGACTGCTCCAATAGCTCATTTTCCAATGGAGATTCTTTAATAAATTATGCTTTCAAATGAATATACACAGACCTGAAATATAAATAATTGTATTAGTTCATACTATAACTAAAATATGTTATCAATAAATTCTTCTTTTTATACTTTTATTTTTAAAACTTAATACTTTAAAATGAAATAAATTTATGAAGAAACATAACTTCTGTTTTGTTGGTGTAAATGATCATTTTTTTCAAGAAAAGATGTACCATTGTGTTTAGCTTGTCCAGGCATGTTCTGTATTGTGCAGAAACATTCTTTCTGTGCTTTCATGCAGGTTAATAACACTCCTAACTGACAGCAAAGTAACTAATCATAACACACCATGTCTCAAAGCTGTACTTACAATAGGTCAGCACTGTTTACCATTTTTGTAGGCCTACCTCATAAACATTGATGATTTTGTGCCAGAATATCAATGTATATAAAATGTATCATTGTCCTTGACAATTTAATTTGTTTAATTTTGTATTTTACCTTTTATTGATTTTATTACATTTTTGTATTTTATTTAATAAGTGACTGAGCCTTATTTAAACTTTTAAACAGACTATAATATTATTAATTAATAGTGTAATTTTTGAACAATGGCATACATATATTTTCTTAAATTGCCCATAGATTACAAAACCTCCATGCAGCTAACACTGGCTTTTCTATAAGAACTTTGAACCAGGAAAAATGCCCTTTTGCAACAAAGCCCTAATATGACTTATATACTCGATAAATTAATAATTTTTAAATTTTGTTACAGTGTGCCGCTCCATGTGATGCACAAGGTGTTAAATACAGGATTCTACAATGTGTGTGGTATGGGACAAAGAAGCCAGCAGGCAATGCTTGCAGGGATCAACCAAGGCCTTCGGTAATGAAAGTCTGTAAGGGGCCACCATGCTCAGACAGTAAGTCTAGTAATAGTATTTGTAGGGCTCATTTGTAGTTCAAATACCCTTAATATTGAACATTATTCTGTAGCCATACAGTAATTTTTCATTAGCAGATATAAAAATAGGCTAAAAGACCAAAATTAAACAAAATAAAATGTTTTTGTTACTTGTAATATAAAGCCGTATGGGCTAGATGAAAATTGGAATTATTTTAATAAAAACACTGAAATTTAAGAAGCTCACTGGGGTTCTAGCCCATAATTAGTAGGCCTAAACATTTTTCAAGAAGCCAAATTAAAATAAGGAAGATATCTCTTCCAATAAAACTAACATTGTCGTTTTTAATATGTAATACACAATGTGTATATAATATACTGTAAGTATTATAAAATACGGTACCAAAATTATTTTAACAAGTTCGTGTGTGTGTGTGTGTGTGTGTGTGTGTGTGTGTGTGTGTGTGTGTGTGTGTGTGTGTTTTATACAAGATACTTAAAAATTGTATAATCTACCACTGTTGGTAAGACCATAAAAACACGTCTAAAATTTATAATTTTTTATCTGTTCCACATTTTTTTTTAATTTTCTTTCTCCAGAATTGATTCAGATATTGCAGTTAAATTGTGAAAAACATTAAACTTGACCATTTTTAATAATTGTTTGCAAAATATCTGTAAAATGGTTAATTAAAAGTAGTTTAAAATGGCAAAATTTTTAAATGATCAAGACAAAATTTACTTGGTGAAAAACTACAGATATTTTACATTGTTTTAAACGTTTTTAATTTACTTAATAGTTTATTTCTGCAAATATATTTCTGACCATTGTATCACGAATTCTGTTACGTATTAACACATGATTTAACTTCTGTATAATTAATACCACAATTAATTAAGTGATTTAGTAGTTATGAAGATAAAACTAAATATTTAACTATTTAACCTTCATTGCATTATTAATTAATTAAACAACTTATTTTATTGTATTTTGTTCTTTTATGACTGAAACAATAGTAGACAAATAGAGGAAACACGAGAATATTCACTACAAGAAAAACTGTGATACTATTATTAGGTGTGTAAAATCAGTTCATTTTGCATGGTGTTATTATTACTTTTCCTAATCTATATGCAATGTTATTATATTAAACTGCTAGTGGTCAACTTTTATGACATTCACAAAATATTTCACAATATATATGTTTAGAGATATCACAAAAATTTAAACTAGTTTATGCTTCATTTTTAGTGAAAAAAACAAATTTAAATATAGCAAAAATGTAGGCCACTCAATTCTATTTTTCGTAGGACTGACTGGTTATTTTGTTCATGACATACATTACATAATGAGATTTTATTTCTTTCAGTGTCCGAGTGCAAAGATGAATCGAAATATTGTGAGAACGTTCGCGCAATGAACATGTGTCGAATGCAGAGATACCAAACACAGTGTTGCCATTCTTGTAGAAACAAATAAGCTCATTAACCTGAATTATTTCAAACACTTTCCAATGAAGGAAATATGTTCATTTGTACAATATTACTTTGGCAAGTAATTGTAATATTTTCAAATGTTACTTGAGAACATGAAGTAATATCTGGTAGTAGTAATTCATGAAATGAACGCAGGTCTTGTTTTATGGATGAAAAAATATTACGGCCTTTACAAAATGATATATCAAAAAATTTACAACAAATGTTTCCCTATATCACAACGGTATCAGAGTTAAAAATCAATTAAATAATATCCTATTCCTAATTTAAATGTTCATTGTTAAAAATATTTTTTGTGACACAAAACTCTGTTTGTTATTTCAGTTTTCAAAATATTTCTTTCTTATCTACTACAAAGTAGTTTTAAGAACAATAACGAAATTCATTTGAAGTGTAACAATGCCAAATAATATTTTTTTTATCTCTCTGTTTTATTGTTTTCTCCTTTTTTACTGCTCAAAGACCACTACTTTGATAAATAATAAAATAAAATAAATCTGACAAGATATTTTCAAGCTATTAACTAATACATTGTTAAATTACTACACAAAACACATTTAAAACTTGAACTTTGGGTTGTTAAAAGTTAAAATGTTTTGAGTGAGTCTTAACTCAGTGTATTTGTTAGGTTTTGTCTGAGCAGAGAACATTTTACTTTTACGATATGCATGTGTTTTATCATTACATATTTTAAAGACTAAAATTTCCCATTTAATTAAAACCACTACAACCATTGAACTTCAACAACATGTTAAAGGTATAAAATTTCGGGTTTTCTGAATTAAAAAAGTTTATTTATAAGTATAGAGTTCATAATAAAAATTCCATTACTTTGGTAAATGAAACTTGTTGGTTAAACATATGGCGATCATGAATCATTTTGAGATATTGTTGAATGTGTTCATTTTCAGGCTGTATGAATCAGAAAGAAGTGTTTTGCAGGATGTCTGTCCATCTGTCTCTGTGTATGTTTGTTCATCTCACTAGAGACTAAACTATTTAAATACTTTCAATGAAATTAAGCTATATCTTGACACCATTAATTATTTTCAGAAACTAAAAGTCTTCTGATTTTTCAAAACTAAAAATTAAGAGATAAATGCAGATTGTACATTTTTTTAACACAGCCTTCCAAAAAAAAGTTGTGCAAGTATCGTTACCACAACATTTCACTACGTTGCCACTCATATATGCAACATAGCTTCATTTCCTCTTCCTTCCATTACATGTGTTTTTTTCCAAACTTGTTGTTCCCAGGAAGTGATCTACCAGGAAAACACTGAACAGTATAGTTTTATTTGCCTCCATACAAGAATTTCCTAGAAAAAGCTACTCTATTATGCAAAGCTACTCTTTGGTATTCAGAAGTTTCAAGTCCATGGGTCACTGATTTAATGTTCATGACCGTTTTTGAAAATGTCCATTATTTAGAAGTTCGTCTAAGTCTAAAGTAGCTTCATTTCAGTGATTGAAAAGGGTCTGTTATTTAGAAGTGTACAGGAAAATTTCACTTTACAATGAAGACAGGTTGTATTGAAATCGACAAAAAATATATATATATATATATATATATATATATATATATATATATATATATATATATATATATATGATGCTATCTAATTTAAAATAGTAAATAAGATATTTAAAAATATTTTCTATATATTCTTTGAATTGAGAAATGGATTTTAAATATTTTTAACATATCAAATATGAAATTATAAAAATAAGATATATGAAATTAGTGCTTGTTTTACGTTCAGTTTTACTAAAAATAGTCAGTTTTGTTCAAAAAAATTTATAACTGCAAAATTAAAAAAAAAATTTTATGCTTAGTAAAATCTGGAGGGATCAATATCTATAGATTTAATCTATAGATTAAAAGTACGACATTGTATACCATCTATTTAAAATATTTTCAATATCATTATAAACAGGTTAATACATATTTAAACTAAATTATAAATTTATTGGTAACATACAAAAGCCATGATAAAAATTAGATTTTTGTCAAATAATTAAAAATTGAAATATTTTGTTTAAACAGTAGTAAACGGCAATAATAGTTTTTATTTGTAATAATAATAGTTTACTTCATTTTGTAAAGGCTTAAAAATTAACACTGAAAATATACAATAATGTCAAATTTAAAATTAATTACAACACAATTATTGTTAGAGAATATTTCTGCAGCTCCTCTGGAAAGTGTTTGACATAATTTCGGGTTAATTAAGTCCTTTAATTCTAGAGTATTCACTAAATGTCTGGTCAGTGTACAGTATGTAAGTGTATGAATTTAGCATAATTTAAAATATTAAAATCGATTCTGCTGTTGATACTATAAATAGAACAAAAACTAAGGCGCTGAATTGAATCTCCATGCACTTAACGTGGGAGGAAGGATCGCAATAAGACTGAACTGTAGTATTTAAATAAACTTAGGTTAATCCATGACAAGATGACTTGCGTAGGACTTAGACGTTGAGCTTTCAATTAATTATAAATATGCTTGTACCTGTGTTCATCACCTCAGACATGCAATGCCAAATACCTCTCTGTTTCTGTCTGTGTGAACTGCATTTATTTCTTAGTAATTATATTAGTTTTAAGTGTTGCGTTAGTGATACTCAAATAAGATTTCCCCTTACAAATTTTATCATGTAATAAACTAAAAGACATCAGGAAATGGTCATTTAAACTAGAGAGAACTTTAAGTGGAGCAAACAGACACTGTAAACAAAACATGTAGCTTTTACATTTGCAAATCATGCACTACATTATTTGTTCAGAAAAAATTTAAAATACTTGTTTTTTTAGTTATACACCCTAAAAATAAAAAATAAAATACAACCTAGGTATAAAATTTAAGCTTTTTATCATGCCCTTTTATTCATACTCTGTCAAAATAATTCTTTCAAGTTTATATGAAATATTGTTTGTTACTAATGTTCATTGTATAATTTACATATTTTGAAAACAAATTCAAGGTTTCATTATGTTTCTAGTATCTGCAGTCTTTCTTACTCAGAAGTTATACCAGGCCCAGCCCTGAATAAGTTAAGTTAAATGGATTTTTGATCTTGTTGTTATTTTAAGGTGAAAAGCACACATTAACGCTACACACACACAAATGTAAGTGTGAGTGTAAAGTGTTAAAGTTGTAAGTGTAGTGTTGTAAGTATAAGTGTGTGTTAAACTCAGGTACAACTAGGGATGTATAAATCCTCTCAATAGGTGCAGCTAGTCTGCACTCCCTGCGGGGCTAGTGAAATGGATTTTTACTGCCCTAAACATCAGTCATATTGATTAAAAAATTTCAATACTTAAAATTGGTTCTTTTTACAAAAATTTATATTACGTAAAATTCTTTATATATATATATATATATATGCTCTTATGTAATGTTTATGAGAAAATTTTATTGAAAAATGAAAGATATTTGAAATAAGTTATTAGAATCAGAAATAAGAAAAAATTTAATCCTCCAGTCATAATTAGATTTAAACTAGGTATAAATTAGACTGTCTTTTTCTATAAAACTTTACATTGTAAAAAAATAGAAGTTATATTCAGGCTGCCTTCAGGTAATTTAACCAGAAATTTGTTTTAATCGTTGAGAGACTTATTCAAACCCTTTTCAGCCATATGATAATAAGTTTGGTCAGTTTTTGTTGTGTACAATTTCTTTCAAATGATAGACTGAATGATAATCACTCAAATTTCTGTTATTCTCTAACTTTGAAAGGTGTGCATAAACATATATGCACTACAATTGTCATACACACATATTCCTACAATTAATTATTACTTTTTGAGTGGATTTGTTTAACTGTAACCTATAAAAGTAACAAAATATTGCTTGCTGAACTGCCATGTTACAAAATAATTAATGTTCATATTAAAAATAACACACAAAATGGAAAATGAAATAGAAATTGTTTTTTTTATAAAGAATCACAAAACAAACACACACACACACACACACACACACACACACACACACACACACACACACACACACACACACACACACACACACACACACACACACACACCAAAGAACTGTTTACATATTTAGTTCATTAGGCTAATTGGATGTAATCACCATACACTCAATATTTAAGTATTCATTTTTTGATCGAATAAAAACGAAATATAGTCAGCTATGAAGTTAATGTAAACTATATGTTGCAGTGATTTTATATTCCTAAACTTTTCAAGTTAATGGGCAAAATATTCATGAATATTTTCAGGACAGCAGAATTTTCCAGGTAAAAATTACTAAAATCAATATGCATTCCAATTTGAGTATCACCAACAGCACATTCCATAAACGATTCCAACAACCAACTCTATAGTATTTTATTTATATGTTGCTATTGTCGTTGACTACCTCGAAGAAAGCTGCAAAGCCAAGGAGCAATAACTTAGATGGTAACGGTGTGGAAGGATTGATAATTGATTAAATAATATAATTTGTCCAATGTAAAATAATATGTACAAAAAAATATAAATAACATTTATTTCTATGTTCTTTCATTAACTACTTCATTCCAAAGCTAGTGAGGATGGCATGATTAAATAGATTTTAGTGGTACAATTTATTTTTGTATTGTTAATAGAATTATTTAACATTATTAGGCTAATTTCATTGTACACTATGATGTATGTTTTATACAACTATAACTTAAAACACAATTTTTTAGATAGTTCTTTATGGCCCAAATAATTTTGTACTAATTACTAATTCATTTGTTCTCTCTTTTACTAGTTGTAACTAAATATTTTTGAAACAGATAATATTTTATTTGTAACTTGAATCAAAATCAATTACAAGTACATATAATGCTTTAAAAAATATTAAATTATTTCAAAGTATCATTTAAAAAGGTTTTTACAAATACAAATGTAGTATGCTAATACACTCTTGCATACATAAACACCAAATTTTATTTTATTAATAAATTATTGGAATTTCTTATTAATACTTTTTCATTTATTTAAATAAAAATAAAAATACAAAACATTAAAAATAGTATTATTATATGTTCTTTAATATTCATTGATATTGGTGGAGAATTTTATGCTGAAAATTGTCACAAAAATTACAGGCCAAATGATTAATTCAAAAGTTATAAATGCAAAGATTTTATTAACTCAATTATCAGTAATCATATTCATTTTTATTCCAATTTTTCTAAGAATATATTGATAATTCATTTCTCTGGATTAGTTTTCACTATGGATGTTGAAAAAAGGCCTACAAAGTAAGGCAATATTTGTGCAATGTCATTGTGAGTAAAATGGAAGTATACATCAAATAAATAAATACTGTAAATAAACAATTACTTTAATTTGTATATTTTCCCCTCTGCCTTTTAAATACTTGCCACTGAATAAGCCATTCAAGTTCTTCTTTATATATGTAAAAGAAGTAAAAACTATATAACAATTAAATTGATATTTTTTCCACAAAATACTATTTCACAAATATAGTACTATATATATATATATATATATATATATATATATATATATATATATATATATATATATATGCTCTCAAAAGGTTTCAAGTGAAATTACTTCTAAAATGAGTAAAACCATAGACATTCTTTAAAAGAAAAAAATAAATAATGATAGGATTAATTGAAATGGTATACTACTATTTAGAATTTTATAGTTAAAAATTAAATTTTGGCCTACATCACTAAGTAGTATTTTTTAAAGAATTAAATTAATCTATTAATGAGATTCAAGGATAAATTATTCTCTCAAATAAATAACAAATCTTTATGCAATTTAAATGTTCTGTGCCTGAAATGTAGTAAATATAAAGCTAAATATATATTATATAAATGTACAACTTAATTATAAGTAGCTTTTAACAACTAGGTTCTAAAATAATGGAATATTTATAATATTTTGGTGTATAAATTCAGTAATGTACAACAGTAATGCATTTTATAATTATTTGTTTTGATAATAAAATATTTTTGTGCAGAATTGAAGCTGTATATTGAATCGATTGTCATTTTAATGAAAAATTATAACAAAGTCAATCCACAAAAAAAGATTAAAGAGCGTTTTATATAAAGTAATTTATAAACATAATTGAAGTCAAGCACTTTATACTATAACTTATTTGCCTATTCAGTTGGTTAATTTTAGAAGATCAAAGAAAATTTACCATTCTAAATGATGTAATGCTGGAAAGTGTCCATAATTTTGGAATCTAGTTCTTCACTGTGTATTGTATAAAACAACTTAGCGTAGAAGCATTTCACAAACACTGTCTGCCCTCACACGTCCTGCTCAATCATTGTCACATTAGATTGTAGATAATAGGTCTTGCTTGATTGTAATTTTTGTAAATAATAAAAATATTGGTACATATTCTATGTAAATAAATGGTGTGCTGAAGTTATACCTATTAATTAACGCCTAGCTTGATAGACGATTTTTAATAATAACCGTGTTTACATTTAAGTATACAGTATGACGTTGAGCTTCTGCATAGAATTTTACTAAAGTAATATATATTATTTTGTGTATGAACTTCTATCATTTGTTTGTTCTGCGTTTGACATTTTTCTGAATAAATCAATTTTCAGTATAATATCTACATCCTTATAACTTAAGGAAGTTATATACTGTTCTGTTTTATGCGTTATCTACTGTAACTTGTAAGAACGCATAAACCTTAACAAAACATAGATTAAACTCAGGACAGTAACAATTTAATTATCTGTCTTTCAATCGATTAATTGAAATGTTCAGTTAAAACTTAAAAAGTAAATGATCAAAAATACATTAAGTAATATTAATATTTTTGAAGATTTAAGTTAGTCTTCAGGAAAAATACTGAACTATTGTACATAAGAACTTGAAATAATAACAAATAAGATAAATTATTTTAAAATGTGTAGTTTAAACTGTGTAGTCTGTCAAAAAGAATCAAACAGTAAACAAGATTCAGTAAATTGTAGTTATTTAGAAAAATGTCGACTAGAGTAATTGAGCGGATAAAGCCAAGACATGGAGAAAAATGTAACTCAGAATAATTGTATAAGTCCTAGCCATAAGAAATATTATAAGAAGATATATAATATCTTGAAAGAAATGTTTCTCAGTATTATATAAAAATTGTTACAACAATGTTGTATATCCTATGTAGTTATTTGATATATTTTTTGTTAACATATTAAATATGTATTATTAAATGAATAATTTACCTATAATATTTATTTAAGATGTTACTATATAAACCTAAATCTAATAATAAAACATGTTAATATTACGTTGCATAGAACACTAAAGCACAAACATTAAATTTATATTGTGCTGAGAATAATGTTATCTAATTTAATAGTACATTGATAGTTCATGAAATATATATATTGTTACAGAATTTTTAATTAAGAACTATTAAACATGTGTTTAAGTTTGTAAATAAGAATATTCTAAGTTTTTGATTTTGAATCACATTTTTGTAAATTAAATAATTAAGTATATAGTAAACATATATTGTCGGTATTGTGAGTTATTGTTGAAGAATTGTTTTAATTTCATTAAAAAAAATAATAAGATTTTTTTTAATCCAACAAGTCTTTATAGCCATTTTTTAAATGGCTTAATTCTTATTAATGGTGAGTGCAGTAAGTATGTAATACTGTACTTGTGCTAAAATATTGTTGACTTTTTCCAACGATATCTTTGTTTGAATTTTATTTTTTTAAATATGCATAGTTTGAAGCAACATATTTAGAAAATTCATTTTTAAAACTAACATTTAAAAAAAATTATGAAAATATTTCTGTTAAATACCATTATAACTGCTATCATACACTTTGCATGCATCACACAAATGTGTGTTTTCAAGTAGAGATGTTTTCAAAACATATTAACACATCTCTAACTTCTCTACCATCAGAATAAAACAGTAAACTGGAAAATTTAAAATTTGACAATTTTGTAAACTGTTCAAGCCCAAAAATACAAAGCCTAATTAATACAGTGTTTACAATTATGTTTTTATTTAAAAAAGGGGCAATTAAAAATCAAGTTGGGTCTAAAGCAACATGAGGAAAGCATGCACTAATTATCAATTTGTGTATTGTTTACAAAAGGCACATCACTGATTAAAAATTTGTGTTATAGTAAACTGGAAATGATACCAACACATTACAGTTGATTACTATTGTGTTCTCTGACTTATGTAATATTAAACTAATATTAAACTAAATCTATCAAAGAGTTTCCATAAAAATACTTATTAACCCTTGATTTGAAGTGGAATAAATTATTTTAAACTTATGTAAACAAAATTAATGATTCCATTCAGGCCCTTCAACTGAAACCCAAAAGTAATTATTACGGAATAAGTCAGTTAGTTTCAAAATATGTGTTACTTATTATATTTAACATAAATTGAAGAATATATTAAAGAATTTTTTTTAATATCAATTAATTATAAACAAAAAACCAATACTGTATATAATTTTTATATTATATACAGTAGTATTTGTATTTATTTAAATCGATGATATTTAAATTTAGTTATATTAAAATTTTTCACATTGAATAATCATTTAAATTCAGATTTGTTATAAATTGTATAATTATGTAAAGTAGATATAAATTACAGTATGAGCTCACTACTTATTGACACACCTAATAGGAACACATCTATAAAATTTGAAGACTTGTTTACAGTGCAGTTAACTCCCTCTTAACCAGTCGCTTCGGGACAGCGTCCCACACTGAACAATGATTTACTCAATTAAACTGATGGCCCCTTATGTAATATACTAACATTAAAATATATAAAATGCACTCCAAAAATATTTCTAGTTAGGTAGTTAGAACGAAACAAACAACTTTACTGAAGCACATAGCCTACTTTATTATATAATTATAATGCTATAATTATAATGCTATTATAATGCTAATTATAATATAATTATAATTATAATTATAATGCTATTATGGTAATATGATATAAAAAATAAGAGCATTTAACTCTTGTTAAAACTTTTTCACTAATTACCTCAAGAGAACATGTAACGAACAAAAACAAACAGGCACATGCAGGAGCATATGGTTACAGATTCACAGAGTGATAATCAACTGTTAACAGAATAGAATCATATAGTCATCACTCGATAATTTGCACCTCTATAATTCATAAAAGTTTGTACACATGTTGGACCCCTACAGAACTCAATAAATTGTACAAAAACAATGCATTTTCGCCCTTCTTTATTTCATAGTGAAAAAAGTTTGACAATCACTCTATAATTTGTACTCCGCCTAGTCCACCTCTATAAATCATACTAATTCCTTGATTATACTGTGAGGCACAACGTTATTTATTTGTTGGATCATAAATCCGTATTTTAATTAATGACTATAACCTGCTCCTTTCAAACACATTTACTTACTGATAAAATATGGTCATTATGAAATGTAAAAGCAATGTCTTAAGAATATCAGGCATCATTGCCACATTGCTGGTGCACAAATAAACTGTACTGTTAAACAGAAACAACATTATACTTGGCCGCACAGACTAAACAAAGTGAGACAGTAAATGTTAAATAATAAACGATAACAGAGGCATATTTATTGGACAGTGTAAGGTAGCAATCAGTTTTTGTAGAATCTGTTAAAGTGCAATCATTTATGTAGAGCTGTTGTTACTTGTTAATCGTAATAATGAGCGAGTAAAAATATAAGTTTCCTTATCTCATGGACGAAAACTTATTGTACATTTCAACTGTACTGTAAATTGTTGTTAAATAAAGACACACTAGATTTTTTAAATTTTCCTTTTTATCAACCTCTATGTTTGAAACTCTCTGTATTTCATCAATTCAATCATTCAAATTTTTTCCATAGCCCTTTAAAGTACGAAACATTAAGTGACGACTGCATGGTATTGCATTTCACATTACTTGATAGTGTATCATAATAAATCGATGATGTATGGCATTTAAATTTAATGCAAGCCATATCCTGCACTTTAAACGTGTGACTATCAATAACTCACGTTTTTTTTTTTTTTAACTGTATCAGGAATAATTTGATCTATCAAAATTCTGATTATATTTTTACAATATTTTATGTATACCAAAGTTTCATTTTCACTTAAGTTAGACTCGAACCATTATTAATCACAATAATTTAAATTAAAAATATTTTTAAATATCTTGATAACTGAGTAAAATTTCAAAGAATTGAAACAGAGCACTTTTGCAACTAAATTTTTAGCATAGCCAAATTTTTAACGTACTGTTTGTGTGATATATGGTATAGGTATTTCAAAATTTTGACTTAATGTAAAGCAACAATTATAATTAACAATAAAATGTTTTAGTTACAAAATGACTAGCCTAAATATTATCTTTGAAACACTTCAAAAGAACCACCTAGGCCTACTTCTTTCTGTTTACATTCACACTTGTAAATTTCACTTAATTAATTCACAGAATATATTTTCACATGTTTTTGAATAGCTGGTTATATCTAAACACTACATTCATTGACCAGTGCTGTCTAAAAATTAATGCATATATAAGGTAATACACTCTTATTTTGCCTAGAAAATTAAATTACAATTATTATTAATTTGATTTATCAAATATAAAGAATCAGAAAAAAAATATAAGGTATTTTTGTTATGAAATATTTACATAATCAGACACTCATATAATATAAGCAGTTGTACTTAAAATATATAAATTATATTTAAATTGCACTTAAAATAAATTAATTATATTTAAAAACATGTTTAAATGTACAATTTTTAAGTTAAATAATTATTGCCTAGTTTATGTACAGTATGTGTAAATTTAATTTTATTATAGATTAGAAAGACTTGTGTAAAATAACTGTTAAACATGAAATAAAAATTTGAAAACAGTTAATATTGTAATTGATTTAATTTAACCTGACTATACTTGGTTTTCTTACAATGTCTGGGGGATAGTGATAGAAACATTTGGATTGTGCAAGGCAATACTAAAAAACATGTTGCAAACCAATTTGAAAATTGTTATACTATAAAATATAAAGCATATAATATGTACAATATAAGTCTGTACCATATATGCTGAGTGACTGGCATAGTCTAATGCAGCCAAAACAGACATCAGTTGAACCATTCTTGTTAATATATAAAAGGGTCATCCATAAAGTATAGAATATTTACACACAAAGCTATGCACAGGCTCCCTACCACTGTAATTTTGTGTATGTAACTTTCCCCCTTGCCTCAGTCAGCTGAGTTTCATTGTTCTGTAGTTACATCCATCTTCCTGGTAATTTCTTTTAAATAGTAGTGACAATAGAAAATTCCATCAAGAGTGAAGTCCATGGTGTAATTCAGTTTATGAATACACACAGTTTTCGTAACTTTGAGAATTAGATTTAGATAACGTGTTTTTCTTTTACATTTAAATTATATATATAAAATATGTATTACATGCTCTAAAAATGTCAAATGATAGGTTGCCTACATTTTTCACCAAAGAGATAATAAATAAAAACCTTCTCTGGTATAAGGAATGGCAACTTTTAGTGAAATAATATTCAGTGTTTCTCGAGAAGGGACACACAGACTTAGAAGAATGGCAAGGTCAGATATTTATTTTGGTGGAAGTTGTACGGCAAGCAAGTTTAAAAAGATAATATTTGAGCAAATAATAGTTCCCCTTACCATAACATTTACAGTATTCTGGATTTGAGAAACTGGTCTTACAGTGTAATATACAAATCATTAAAACTAATTGAAATGAAGGGCAGAATTGTACTTAAATTACAGGCCTTGGATGGAGGGAGCAATTTTTGACTAATTTTTATGTAATCAAAGAGAGAAATAAGATGTTTTTCATTTAGTAGCAAGGTGTCCAATTTTACTGATTTTTATAGAACATTTTTTCAAGAAATTAAACTTTCAAGATGAGAATTTAATGGATATTTAAACAGAAGGGATTGGATTGCCTGGCTCAGTATGTTCAGCAGGCATGGTGATATTTATACAATTTAATACAGACATTCAATTGTTAACAATATTAATTTATTTTTAATGACTTCAGGTATAATTTAGTTGTGTATAAAGTATTTATGTAAAATTATAAAAATATGAACCAATATTAAAAATGGTTGATACTGATAGATACATTTACAAAAAGTATACCAACCAACAGATGGTTTATGTGACCATTACCTTAAAATTCTTCAGAAATATGCATGTTTATTTATTGTGTGTTAAGTAAAGTATAACAATAATCATTATTATTATTATTATACCTACGCTATTGGTATATAAAATCCTGACACTGGAGCCTGGCAAGATGACTGTTCATTGATGAGTTGTTAATTTACTCTTTATTGTAGATAGGCAAGTTCACAACAACTTATTGGTTATAGATTGAAGAGAACATGGTTGAAATGATTTTGATTTTATCCTTTGCATTTCTGAAACAAAAAGTTACAAACTTATTAGCTAAGAAATAGCAGGGCTGAGGTGTTTTCCTCTACCAAAACTATACTGAAGTGAAAAAGCAGTACTAGCTTCATATCCATTTCTTTGTTTCAGCATTTTACTTTGTCTAATTTGATAACCACATGCAAGAACTTTTACTTTCTTTTTTTTATTAATTTTTAACTTTTTCAAATGATTTTTTTCCTTCAATTACATGCCCTAAGACAATACTCTTTTTAGTCCAAAATGTTTAGGTCAAATTTTTTATAGTCATCCAATCAGCCTTTTCAACATATATTTATGTACATTAATAGTGAATGACCATGACAAAATTCTATCTTCTAGATAATATATAAGTTAATTTTAATGTCTTTCACGTTTAGTTAATTTAAATAATACTATTAAACATTAGTTAAAACTTCCTTAGAGCTTGGTCAGTATCAAGAGGAAACAACATAAAAGTAACCTTTCAGAATTCTAAAGGAGATCCCTACTAGTACCTTGTCTGAACTCCATTATTACTTCTCTAGAATTGTATTTTGCTGAAGAAAACAATATGAGGTGTGTTCAGAAAGTAACGAGAATTTTTAAATTTTGCAGGCTTGGAGAGTCCGATTGTCACTAATAACTATGGGGGAAAAATGTGCAAATTAAATCATTTTAAAGATTTTTATTACTAACCTCCAATTGCTAACTCACCCAAGCCTCTGCAGTTCATAAAATACAGAAGTGACATATACTGGTTTTCAGTGTCCTTAACTCAAAAACAAAAATTCTTATAGAGTTGTCAGTAAGAATAAAAAACAAAATTTTAATTAGTAGAATCAAAGAGTAGGAAATGATTTGAAAATGTACTCAACCATTTTCTCCTTCTTCAACATTGATAACATCTACAGCCTAAACTACTGAACAGATATTAAACAATGATGACTTGTTTTATTCGTTCTGGTGTTATAACGTGGCTTTTGCAGAAAAAAACACTCAAAAACTCAATGTTTACAAAAAAGTAAGAACACTTGAAAATTTAAACTCCTACAACTTAAAGTTTGTACCTTAACAAATTATGATTAATGATGGCTCTTCTTCTTCATGATTACAGTAATGTGCTTTTTGTGTGAGTTTTTAAAAATGCATGAAAAAGCAATAAGATATGATACTCAGTTGTTTTGAATGTAAAGTGCATAATTTGAGGGAAATTTTTTTAAATTTGTATTCAAAGCTTTTTCCTAATAACTTTTTTTCAATGAAAAATAAATGTAAATTATTGATTTCAGAACATTTTGAAATCATTTTTACTACTTTTAGTTGTATATGCTTCATTTTAACACAGGATATTTAGACTCTTTAGTATTGCTATACTCCCGAGCAAAATTTTTTGTTACTATAGCAAAAATTATTTTTACCTAAATCAGGTTCGGATTATCAAACATTCGGATTACCAAGCTTCAGATTATCTAAGCTCTACTGTATGTAATTCACTCCAGACTAAAACCAAATATTTTATGGAGACCATTTACACTGTGAAGACGTAATAATTCACATAAAATAAATTCTATTTATATTCACAAAAAAACTTTAAGAGATTGCTTGATCCAAGCTTGTTTCAATAGTTACATAACTATTTATCAAATATATCCATGAATGAAAACAGATATTTGTTACTGATATGAGAACAGATGAGACTGATACTGTAAACTGTATACTGATACTGATTTCAGTAAACTGTAAAAGCAGGTGTCTGGGTTTTGGTGAAATTCAAAATTATTTTAACAAATTTTTGTATTATAGTCTTGGCATGGAACATTTTACCACTTGAGGTTTAGATTTTTAATTACATAATTATATAGGCCTAATGTAATTGTTACATTTACATATTTTATTATAATTTATTTATTTTACTTGTAAAAAAAATCCCATAAATGTAGAACTCTATAATCATATTTACATAATTCATAATTATGACTTGTGAAATCAGAAATAAAATTTGATTAAAATTTTCCGTCAGTCAAGAGAAACTCTTTAAATTTCAAACAGAAATCCTTTTACTTTAAATTTTAATTGAGTCTATTCAACAAAACAAAAATAAAACTATATTACTTTTTGTTTGGTTAACACTTTTTTTTAAAAAAACTAGTAATTGGATAAAAAACTCAAATTGTAGTTTCTTTGATAAAAATCTAAATAAATATTTATAAAATCCACTAATTTTATTTCATGTTGTTAAATAATAAATTGGCATAAATATTCCACTTGTGTTTTAAACCTTATAAACAAAAAATAACTTGAATTATTTTCCAACATTAATAATGCATCTTTACTAATGCTGATTTAATTGGCTGATTTTAAAGGCATTTTTAACCAAGCCTGAGTTAAAGTGAAGTTTATAAAAGTTGCATTCACAAACCCAAAGAAAGCAGTTCATCAATAATTACAATGAACATAATTGAATGTGATCAATAACATTATTGTCGTTTAAACACTAAAACTATGGATTCTGTATAATTTTACCAGGTACATATTTACCTTAGGAAATTTGGCTAGTCTAATGCATTAGCTGACAGACTTGGGACTTGGTATTCTTCACAGATGATAAAGAACTCAAAATTTTGGTAAAAACCTTATAATCCCTACAAGTTGACACCGTAAGGTAGCTAAGAACATAAGATTTATACAAAATTTTTGAAAGTTCTATGATAATCTTCTAATTTTTTTAGGAAACTTCACTTTCACTTTCACATCACTTTTGCCTTTCACCTTCATCTATAAATTTGCAGAAGTCAGTTGTCCTGTAAGATGGAAAGACCGGAAGAACGAGGTTGTCACATTTACTTCAAATTTTTATTTGTACCATAGATGTACCGATAATTATATATAAACATAATATATGTATTAACAGTATTAATTTTTTCTGTTTTTATTTAATAATTCATTAAGAAATGTATAATTAATTTTCCTAACACAAAAATTAAAACATTATCAAAATGTTTATTTAATGTTCTTCATAAACTTTTCTATAAGAATTAGCACAATAGTCGGACGTTAAACACAAAATAAATAAATAAACACTATTAGAAACAAGTTCAAAAATTAATAGTACCATTAATTAAATGTTAAAAAAATTAAATGTTTTTTTAATTATGTGCATACTATATCCTACGTTTTACAATATTATAATATCTACGATATATTCAAATTACAATATATATTATTTTGTAAAGTAAAAAACCAAAAGTCAAACGAAATAAATCTCTGAAATCTGATTGGTCGATTCCTGATTCAGTTTAAGAAGAGGAATGTTGCAACTATTGAATTACAGTGATTTTAAGTTTAAAGAAAATAGTGTTGTATACAGTTGTGTATACAAAAATTTGTTATTTTAATGGTAAATGCTTTTTTTAACTGTTTAAACAAAATTATTTGATTAAGTATCTATAATTCGATATTGTATTTCAGAACAATTTGAAAACAAACGTGTGGAATGCATTAAAAATATAATTTCGTAGGTGTAACAGAATTAATCTCTATTGTGGATCCAACTAAAATGAAGAACCTATCGCAAATTATGGAATAAATAATTGCTCTAATACCTATAATTAACTATTAATTTATGTATGTATAAATAAATATTTAATAAAATGCTTTCGCATGTTTTACACATTACATTTTCATTTTATGTTTGTATTTTAAATTAATCGCTAGTTCATTCAAGTGTTCATAGAGTGTGCTTGCTTGTTTCTTCAATTTACGTTAAATAGCTGTTTTTTACTTTGCCGAATTTTAAAATGGTTTCGTTTGCAATTCAAAAGGTTAAATTGTTTGAAAATGTAACATGTTTTATTCTGTTTAGTATAAATTATAAATCTACAACTACGTAAAATAAGAAGCATACTTTCTAAACAAGCAAAAAGTGCGTTTTGAAACACCGTTTAGGATCTATTTCATGTGGTTTAAATATTTTCAGTGCGTATCCTAAATTACTTCATTGATTTAACAAATTTGTAAAAAATAATGCTTTTAATTAGTGGCACTTTGTGTTGATTAGATTAAATTTGTAGTTTTATAAATTAACTAGGACTACTATAATTATTTTTAACTGTTGTATTTACATATCTATTGAGACATTGTTTTTATTTTCATCACTCTCTGTTTAACACATTTACACAATACATAACACATTAACAACACAAAACACATTTACAAACCAAACGTCCAAACCAAGATGTGTGAAACACCCAATGACACAATTAACAAACATGCTACTGAACACTGTTAGTAGAGTGGTAACATGACCTTGGCATAGACTGAGGGGATGACTTCCACCCCCTCTACAATACCCCTACACTGTTGTTTTTTAATACTACCTTACTTAAAATTGTACCTAAATCTAAAACAGACTGTATCTGAGGTACTAATTTTAACATTGAAATAGTGTTTTTTTTTCAACTACGAGACGTCTTTTACCGCTATAAATATCCTACAAGCAATTATGATCCGATTTTATTCACACGTGGTTGAAAAATCGATTTTAGAAATAACTTGAAATTACCCAGCAAAATCCTTCATTTTGACAGATATTCTAATTTTTAAAAAATCATAACTTTTCTAACTTACACGTGTTTTAAATAAAATTTCACCGCCGTGTGTTAACAGTTTAAATTTTCAAAATCCGTTGAAATTTATAAAAAAGAATTTGACGGCGGCCAGGTTTCATTTTCGTAGTTTCAATGTAATTTTCAAAGTTTAGAGTGCTAAGTTGTGCAGACATTAATGATTGATTATGATGGTAAAATTAGGTTTTCTAGATTGTCATCACGTCAACGAGACAGTTGCGTGCCGCGATTATTTTCACTAGGTTTATAATTAATATTTATTTTACTATTTGCTTGGTTACTGTAACGTCTTTAAAACATACATATCGCTCCTACAAAGAAAACACCGTACAGACAGGCGTCATGGCACAACGCTGCTTTGCAGTCACAAGTTTGTTTACGTCTAGTCGACCCAACAGGCAACGAGCAGCAGTATTCTGTCCTTGATATCACTCGCAAAGGAACTCACAGCAGGGCCTATTTCACTCTATCGTTTTTATATTGTTTATCCTTATTCACTCCATCCACAGACGAACAATTGTATTTTACACTGTTTCATTACACGCTTACTGTATTGCACGTCTGGGTCAAATCTTAAAACCTAATTTAAACTCATTTCCCGACTACCTGGAGCTCTCAAAATACGTAACATCAATACAAATAAATATTAAATGTAAAAAACTTAACAGTACTAGGATTTGAACTCAAATCCCTTGGTTTTATAATCACAAACCGTACCACTGAACCATGAATACATTTTGTTTGAGTAGCTCCATACACTTGTTGCTTAAATCCATGTCGTATACTTCCTAACGGGTGAGTTTGATAGCATGATGTTTTTTTTATGAGCTCACTCTAAATACTATTTCACTCCTCACCAGGCGTGCCTAAAGAAGTTTTCTCTTCAATAATATTATTATGAAAAAAATCGCTTTTATTTAATTATACTGAAAAGTATAAAATAAGTCATACTTTAAAATATACAAAAAAGGAAAAAAATTCTAAACGGGATACGAGAACTTGGGTGTCATAAAAAGCTTGGTGTTATCACTATAATTCATTTCTTAGTTATGAGTATGCACTCATAAAGTTTATTAAAATATATGATAAGAGAAATTCCATACATTTTAACTCATTAATTTATTTTATACTTTTATAAGTCCATTGAAATAAAAACGTGTTTTAAAAAGTGTTTTAATAATTATATAAATATTATTAAATTTACTCTGTATGTTGTATGTTTGAATATTCCATTCGATTTTCTGATCACTTACTTTTATCGAAATGAAATGAAAGATGTATTTTCTATGACAATGCCATTCATAATTATAAAAAATATACAGTTGTTAACTATTTATAATAATAAAGTAGGTGATAAAAAAACTTTAAAACCATGAATTTAAGTGGTGTCACCAATCACACAAATACCAAATTCCAAGAAAAATACTGGTAGGGTTAATTCTAATATGACTTTCTTCACAGGCTATTTGGTTTCAAGCTAATACTTAACAAATAGTAAAGAGTAGACTATATAATTGGAGTACAAAATATTACAGTTCCATGATTGGGAAATGTTTTGATTTACAAAATGTCAGAAATCAAAATATTCTAATAATAAAATTTATTATTTACCCAGAACAGCTTAGGAAGTGTTTAAGTATACTTTGTTTACTGTCTAGTATTTCAAGTGTTTGTAAAAAAATAAAATAATATAATCTTGATATTTTTATATCCAGTCCTCAAAATTTGTAATATTATGGTCTTGAACATGTACGAACGTTTTTGCGCCTAATTTTTATTACATGTGGGCAATAAACACTACTAAAAATTTAAAGTAAATCGAAAGGACTGAAACTTTAGAGCAGTAAAAAAAAGTTATTATATTTTATATAATAACTTACTTCAAATAGAATAAACAGTTATGAAGTCAATTTCTGTCTTAAAATTAATATGAAAGTTGGGATATTTTTAAATACTTTATCCTAATGTAATATATTTCTATAAGGTGCAGGCCTATTTGTCCCTTTAGTGGTATAGTACACATAAATCAATATTGGATATTTTGCTTCCTATACTGACATTACATTTTTGATATAATGCATTTCAGAAGTGTACAGTCATTTTTTTTAACAATGTTCCTAATGTAGCCTATCTCAGAAGAAGTTAATAGGAATAAGATATGAGCTAGGAAGTGGCCACCTTAACGAGTATTCATTTCGAAATCAGGCATTTAGTACGCCACTTAACTTGT
Organism: Callitettix versicolor; assembly: GCA_022606455.1. Lineage (NCBI taxonomy): Eukaryota > Metazoa > Arthropoda > Insecta > Hemiptera > Cercopidae > Callitettix > Callitettix versicolor. Next base: position 10,317,433 of record CM040191.1, on the reverse strand, counting down.
TTTTTGATAAAGCAGGATTCCACCCACAAACTAAAAATTACCAGTTTCTTGATTGATTTTTTTTCTATCTGAAGGAAAAACACTAGGGTCTACATCTTAATCATAAAGACATTATATTTGTCTAGTCAGCTAACATGACACACTGTGTTTTTTATAGCCACTGCTGCTAACCCATCAAGCCCTTACACACCTTCAGACAGGTAACAGCTTTTTATTGTAAGAAAAAGTACGCTCCTATGTATATACTGCATATGTCCTATGCTATATAAGACTAGACAGTAAACAAAGTATACTTAAACACTTCCCAAGCTGTTCTGGCAAAAATAATAAATTTTATTATTAGAATATTTTGATTTCTGACATTTAGTAAATCAAAACATTTTCCAATCTTGGAACTGTAATATTTTGTACTCCAATTATATGGTCTACTCTTTACTATTTGTTAATTATACATATTAGCTTGAAACTAAATAGCCTGTAAAGACAGTCATATTTGAATTATCCCAACCCATATTTTCCGTGGGTTTTTTGGGGATTTTTAAAAACTTTAGCGGTTCTGGGCGTTTGTAATATTCTATATGACAGAACAGGTTATTAAAATTATAATATTAAAAACTATCAGCAATAATCAAACCAACGCTATTCCTAGAATGGAACTTAACCTAGCATTTTTACACAAAGTACAAGTAGGCATATTCACTGTGTTATAGTTAAAAGGGAGTTTATTTGTTAATAAACTATTTATTAATAAAATTAAAACACGGACAACATTTTACATAAGTGTCCATAACATTGTTAATAAACTTTCTGTATATGGTGAATAATACTTTATGGTTGTACATTTCTTACGAGATATATGATTTACAAGGTTAGAGTTAAAAACTTAAATTAATTAAGAAGGGATTTTCCAAAATTTCGTGGGATTTTCTGAATTAACCCTGAGTGTTGGCAGCCTTAAACATTTGCAGGTTGACAAACTGTGAATTTTGTACTAAAATCCGCCATGGTCGTATAGAGATGTTAACGATATCACAGAACTGCTAGTTGTTCACAGATAGTTTAATTTCATTTATTTATTTAACAACGAAAGGTGGAGTTTAACTGTGAACTACGAACTGTTCCACCAATCAATGACCGTAGTTTTTTCATGCCATTTAGATCGCCGTTGCTTTGCACTGCGCCTGGTTCACAATTTGGTGAACCAATCTGACTAACACTATTTCGCATTTACTGCATACAACACTAATTGTGAACTGTGAAATTTTCAAAGTTCACATTTTTGTTAGTGTGGAATCATTGAGACGAGATAAATATTGATATTATCAACTGCCCGCGCGCTACAGTTCTTTTCCGTCAGATTTACCAGTTTGTTGATTGTATTTATTTAGTATATCGTATGTTTTTATGTAAATAGTTTTTTGTGTAGAAGGACTGTATATATGTGTAGATAAATAGATACCCTCAATATTTTTGTTGTTTGTTTGTTTTTTCCGATTTATATTAGCCTATATGAAGTAGCAATATCTACATAACAGGCTAACCAGAAATTATTTCACAGTTCACAGTTATTCAGTTTTCTTGAACATATATTGATAAGTAGCAGTATCAGTTTTCAGATAGCAATATTTCACAGACGGTTATCATCTTTATTGTCGTACAGTCAGTCTTCTCGTCCAAGGTGGGGCTTCGGCAATTTGGTGCACTTCCGCTGTTAATATTTCTATCCTAAATGGCAGCCATTTTGTTTTTCGGCAATTATACCAGTCGGCAAATAGAACACAACCCTTCTGTCACTTCGTCACTTTTGAGTTTATATATCTCTGCTTCTTCCACTACATATTCGTCATCCCTAAAAATGTCCGTTATATTGGTCATTTCTTTTAATTCGGCACTTATTGTATTTCTGAATCACAAACCATAACTCTCGACTTGCTATCTTAATATCTTGTTCGACAATCTGTGTATGTGTGTGTTGTACTGATCATTGTGAATTGTGATGTTATAGTTTCAATTTCAGTAGTATTGATGCTTTGAAATTGTTTTAAGTAAGTTAATTGGAAGTGGTCGTAGAGCATGGCTGTTAAACCGACTAAACGTAAATTTTCTGTAGATAAAACAAAAACTTTATCTACTGATGATAAGCAAACAACCAAACCAGATGTAAGCTATTTTCTCATAAATTCTTTCTCATTTGCAGCCACACTTTTTTTTTGAGGTTAGGTTGTTCAGGTTAGCATGTGTTGTAGCCTACACGTGATAAATGATAAACAATATTGTATCGAGTAAGTTAGCTAAACGTAAAGCTTTCGGTAAATATGCAGTGTAGCCTGTCCTGGATTTTTCGATATTTTGTTTTACTAAAACGCTTTGTTACATTAACAAAAGCAATAATCCAAAATATAAAAGCGTGGAAACCACGAGAAGTACGATAAAAATCGTAAATAAAAGTGACCAACAATAACCTCAAAATTGCTTTTTTTTGTGTTTAACGTCCGACTATTGCTACTGCGCAAAAGTCGGTAACTTGTAGATTGGTAAAATGATAAAAATACGTCTAACACGGTTTTTGGGTGATAAAAAACCTTATTTTTTTTAAAAAAAAGAGTACTCCATAACCTAACTGACACGGTTGTTAGGCCTAACACGGTGTTGGTTGGAAAAAACTTATATTTTTTAAAAAAAGAATTCTCCATAACCTAACTGACACGGCTGTTGCATGGTGAATCTAACTGACACGGATGATGGATGACACCTGTTTAATTAAAGTAGTTGCTAACCTTGTAATAAATGTTATTATGGTGGATATAATACAGCCACTGCTTTGTAGAATTGGTGAATTCTTTGCTTATACAATGGTACCCTGGCTACCGTTGACCTGTTCAACAGTCACATCGTACAACAGGGCACCACTGTAAAAGCAAAGAATTCACCAGTTCTACAAAGCAGCGGCTGCATTATATCCACCATAATAACATTTATTACAAGGTTAGTGACTACTTTAATTAAACCGGGTTTTCACCCATCATCCGTATGAGGTTTACCAAGCAACAGCTGTGTCAGTTAGGTTATAACCTATTCTTTTTAAAAAATTAAGGTTTTTTATCACCCAAAAACCGTGTTAGACATATTTTTATCGGTTTTTTAAGAAAAATAGAGGTATTTTTATCACCCAACAACCGTGTTAGTTTGGTTCACCATCCAACAACCGTGTCAATTAAGTTGAGTATTTATTTTTAAATAAAGGTTTTTTTAATTATTTTAGTGATCAAAAACACAATACTACTTTCAAGCAGTAGCAATTTTGAGGTTATGCACATTACTTTTATTTTTGATTTTGTTGTACTTGCTATGCTTTTTATATATATATATATATATATATATATATATATATATATATATATATATATACATCTATGTATATATACATTTATATATATATATATATATATATACATACATAAATGTTTTATATACCGATCTATAACATGTTTCTGACTTTCATACGGTAGTAATTTTTAAGATGTTGGTCACTTATTTTCGATTTTTATCGTACTTCTCATGGTTTCCATGCTTTTATATTTTGGATTATTGCTTTTTGGCATGTAATAAAGTGTTTTAGTAAAAAAAAGTATCTAAAAATCCAAGGCAGGCTACACTACATAATTACCAAGCTTTCTTAGTTAATTAAAGCAAAGTTAGGTAAATGTAAGCTAGCTAGTATTTTGTTATCATTTCGGAGGGCTTAACTAAAAGTTATACATCTTTGGTTGTTAGTTAGACCTAAATGTATAATTGTTGATACCGCTAATGTTTTTCTTTGCCAGGCGCTTTAATTCAGACTTGTAAGTAATGATAAAATATTAAAATGAGGAAATCACAGACTGAAAAAAAATGACCTCCATAACATAACTGGTATTTATGCACTAGGCCTAGCGGTAAATATGCAGTGTAATGGTTGTTTTTTATTTTTCAGTAATATTTTCACTAAAATGTTTTATTACTGACACAAAAGCAATAGTCTAAAATATAAAAGCATGGCAAGTACGACAAAATCGAAAATAAAAGTAATGTGTATAACCTCAAAATTGCATCTGCTTGAAAGTAGTATTGTGTTTTTGATCACTAAAATGATTAAAAAAACCTTTATTTAAAAATAAATACTCAGACTTAACTGACACGGTTGTTGGATGGTGAACCTAACACGGTTGTTGGGTGATAAAAATACCTTTAGTTTTCTAAAAAAAACTACTCTATAACTTAACTGACATTGTTGTTGGGTGTAAAAGGTATTTAAACTAGTTATAGGTAGTGTGTTTTTGATCGCTAAAACAATAAAAAATTAAAAAATAACCAAATGATCTAACTGACACGGTTGTTGGGTGGTGAATCTAACACAAAAAGAGGCAAATTGAAAAATTCACCAATAATCTTGTCATTTTAACAATATTTTCATTATAACAATGAACCAATGTCAAAAGCAATAAACCTTAGTAATGGCATGGTGACAACCTTAGTAATGGCTGTCAGAATTTGTAACACACATGAGCAGTAAGTGCATGTAGTTAATAATAATGCACATGACAGGTAAATAAGTGTATGAAATTTAATATGTTTAATAAAATGTAAATACCAAGGATGTTACAATATAGTTCCGTAAAAAATGGTTTAAAATTGTAAATAATCTTTCAACAAATTATTTTTTGTGGGTGAATATGTGTTAACTAGGTAGTAAGGTATAAAATAAAACAAAAAAATATTCAAAAATCACTGTTTGATTTTGTTTGTGTTTTGTGTGTGTGTGTGTTTGTTTATGTTTATTTTACAGTAATGATTATTATAGTTATTCATTTAATAGTGTGATATTTTAAAGGATACTAGATTTTAGGTAAAAGAAATTAATTAATTTTATTTGTTCATTTATTTAGAATACTGTTGATGATACGCAAGAGCAAGACGATTTGCTAGGATATGTATCTAATGAAGAAGATAGTTCTGATGATGATATCAGTGATAATGAGGACAGTGAACTGGAAAGTCAAGATGAAGAAAATGAATCAAATGAAGATGAAGTGAAACTAAGCAATAACGAAGATGAGAGCAATTCTGATGAAGAGGCTGCTGAAAGCGAAGATTTGGAGTGGGAGACATCAAGCGAAAGTGATGCTGTATTGGAATCAGACGAAAAAGAGGAGACAATTTCAGTAGTTAGAAATGAACAAAAAAAGGCAAAAGATGACATGAATAAAAGTAAAATAAAAATAAATGATAACTCTAAACATAAAACAAAAAAGTCTAGTAAAAATCAGATATTATCAACAGAAAAAACAGATATTGAAAAAACTAAAGATGAGTATGAAGAAGGAGATACTTCTGATGAAGAGGTATATATATGGAATTTATTTATTAAGGTCTATGTAACACGTATGAGAAATGTATAGATAGTTACCATTAACTGTTTTTCTTTAAAATATGTTATTTAATTAATTTAAATTTATAAGATAGGTTAAATTACATTGTTTAAAAATAATGAATATTTTAAAAATTATTTTAATGGTAATTTCAATTGAAATGAAGAATTAAGCCAATTGACTTCATTTGTCAGATGCTCTCTATATCAAAATGATTGAATCTAAAAAAAAGTAAATAAACACCTGTTGTTGTCCCGCTCTTGGTTAAATGTGGAAACTTACATTGAAACTTCCAAAAAAAACGAATATTGCTTGGACCACATAAAGTTTCCTGAGAAGTATTTGCTATTGGGAGAGATGCAGTTATATAGGCCAGCTGATAACAGACTTGCTGTGTGTGTTTCCAGACATATGCTGTTTCCTAGAAAAAGGTGACACTTTATGTTTCACTATCCTTTATTTGAAAGTTTCAGTTGACACAGTGGCCATGAATTTCATGTGTCTGTGTTCTTCTTTATGAATGCCCCTTACTTAGAAATACTATAAAGACCGAAAATCATGATTCCCAGTCGGGAAATAAAAAAATGTCCATTAGTAAGAAGTGCCTGCTAAATGAGAATGTTTGTTACAGGAAGTTTCACTGGATACACGATGTTGTTTATAATCTTTCCTTTTTAATGAATTATTTTTAGTTAATAATCTTGGACTGTTAATTTTTAATTTATTGTAACTAAGTAATGCAATTAGTTCTGCAGAAATACAGCTTGTTCTGATATGGTATTTATCAGCTGTTGCGTAGCTTTTTCATTTTTGTGATTTGTGGTTTCTTGACCACAGTTTTATTTTTGTTTTTACCACTCGGGGAATCTGCCCTGAGTTTTTGTTCTTAGTTTTAAAATATGAACTAGACCTAGACATCTAGGCACATTGTAGTTGCATGTTTTGGTTTTTGTGGTTTCATGACCACAGTTTTATTTCTGTTTTTACCACTCAGGGAATCTGCTCTGAGTTTTTGTTGTTAGTTTTTAAATAAGAACTAAACCTAGACATCTAGGCACATTGTAGTTGCATGTTTTGGTTTTAAGTTATGCACTTGAGAACAAAAATTGATCCATACTTTTGAAACACACATTGTTTTATATAGGCCTGCACATTTGTTAGGAAATGTTGAAATAAACAGTAAAAATTACGTAAATATTCAACCATTAAGTATCAGTTTTAAAAAATAAAATTATACTATTTTTTTCCATTAGGCCTAATCCTAAATAAATAAAGTATTTATTTGCATTAAAAGGAGGTTTCTTCTTTGAGAAATTAAATTTTAAAAACAAGTTCTTATTTCAAATTTTAATGTTGACATATTTGCTGTTAGTAGGTTACATACGTTAATGAAAATAAGTGTGTGTGTAATTTTTTAAAGGATATCAGGAACACTGTGGGAAATATTCCAATGAACTGGTATAGGCCTGCACATTTGTTAGGAAATGTTGAAATAAACAGTAAAAATTACGTAAATATTCAACCATTAAGTATCAGTTTTAAAAAATAAAATTATACTATTTTTTTCCATTAGGCCTAATTCTAAATAAATAAAGTATTTATTTGCATTAAAAGGAGGTTTCTTCTTTGAGAAATTAAATTTTAAAAACAAGTTCTTATTTCAAATTTTAATGTTGACATATTTGCTGTTAGTAGGTTACATACGTTAATGAAAATAAGTGTGTGTGTAATTTTTTAAAGGATATCAGGAACACTGTGGGAAATATTCCAATGAACTGGTATGATGAGTATAAACATCTAGGTTATGATTGGGAAGGTAAACAAATCATGAAGCCAAACCATGGAGATCAGTTGGATTATTTCCTTAAAAGGATGGAAGATCCAAATTTTTGGTAAGTACAGTCAGTGGGTGCATGAGTAAAAACTATGAATTGTAACACAAATAATAGAACAAAATCTTACTACAGCAGCACCATGTTTTGCCATAAGTAATGGCATCATCAAGCAGTGATATCATAGTTGATGGTAAAATAGTACCACTACAAAGCTCTTGCCACGAAAATTTTAATTGAAATACTTAGGAAGCAGTGGCCTAATGTCTCTTCAACAGTTACAACTCTTCTATTTTTACCTTCCGTGATGGGTACTTTTGTGTTTTATATTATCTCTTTGCTTGCATGCAGTGCACCTTTATATTGCTTCATGACAAATTTCATCAGAATGACTTTTTGGTCTTTTGGTCAGAGTTGAAGCATTTATTATACAGAAAAAACAAAATTAAAATGATTAATTCAAATAAGTCTTCAAAACATTTCACTAAATGCCATTCTCCATTTGAAAGGTACACTTTTTTTTAATGCCTTAGTTACATTATCAAGTTCAGCATTTACAAGCGCTCTTGTTTTATGAAGGAACCTGGTGGTGTTCAAAATGATTTTGCAACATTGTTGACCAGAGTTTGATTTTACAGTACTGAGCTTGAAAAGCTTCTCTTGTAAGTGCAGTTTTGCACTTGTAGTATATTTTGCAGTGAGACGTTTAAAAGAAGATGTTAGAAAAAGTTGATGCTCTGTTGTTCTTGGAAAGCCATTACAATCAGTCAGGAGCCTTTAAAGGAGAAAAGCGCCATTAAAAAAAAAGTGTACTTGTGCTTCTAGTCCTGAAGATTCTTGACCAAATTGTGTAGGAATATACTTGAAATCACCTGGATGCAGCTGATTATCACTTAAACCTAGTGGCTCGGCGATGATAACCTTAACGGTTTTTCGCCGGAAAAAAAAATTAAAACCTAGGGGTATAACTTTGCATGTAGCATAACTGTTGTTTTGTTTGTTGGCTACTAACTGAAAAATCTTGTCCAAAAAGGGGTAGACAGTTCTTTAAAGTAATTATTGCAACATAGCCACCAGACCGCATAATTAAATAATTAGAATTATGACCTATTTTTCTGTCTAGTGGTCTATTTACCCACATCGTAAAGGCTACTGCAGTTTTGAAATGTTACTGTTTCGTCTTCAGGCTGTAATACAGAATATCAAATCCCTCTGTCGAGTTCGTCACAAAGTTAAACAAAACATTATAAACACTAAGTACAATTACAGATTAAATAAACACAATAAAATTTGGTTTGGCCAAACCATACATGCAACTCATAAGTCGTTTTATATTCCGGAAGATGAAATAGTAAGATATCAAAACCATGGTAGCCTTTATGAAGTCAGTAAATAGAGTACTAGACAGAAAAATAGGTCATAATCCTAATTACTTTAAAGTCAATCGTAAGAAACATTTTGTACCACACTAAGATAGGTTAAACTTTAGTAACCAGAGGAATCAACCTTTGTTACTTTTTTTTGACTTTTTCAAATTGTAGTGAGTTCAATAAGTACATTTTCAGCGCCTCTATGAAAATGCATGTGGATGCCACGGCACTGCACTGTACCAACATTTATACCTAGATTACTACAAATTGAAATTTATTCTGTCCAGATTAAACAAATGTTACCATGCACTTCATTATCAATACTGTAAATATTAGAATCAATTTCTTCACTTTTTTGTACTTTTGAAAACATACTAATTTATAAACTGTGTTATCCATTTAAATTATGCATTCATCATAACTAATAGGTGCTTCAATAAGAGCGCTGGTTTTAAATTGCGACATTGTTGTCGTGGTAACAGTTATTTATATTTTTGTTAATTGGTATTCTTGAGGTTAGTTATCGTAGTGGAACAACAAATAGTAATTTTGAAAACACATTATAAATGTGGTGAATGTTATGTAGAGACTGTGCAGAAGCTTCGTACAACTCCATATCAGTGCATATAATGAGTCATGAGGTATTAATAAAATTTGAGATTTAGAGACATCAAAACACCAATGCGCTTGTTCCAGTCGGTCTGACCAGAAAATCACAATCTTGTGTGACAGCATTATTGTGAGTCTACAAAAGTGTTCACCGTCGTTTGTAACAGTTAGGCATCTTGAAAAGCTGTCGTCAGAGGATTTTCGCAAAGGATCTCCACATACAGACTTATAAAATTCATTTAACAGCTGAAACCAATGGCCATTTGCAATGGAGACAGTTCTGTTGAATGGATTTTAGAAAGAACGAGTAGACGACAATTTTGCAAAGACAATAATCGTATTTGATAAAACACATTTTCATTTAAATCCCAAGGTAATGTATCCGCAAAAAGTAACTGTGTAGTGTGGATTTTGGGCTGGTGGGGTCATTGGGCCTTATTTTTTTGAATATGAGGATGGACATGCCATGACAGTGAATGAACAGTGTTACAGTAATATAGTTGCCACATTTTTATGCCCTCATCTTAATAACGTTAATATTGAGCAATTGTGTGCTACCTGAAATGCAGTATGATAGCTTTTTTAAGGAATAAATTTCCAACCCGAGTCCTTTCACGCAACAAAGATCAAAACTGGCCAACAAGGTAATGATCACCCTTGGACTTCTTCTTTTGAGGTATTTCAAGTGTATTGAATAATCCCTGAACAATACCACAACTAAAAGAGGAGATTTGCATTGTCATATGCCCAAGTGAAGGAGATCACCTTTGTGGAGGTTGTAACAAATTTCATTTTATCGAATTACATCATGCAGGATATATGTCAGATGTAACTTTTTATATGTAATGACAATATGTATCCTTTGGACTGATTTTGAAATATTTCATTTCATATATATATATATATATATATATATATATATATATATATATATATATATAACACTTATTCAGTACTTAAAAACCAGCATTCTTATTGAAACATCCTTCATGGATACAAAAACACTCTTCCATAATATAATTAACTTTGATTGAAGAACATTTGTCAAAGTAACTGTTAAAACTAACTGAACATCCAACAAGGTAAGGTATAAACAATTGGAACGTTTCCATACTTTCTTTTCAAACTAAATTTTTAAATACAAATGTTTTCCTTTAGCGATTAGTATTTTGATTGTATTTATAAATTTACAGGAGGACTGTAAGAGATCCACAAACAGGACAAGATGTTGTCCTGAGCGAGAAAGATATTGACCTCATAAAAAGGTTGGAAAGTCAGAAAATACCAGATGAAGCTTACAAAGAATATGCCGTGAGTAAATAATAAATTTACACATACAATAGAACCTTGATAATCCGAATCCAATATGGGCAAACATAATTTTTGTTACTGTAGCGGAAACTTATGCACTAACTTGTAAGACTTTCAAAATGTTCTGAAATTAATTATTTATGTTTAATACTCATAGAAATAACATTAGGAAAAAACTTTCAGGCAAAAGTTTACTCAGACTAATTTAAAAAATATTTTTTGAATAATACTGTCAAACCAAGGTTATATACAGAGTCCCACTTTACATTCACAACGCTTAAATTTAATATCTTTTCGCTTTTTTGATCTTGTTTGTGTATTTGCCCATAAAAACATTTTTTGGTAATTTTCTTTTCCTTCCATCTGGGTATTTGGGTTGATCATATAGAACATGTTACTGTGTTAAACACGAGTGGTTTTTGGCACTGCTTTGTAGTGACAGCCCCATTATATTCTTTTAGTTACATGATGCAAAAAAAAATTGCCTAATCAGCCGTAACCTAACTTCTATATGCGTTTTCATGCACATATTGAAAGCAAGACATTATGTGAATACCGCCATATGGATTCACATTTTTTAATCATAAAACCACACCTACTTCAGATGCATCCTTCTCAGAATTGAACATTTTGGCAGTCATATATCCGCACAGTAACTTTTCCAAGAATGATATCAAAATAACATAATGTATTGAATAGAAAGATTTTCTGTTGTTTTACGTAGGCTTATTTTGTTACTTTATTTTGTAGGCTTATTATTATTTATAAACCCCATTTAAGTACAGTGAACAGTTAATCTGTAATTGCCATATTTAATCTGAATAATTTGGTAATCCGAACCACCTCTGGTCCCAATTACCGAGTTAGGATTACCGAGGTTCCAATATAATGATTGGTAGGCTACTTACCATTTTTAGTAGGCAATTGTACTATCAGTAATTTGGTTTCAATCTAGCAAGAGTTTATTCCAGCTACTCCTGATCAGAGGTATTCTGATATTTTTGAAACTAATTGGTATCAGTATTTTTCTTTCCATATTGCCAGTATCGTTATCGATATTAGTGTTTCGATAATATTGAAACTAGCACTTAAATATTGTATGGTGATATTGGTTAAAATTCTGTCACATTTTATCTGTGTATTGCTTTCATAAACAAAGAGAAGGTTACTCAGCAAGTAGGAAATAAGCAATTTACTATTTATACAGCAAAGCTCCTTTTTAATGTACTTTGTTGTATTTATACATTATTGTATTAATCTCGTGTGTACAACTCTTTTCTTAGTAGTAAAGTGGAATTTTCAAGAATTAGGTTCATAATAAGTTAAAATTCTTAACCTTTTTCAGATTTTTAATTAATAATTATTATTGTTATAGTTTATAGTATATATTGTTTGTTTTTTTTAATATAACGAATTTGTTGTATTTGCACAGTTTTAAAGTATTGAATAAAGTGTGTATTATGTTTTTTTCAAATTGGTAAAATAAAGTTATCACACATTTTTAGTTTTTAATGAAAAAACCCTAACATACACTTTTTAAATTATATGATTACACAAAGTTTTGAATTTCAACAAACTGAAAGTAGATTTTAATATATTACAAGTTCTTGACACATTGGACACACCACTTCACTGGTGATCCATGCACATAAACTTTTATAGCGACTGTAGAAATACCAAGTCATTCCGTACATTTTTCTAAAGAAAAACTGCACATTTTCATCCATTTGTGGGGGGAGGTTTATGTCCACTGTAGCTAGAGGCATATCTTCTTTAAGAATGTAGCTTTGCCCGCAACTGCTAGGCAATATTATTTGAAAAGGATGTATGTAACTTAATATTCAAATATATTAACTATTTTTCATTTAAAAAAATACTCTTATTGTAGATATTTTATAGGATTTATTGGTGTAATATTTTTTCAATAAAATTTTCATTTAAAAAGATTGTTTTTATTTTCTGACTGAAGAAATAAATTTTAAAACTTAAGTTTGCACTATAATAAACCACTTCATTTTATTGAATATCCTAATTTGAATGGTATATTCTCTTATAAATACTGAAAATTTTCATATATTATAACATTCAACTTAATTTTGTCATCATCAGCACCAAACACAAACACATCACGATTGCGCACCATTTTGACTACATAGTAAACAAAATTTGAAGGCCTACATTATGTTACAGCTCTTATAGTTTCATCTCTGCAACTCAGAAAAATATGAAAGTGGCAGAAACATGAACAAATAGATCAGTTAATTAAAAAATGTATTTTGAGATTTGTTATAATTTCTTTGTGATAGCGGTCTTGTTAAAACCGTGATTTATTGTCAGTTATTTCCATCTATTTAGGAGTTGAACTGTTACATTTGTAAATAAACAATTTATAACAAACCATAACAATTTGATAAAAAATCTTTTCCAATTTAAAAAGATCTTGTATAATCATAAGTTTGTGTGAAATGAACATTTATGCATTATTTGTGCTGTTCAGTAATTAAAAGTAATTATGTCTTATTTGAAATAAAACTATTGTTTCATACTATCAAGTGACTTTCATTATGCCTATCATATGCTATATAAATGCTGATTTAAAAAAAAATCACTACACCAATATGTCTCTAGACATACTTGAAACTATAAGTAAATTGTGTCCCACAGTTTTTCAGAAAATCCTTTATATTTAAGAGAAAATAATGAAACATATGTTTATCATTCTGTTTTTCACTAATACCTAGAAATATATACCAATTATTATTTCTGTATAAAAACACTGTCATTTATTATGTTTTGAAGCATATACACATTTGTAAGTTGAATCATTTGTGTGCAGAAATTAATCCAAAACAGCCCATAAACCAAAAATTGTCAAATCTCAAAAAGCACTTTTTTCGCGTGTTTTAAAAGAATGTGAATTGTTAGATATAAAAAAATTATTATTTTTGTTTTTATAATTGTCCTGAATTTTTTTTATTATAAAGTATAAAATTTATTCTGTTGTTTTTCTACAGCCATGGATAGAATGGTTTACATCTGAAGTAATGAAAATGCCTCTTCGAAAATTCCCTGAACACAAGAGATCATTTCTTCCGAGCATTCACGAAAGGCGAAGGGTCGCCAAGATGGTTCATGCTTTGAAAATGGGATGGATAAAATCAACTAAAGTAAGTTTGTGAAACAATGTTTATTTAAAAGTTTTAAAAAATATTAAAATTTCAGTGACTATTATTTAATTATTAATAAGAATAATAGCATACAAAACTACTTTGTTTCATAGCATTCAACTTTTTATTATGCAACATGTGCCAAGTTCATGTTACATAATGGTCAGATCACTGTACTGGTAGGCCAGTTTAGTGTAATTTTAGTAATTGCTTCTGTTACTACTACAGGTCTTGACCACATTGTAAAAATAGTTAATTGTATAAACACATGGCCTTGTTTCTAGAAGAAACATTATTCTGACATTTTGCCAAAATCGTATCCGACATCTTTAAGGTAATTCTCGCTATAAGTCTGAAATCGAATTTCAGTCTGAGTTCTACTCCAAATTTGGATTGAGAATTACGATTGCCAGATACGATTTGGGTGACACCGTGGAATATTGTTTCTTCTACAAACGTGTGCGTGCATGCGTGAATCCCTTAGGGAAAGAGAAGTAACCAACAACTGTGAGTAGTCTAATCTGAGTTAAAAAGGCATAGGAGACTTGCGTAACATTGAGGACAATTTACAAAGCATATTTGATATTTGATAAAACAAGAGACAAACATGTATAAGCTGTGGAGGAAGTGCAAACACAGTTCTATCATTAATTTTCCTGAAATACTTATTACTTTTGAATTTTATTTGTTTACATAAAACAAAAAAAAGTGTTAATAAATACATTATCTTCCATATATAAATTGACAATCCAGTTACAAAGGTTCAACTATTAACTGACAAAAATAGGTTCCCTACTGTGTTATATATTTAAGGATCATCAAAATTACTTTAACTGAAAAAAAGGATCAATGGATTGAAAAAGTTCTAGAGCCCCGAGTAGTTTATTTGGATAGCAGTTTAGTGATTTAGCGTGAACTAAATCACTACACACTCACATATATATATATATATATATATATAGTCAAACAGCAAAGTGTGCATTAATTATATTAAATGATTGAATAATATTAATTTAATATGATCAGGTTATAAAGAAAGAGGAAAAGATGCGGCAGAAGAAAGGGCCTCAATTTTACATGTTGTGGCAGAGTGATGATGTGGCGGAGGAAATGCGAAGGATACACAACCACATTCCTGCACCTAAGCGGCAACTCCCAGGACATTCAGAGTCGTACAATCCTCCGGCTGAATATTTGTTTAACGAAAAAGAGGTAATGTTTTATTTTTACGTAAATATATATAGCTTAGTAAATTTAGTATTATAGTGGACATACTGGCTTAGGAAATACAGTGTAACATATTTAACAAAACAAATTGAAATAACATACATAAACCATATTATTTTAATATTAATATATCTTCTATGAAATAATTACTTGTGATCACTAGAGTGAAACACACAATAATTTTGTTTTGAAATGTTGGTACCAAGCCTAGTTATGACGACATACTTCACTAGTGATGCACGCTGCAACTGCTTGTAAGGAAAGGGTGTGTCACTGGAAAACCAGTGACACACGCTTGTCGTCAAAATAGGCGTTGTGTGCCATCATTGACACACGGATGTAACCTCGAAAATATATAAAATAAAATTTTTTTCTGGTTGAATATCACCTAAAATTTATTAGACACATATTTTAACAATTTTATGGAAACAAATTTTACACCTATAGTTGAGATTTCATGTTAATTATCATTAAGCAAAATGTTATATGACATGTAAAAACGGAATAAAGATAGAGAAGAAGAGAACGTTTGTTTCGTTGAAAACTACATAATCTTTTGCTCACGTTAGTTGTTACAAAAAATAAAAAACTTCATTGAATTTTGTACTGTTGAGTTTTTTAAGTGTCATATACAATAAAAAAAAGTATTAATTTCATCTCTTTGAATTGAGATAAAAAGCTTTAAAGCAAAGTTGCTTAAAGAATTTGTGGACTTGTGAATTACAAGAAACGTCCAGTGTAGTACACTTGTGACTATACATTGAACAAACATGACAACAAACAAAAGTGCAAATACACTTTGAAAATTGAATATTAATAATTTTGTTTTTTTTTTAAGTTAACTGTATTCAATATTAATAATTTTGATTTTGTTACAATTCAGCATTGATTATTTTGTTTTTACTTGTTATGCCTTGTTATATCAATGATACATAATTGTCTTTAGTTAGACTTTTCATTAAGAGTAATAATTATTTTTTATTATTTTTAAGAGTAATAAACCAGTTTTAATTGTTAGTAACTTGTGTATCAGTAATTATCAGTGCTATCAGTAATTAGTACCTTGTAGACCTACTTGCCAAAATATTTGAAAAAGTTTACCCAATATATTTTTGATATGTAAATTTTATTTTCAACACATTAATAAATTTATATAAATTCTAGCTAGTAGAAAAAGTCAAAACAGTCAGTGGTGTAATACCTGTTCTAATAACTAATTCCAAATATCACACTTTTAGCCATTTCATAGTAACAAAGTTAAATCGAATAATTAAATTTCCAATATTTCAAATAATCATTTACGAAGTCGGAAATTCATGGAAGATATACATTACCAAATTACAGAGTATTAGAGACATTATATCTATCACAATTGTTAAAATTTATTGATTCAAGATAAGATGTAAAGTATTTTACTGTTTTTTCCTGAAATTAATTATCTTCCTATTTATTTATTTTAATAAAATTTCTTGGCGTTTTTTTTAAGTATAGTATTTTACTGTCTGTTTTTTAAGACATTTTACAGTTTATTGCTAGATTTGTAATAAATTATTAATTATATTTTAAGTGTGTTTTTAATTCCAGTTGATGTAAATTGTCAAAGAAAGCATTTCATTATATATTGTACTGTTTATTTCGTAATTATTGTATAGTTTATTTTGTTTTTTTGTGTGTTGTACTTATTAATCAGTATTTGTGTTTTAGTTGAAAAAATTTAACAGAGAAAAAAAATCACTTGGCAATAAAAAGCTTCATTTTGTACCTCAAAAATACAAGAGTTTACGAGAAGTACCCGCTTATAATCGGTACATCAGAGAAAGATTCTTGAGATGTGTCGATTTGTACATGTGTCCTAGAGCAGTTAAAATGAAGGTATTTACATATTTATTTATTAGTTAGGTTGTTGTGTTGTGTGAGGGCCAATGTGGTAACCATTCATTTTAAACGAAACATTATTTTTGCAAATATATTAAAAAAAAACCTGTATAACGTATTACAATGGTGACATCAAATTTTCAAATAAGTAAAGTGTAAAAATATTATGCTGAAATTTTGAAATGGATTTGTTAGTTTTATGGGGAAGGAATTCATAAATGTCTTTCTACAATGTTTGCATTCAAATCAGACTGAAAATCAGAATGTCAACGTGATTTACATATTTTAAGTAATTTTGAATGACCACTCAAAATTCTAATTTTTAACCCTTTTAAGACCAGGCAAGAATATAACATTTTATTCTTAAAAGGTCAGTGACCTTGTAGCACTTGTATGCCACAAAGGCCAGGCTATAAGTGCCAGTTTTGCCTTGATGTTGATTAAAAACATGTAACTTATCTAAAAGTGCTAGTAAAGAAATACTGTTGACATTATTTTCTTCATAATAATATGTGCTATACTTATAAATAAAGAAAAAGAATTTAAAAATGTTTAATAATTTTCTTTGGAACATATATATATATATATATATATATATATATATATATTTAATTTAATTTGAATTTTTTGATTTTGAACGATAATAAGTATATTTGAAACAAATATTTTAAAGTTAATTTCTAATTTAATGTATTTTGCACAAACTCAGAAAATTTCAAGAAGATTGGCTGATAAATATATTGTCTAGACCACTTAAACAAAAGTTACATTTAGGCATAATTTATCTCCAAAGTTGTACAAGTTTACAAATTATTCTACAACTCACAGCTGTTAAACTGAGCTAAAAACAAATACTGCAACTAATAAAAATTATAAAGACAAAAATTAACATATTATAAATACAGTAATATCACCATACACACTTATTCATAGACGTAAACAATAAACGACTGACTGTAAAATGAACCTGTATATGAATTAAACCGATTCAGTCAAACCGAACATTACTTGACTTCATCGAAGTTACAACAATTTTACTTAAATATAAAAAGCTTTTTGTGCATTTTAATTATTAAAAACATAATCTGTGATGATTTATCTTTCATTTCAAGTAAATTTTAATGAAATAAAATAAAGAATAAGTTCGGTATTTACCAAAAAATTGACAAGATGATATATCGGTTCTTTGTCGTTTTCAGAGTTATTTTCGTAAGCCGATATATTGGCTCATGGCTGTCTAAGGATTAAGGTCAGGATTGGTATACATTTCATTGCTCTAGTAGAAAATAGACATTGAAATAAATAGACATGTTTTATGTCAGTAGCCTAATCTAACCTTTTTGGGACCTGGCATTGTGCTTATGCAACAATAGTAAAATATCCGCACGGACTTTTGACTTTGACTTGATGCTTTTAATCTAAGAGGTTGCGACTGACAAACAGAGCCATTCAGTGGAGTGAATATCTGACTCACAGTGATCTATTTTAATTTATAACTACTGGATAAGTTTGAACGTAGTTATAGTCCTCAATAAAAAAACAGTCCTGAAAGGGTAGGCTAATACGAGGTACATCCAGAAAGTAAGTTCCGTTTGGTTAATAAAATTAAATTGTGTACAGATACAGAAAAATTATTTATTGCACAAAATTCTACAACTCTTAAACTACTTTTCCACATAACTGCCAAAATTTTGCAGGCATTTGTCATAGCTTGGCACAAGTTTCTGTATACCTTCTTCATAGAAGTTTGCTGCCTGTGTCTTCAACCAGTTGGAAACATTTTCTTTCAGCTCTTAGTCATTGTTGAAGTGTTGACCGCCAAGGAAAGACTTGAGATGTAAGAACAGATGAAAGTCGCTAGGAGAGAGGTCAGGGCTGTACGGAGAATGGTCAAACACGTCCCAGCCTAATCCCTGTAGGAGGTTTTTTGTCACATTTGCAGTGTGTGGTCGTGCGTTGTCATGAAAAAAAACAACACATTTTGACAGCAATCCTCGGCGCTTATTATTGCGTGGTGCAATTTCCTAAGTGTCTCGTAATAAACATCTGATTTGATTGTTTGACCTCGCGTTAAGAAATCAATGAGTAAGATGCCTTTTCAGTCCCAGAACACTGTGCACATCATTTTTCGAGGTGTCAAGATTTGTTTCGGCTTAACCTTTGCTGGGGATGAAGTGTGCCTCCATTCCATTGATTGCCGCTTACACAGGGGTGTCGTAAGAAACCCAAGTTTCATCTCCTGTGATTATCTGTGTCAGAAATTCTTCACCGTCTTCATCATAACGGGTCAAAAACTGAAGTGCACTACCCATCCAGTTTGTTTTGTATTGCTCAGTAAGAATCTTTGGTACCCAACGTGAGCAAAGTTTACGAAATTTCAGTTTTTCGGTAACAATTTCATTAATTAGTGGTAATGAGATTTGGGGAAATTCAATATCGAGAGCACTAATTGTAAACTTGCGGCTTTCGTGGATCTTGTCATCAATCGCGTGAACCAGTTCTTCTGTAACCATAGATGGATGCCCACTTCGTTCTTCATCGTGCTCTTCACTACATCCTTCATTGAACTGTCGGACCCATCTTCTCACCATTGAATCACTCATCACATTTTGTCCGTAAACTTCGCAAATTTGCCGATAAATTTCAATTGGTTTCACTTTCCTAGCATTCAGAAAACGAATCGCAGATCTGATTTCACAAGCAGCGGGATTTTCAGTCAACACCGACATTGTAAACAAGCACACCAAAGCGTACGTGGCTGACAGCGGTCTCAAAATGGCGCACATTTCTTCTCCTTGATATAGAGAGTCTACTGCGCATGTGCAGAACTACGATCGCAGCGCTGCAGCGTAGAGAAATTGAAACGGAACTTACTTTCTGGACATACCTCGTATAAAAGGAAAAATTATCTAATTAAAATAAATAAGTTAATTACATAAATAAATTTATTTTTAGATCAATTTTGAATTAAAACAGCAAAAATCTCATTTAAAAAATGTCAAAATGTCAACCAAAAAAAAATCAAAATTAAAAACAACTTATTATGTTTTAAAATTAATCATGTACTTAATCATAAAACTAGTCATGTAATAAAATTATAATTAACTCATTCTTTTTTATTGTAATTTTAAACAACATCTTTTTCGTTAAGTTAACTTGAAGATTATTCATACTTGTTATCATTGTATAAATTTACATTTACTATTACATTAATGAATTGATTATGTGCACCTGGTGGAATCATAGATATGTCAAATAAATGAAATTTCAGATAAGAAGGATCACCATAGAAGCGTCATTTTTAGTTTTAAGACAATGTTTTCATTATCTATCTTGCAGTGGTGTCAGTATCTGAGTGTGATTTATCAGCCAAAGATAGTTCTCACCTAAAGCTGGTGTTTTGTCACAGTTATGGATTTTGGGTGTTTACTAAAATTTACGACATGTAAATACGAAGGTAAAATTTATTCAACAAGACAAAATAAAAGTTATGTATTACAGGTATCTTTACTTTTATATAATTACACAACATTATAGTCTAATGTATTTTCTCTATAAAAAAGTACACAAAAGTATTTTCATAAACAAGTCTGATAATATAAATAAAAGTTTGGTCACATCATTGGTGTCTTGGATGTCAAGGACATAAAGCATCATTACTGTAACTAAACTGCCATTTTCTTTAGCGTACGTTGTTGAAACATACATACATACATGATTACTTGACGCAATATAGTAATAGCGATATCATTCTGTGATGTTTGTTAAAAATTATTTCTTTACTATTTTGAAATATTTTTAAGTTATAAAAACAATAATTCTGTATAATAGACAATTTTTTGTCATCACAGAAATGACAAAAATTCTTTTTTCTCTTTCAAATGGTTTCAGATAAGCCGAAATGTCAGATAAACACAATCCGTGTGTTTCATTGACCCTTGTTCTATATTTAACTATTGAAATAATTAGTAACATGAATTATTTATAATTTCAGCTAACAATTGAGCCAGAAGATCTTATTCCGCAGTTGCCAAGCCCGAAAGATCTGCAGCCATTCCCTACAGTTATGTCTCTTGTTTTTCAAGGTCACAGAGACATGGTGCGTTGTATATCTATTGAACCTCGAGGTCAATATCTTGTTTCTGGTTCTGATGATTTGACAATTAAATGTAAGTAAGAATTTCACTTTTGTTATGTTTGTATTTTATTATTTTTTTTATTTTAAAAGAAGTACGAAATAGAACATTGCTATGATTTTGTTAGAAATAATTAATGTTATAACATTGGTACTGTTTATGATATAACTTTGGGCTGTTGCATGCAGTACTATTATTTAATGTACTGTAATTTGTTTTTTAATGCTTGCAGAGGGTCCAAAATAAAATTTTAATAGTTATTGTGAATGCTGCTTGGTATTCTTGGTAACTCTGAGATACACGGCTATCTACAAATACAGTAAAGTCTTGCTAATCCGAGCATGGCTGGGTCGAATTAGCGGGCAAATCGGATTACACAAAGAACCGTTAAAAGCCATTTAGAAGTATTGAATTGTATTTACTACTTTAAAAAACTTTGAATTATATGTATTATTACTAATGTATTGTACTAAAACATAAAACAGCTACAGAATCTCACTACAGTAATAAAGAGCATTATGTCAAAATCATCAAACCTGATGGAAAAGATTGTAATTGCTTTTTGTTTACCAACTGTTTTGACATTTTCTCGCCGCTACATTTCGCAATCTTGTGAGAAGTAAAATATCTCTTACCTTTTAGAAAACAGCGAATACAATAAAATATGTGAAACGATATGAAACACACATGAGCAGAATGCACTCTAAATGTCAACTCTTCCATGAATGTGAATTGATACTAAAAGACAAAAATGGACGAACAGAGCAGATATAAGGGTGGCTGACCCCCTTTTTCTTTTGAAGAGAATGGAGGTCTTTGGTTGGGCGCTTTAGTGACATGTAGGCATAAAGGCCTGACATGAAAGTGGCGCTACAAATCTTTTAATTTTCTTGAAATTTGAGGCTATGTCGGATTAAATGGAAGGTTGGATTAGCAAAGGTCGGATAAGCGGGACACTACTGTACCAACTTTCCATGAAGAAGTTATATGTTTTAAAAGAAGTCATAAGTGTCTAGGGGGGGGGGTACCCAAACACTTTTGCCAACATGTTGCTGACCATGTGTTGTCAGGAAACTGAAGTGGGTGGACGTGCTGTTTGAAGACTGAATCAGACTGATTTGCTGTTTAGGACAGTGGTCTTTTGACACCATGAAGTTTTTATTCTTTGTACTGATCTAATTAGTTTTTTTTTGAATGATTGTAGATGTAAAATATCATTCATAATAATAAAACTGTGATACAGCCTAATTATTGTATTATCATTTTTAGTAAGAGATAATTATACTTCATTGTATAGTAAAAGTCAGAATGTAAATAAATTCAGTTGTCAAAACAACAGAACTACATACTGGATTTAATTAAAAGTTCTCTACGTACAGTAGTCAGTGGAAAATAACAAGTTTTTTTAGTAAAAACAATTATGGAACAATTGGAACTTATCTTTGGTACTAGTAGTTTATGAAGAAATTATTACCTTGCCTTCACCTTATTTCAAATTAATTAAATACATAATTAAATACAGTTGTCAGAATAACAACACTACATATCAGACCACTGTCTTAACACAGTAATCATTGGAAAATGACTTTTTACGGAGAGAGATATGGCAATGAAATCATTCTTTAAAAACAATCCTGGCCCAAATAGGAACAATCTGTGAAATTTTCAGCAAAATTGTTCAATTGCAATTATATATATATATATATATATATATATATATATATATATATATATATATATATATATATACTAACAGTCTAAATTCATTCCAGAAGTAAGATTGTTATCTGAGCAGACTGCTGTGTTAGTCAGGATTTATAATAGAGACTTATGGGAAATGTTTTAATTTATTCAAAAATTGAAACAGGATTTAAACAACAATTTGAAACAAACACACACAGAGCCACTGAATGTTTCGTTAGTTTTAAAAATCAACATTATGTAACACAATAATATTATAATTGTTTAAGTTTTTTAAGGGGCTAACAAAAATAAGCAAACAGTAAGAGTTGACACACTAAGTAAAATTAGATACAATGACAGAAAAGGGAATAAGAGTGGGCATTCTGAGAACAGATAACTAAGAAATATCGTGTAAGTTATTTCATGCCCTACAAAAACCAAACATTTATCAATCAAAGGCTTGTTTGTGTTAACTCAGCAGCTTTGTACTTTCTGAAGTACAGCACTATGTTATCTCTGTATTTACACATCTGCTTAGAAATAATGTAAGTAACGAAAACACTGTATATTATTGAATCATGATATATATATATATATATATATATATATATATATATATATAGATTTGTTGCAAGTTACCAATACCACTCATTATTAATGGAAGGTATCTGTTATTTCAGTTTGGGAAATTTCAACAGGACGTTGTTTAAAGACCGTTCCTGTAGGAGGAGTAGTCAGAAGCTTAGCATGGTGTCCTAACTTAGCACTGTCGCTAGTAGCTGTCGCTGCTGATAAAAAATGTCTGCTGATCAACCCAGGGCTTGGTGACTCTCTCATTGTCAGCAAGACCGATCAATTGCTTCAAGAACCACCGCCTGTTGTTGGTAATGGTAAGTAAAACAAGAAGCTAGCCTGTGTTTATAATGGATATTATTTAATGTGTCTCTCCTTGTATCTATTTATAAAATTATTTTTAACAGCCTTATGGTTGCTTCATAAGTCTGTTAATATATACTATAGTCAACATACTATATGGACTATAGTATATGGCAAATACTATACTCCAGCCATACAGTAAACGGCCTGTGTGAGACTTTCTAGTACATATATATTCCCCTCCAGCTCCCTCCAACGGTCCAGTGACACAGAGTCTGCCAGTCTGAGTCTATAGACTGTTACTACTCAGAGATAATGAAGGAAAAGGAGAGAGGTGTGGTGAAAGAGATTGGGGATTTGACCTCTCTCTCCCTTGCACATTTTCTCTCTCTGTCTCACTGGTGCTCTTAGCAGGCTGTTTTCTAAGCAGCTGACCTATAGACAATTAAAAAAATCATGTGTGACAGTTTGCAGGATAAAAACATCTTTTCTCATAAATATTAACACATTTTACCTCATGTATGTAATTTCTGTTCCTTACAGATTTTCCTCATGACCAAATGATACCTCATTGTTTAGATAGTTGTTATTTCAAATAACTGCAGCTTATTTGAAATAAGCTCACTGACTTGATCGAAGAGAATTTCCAAAAGTGTTTTTCATATCCTTTTTTGACATTCTGATTTCACTTACAAATTACAATGAAAACGCAAAAGTGAACCCTGACCGCAATCAAAAAATTCCTTAATTTCAATGGTTTTAAAAATGTTAATTTATGAAATTGTGTAGTTTTTGTAGTTCGTGAAAATAAATTGTCAGAAAGCAAAAAGACTGTTTTAGGATTTTATAGCAGTATGTTATATTTTTAATCACATTAATTAATTGAATATTTTGTAATGTATTTGTATGTGAGGTATGTATCGCAAATTATTTAAATCTAAGAATTTTGATATTTTGTAATGTTAATTTTAAGGACCATCGTATGTAGGATATTAATGCTTCCAATAGGGATTTTTTTTGTACCTTGAAGGAATAAGTGGAAATAAATAATAATAATAATAATAGGTATCCTGATTACTATGGTAGAATCAGATTTTCAAACATTTAAGATAAAAAAGTTACAAATTTTGCTGCTAAACGAACTTGCTCAAGCTATTACAAAAGTAGATTTTTGTGCCAAGTTTGAATCAAATCGGACCAAAATTGTGAACATAAGCATAAGCACACGCATGCGCGTGTGCGCACACATACACACACACATATATATATTATTATCTGCGTATAGACCCTGTTGGATCACGCAAAGCACTCTGACTCATGTCTTGCTCCTTCTAATCCTCCACACCTCCCTCATCCTGTCCCCATGGATCCTCATCCGCTCCTCCGTCCATTTTACCCCTGCTCTCTTTGGGATTTCATTCTCTGGGACCTTCCAACCGAGCATCTTTCTCCTGTATGCATTCCTGTCTTCAACGTCTGTTGAGTCTATTTCTGCGTCATGTAGGTCTATTCTGACTTGTGTGATCCACGACGTTGTTGATTAGACATCTTGTATATACTTAAGGATTCTGTTGGCAAGTCTCGTTGTTGGGAGGCTACTGATGTGTCCATGGAACCGAAGCCTCCTTCTTCTGATATCTGCTGCCAGGTTCAATATCTTCTCTGTGGTCTTCCGGGAGTGCAACCTGTATCCATCTTCTGTTAATCTCGGGCCAAGGATCTTCCTCAAGATTTTGCGTTCTTCCTTCAAAATATCCTCCATGGTAGCTTTTGTGTGGAGTGCTAGCGTCTCGCTTGCATATAATACCTCCGGTTTTATGACTGTGTTGTAGTGTCTGATTTTTGTGTGCGTTGACATACATCTCTTATTGTAGATATCACGCGTTATACCAAGAGCCCTCTTCATTCTCAGTAGCCGAACTCTTTGCGCAGCCTTCTCGCCACCCGTGGGTTCAAGAATTTCTCCCAGATATTTGAAGTGCTTGACTCTGTTTATCGGTAAAATACTTTGTGTTTAGTTCTTGATATTTAATTTTAAACAGAAGAATTCGGTTTTTTTAAACGAGATCTGTAGACCGACCCTCTATAAATTATATACTCAGATAAATTTTAATGGCCACTCAAAAAGTGAGCCACATGAGATCAAGTAAATTTTTTTACATGATATATACTAACTATATATAAATGTAAGGTGAAATAATGTTCCAATTGACTTTTTTTTAGTGCCTGAAAGAGTGGAGGCTGCAGTTCAATGGGAACAAGCAGAAGGGGAAGAATGGAGTAAAGGTATTCGAATCACTATCAACCATTTCCAGGAGTTAAAACAGGTATGGAATAAATACATATCTTTTTTCTAACATCAGTATTTTATTTGCAACTACAGTAGAGTCTTGCTAATCGCGACCTAGACCGGGTCGAATTACAGGAAAATCGGATTACACAGAGAACCATTAAAAATATTTAAAAGTATTGAATATAATTTATTACATTAAAAAACTTTGAATTACATGTATTGTACTAAAACATAAAACAGCACACATAAAAAGAGCAGCATTTCAAATCATCAAACTTGACAGGAAGAGTTTGAATTGTTTTTTGTTTACCAACTGTTTGACATTTTCTCATCGCTGCATCTCACTATCTCATGAGAAGTAAAATATATTTTCTTTTTAGAAAACAGTGAATAAAAAAAAATGTGTAACAATACGAAACACTTGTGTGCTGGATGCACTTTATATATTAACTCTTCCACGAATTTGAATTGATACTAAAAGACGGAAATGAACGAACAGGTATAAGGGTGGTTGACCCCCTCTTTCTTTTGAAGAGAATGTAGGTCATCTACTGGGTGCTTAAGTGACACGTAGGCAAAAGGCCTGACACCATCTAAATGATATATGTAATGTGAAAAATAACATGATTCATTATTATGAATTATTGCCCAGTGGCAAATATTCAGTGATGTTGGTTCAGATGGTCTATGCCAATACCACCATGGATTTAATGTTTCATTGAAAATTGTTCTGACTATTCCTGTGGTTTTCAATATTGTTATGAGTTTTGAATAGTGTAACTGGGCTAACTGTTCAATGAATTGAATCTTGAAGTCTTTGTGTAGAGTTAAGATGCTGGCATATGAAGGTGCTTTGATGATTAATTGTAAAAATCTTGATTGAAACGTTTGAATCTTTTGTAAATTGCTTTTCTTCGCAGAGCCAAATAATTGCGCCATATGTCCAACTTGGTCTGAGCAGAGTTTCGACCATTTATTATTTTTTCATATATAGATAAAACGGAATTAGAATTTTGAAATTGATCTCTACTCTTAGTTTGAGTCTAGAATGTAAAATTAGATGCTTTGTTTTTATGTGATGGCTCCATGTAATTCTTCTGTAAGTGTAGGCCTAAATATTTTATTTTGCTGTCTTGAGGAATTACTGTGTTATTTAAATATTCAAGAGGAATTTTTTTTTTACATAGATAACGGTAATATGATGTGGGTGAAAGGTGATGGCTCCATGTAATTATTTTGTCAAAGTTTAGGCCTAAATATTTTACTTTGCTATGTTGAGGAATTAGAGTATTATTTAAATACACAGGAGAAAAAATTTTCTGTTAGGTTGTCAATTTATCAATATGATTTTGAAGATTTTCATGTCACTTCTTCCAATGTATCATTTTCTATAATTATTTTCTTGATACTCACATTTTTTTTCTGAATGTGACCAGTTTCTCCTAACTGGTCAGCTAGTTTTAAAATTTTTATTAAAATGCTATATTTTGGTATCACCTTCATGGAGAGTAGGGGTCTGCGGGCCGAGTTTATTAGAGTTCGGTTCGGGTTTTTTTTCGGTGCTGGGGCTTTTCGGGTCGGGTCGGGCCAAACGGTTAAAGGGGGAACCCATCACATTTTTAGCTTAGTCACACCTAAGTCAAAAAAAAAAAAAATAGAATTAAAATTTTCTTCATTACATATTTAATCTTCTGACCTCCATGAGCCAATTATATCAGCGCGCAAAAGTTGTGTGAATACCGCCACGGGCCGATGTAATACGGGCTCCGTTGGTCTGACAGAATACAGTCATGGACCGATTACATCGGCGAGCAAAAGTTGTTTGAATACCGCCACGGGCCGATGTAATACGGGCTCCGTTGGTCTGACAGAATACCGTCATGGACCGATTACATCGGCGAGCAAAAGTTGTGTGAATACCGCCACGAGCCGATGTAATACGGGCTCTGTTGGTCTACTGAATACCACCACGGGGCGATTATATTGGTGCGCAAAAGTTGTGTGAATACCGCCACGGGGCGATTATATCGGCGTGCAAAAGTCGTGTGAATACCACCACGGGGCGGTTATATCGGCGCGCAAAAGTTGTGTGAATAACGCCACGGGCCGATGTAATACGGACGCCGTTGGTCTGATTGATTACCGCTACGGACCGATTACATCGGCGCGTAAAAAATGTGTGAATACCGCCACGGGGCGGTTATATCGGCGCGCAAAAGTTGTGTGAATAACGCCACGGGCCGATGTAATACGGACGCCGTTGGTCTGATTGATTACCGCTACGGACCGATTACATCGGCGCGTAAAAAATGTGTGAATACCGCCACGGGGCGATTATATCGGCGCGCAAAAATTTTGTAAATACCACCACGGGGTGATTATATCGGCGCACAAAAGTTTGTGTGAATACCGCAACGAACCGATGTATTTCGGCTCATTGTGTTCAATATTTTCATTTGATTTTTGTTTTTGAAAGAATTACATTTTTTAATTTAGTGACAATCATGAAACGATATACATTCGGAAAAAGGATATCTGCAGATTCTCTGAACTGATTGTGTACTGTTGTCAATCACAGACATATTTATTTGACAAGGCAGTGTGTTGACCCGGCCCGACGAGGAAACTATATTTGTAAACATCACAGTCCATTTGGTCCCTCTCATTGTAGCATCACAATAAATAAAACTACTACCCGATAATACTGCACCCACTGACAGGTCAATAATTGGTTTTGTCAAGTAAAACAAATAGAATGATTATAAGTGGTTAGACACTTGACCTTCGATGATTATTTAAATTGTTTTTTATACTATTTGTATATTACGAATTTTGGTAGTGAAAATGAAAATATTTATGCATATTGCATACACTATTGCCTAAAAATAAAAGTTAATATTTCCTTGGCCCGACCCGTCTTTGACCGGAATTGTATGCTTGGCCCGAACCGAAGTCTGGCTTTTCAATTGACCCGACCCCTAATGGAGAGTCTTGTGAAATTCAATATAAGTATTCGCTGAGTTATATGCTAATTTAAAGGACCATGTACGAACATATTGTTGCAGATCGAACTTTGAAATGTTTCACATGGACAGTCTGTAAAAGTTAAGATTTTTTCAAATTAATTTTTTTAAATAAAGTCATCTTGTACAGATTTTTCTAAAATTTGTAAAACATTGCTAATATTTAATCCAGGCTTGCAGTTATAGTTAAAGGATCTGGATGATATTTACACACATTACTTAAAAAAAAATCATTTCATACTACGTCAACCCTTAACTACTACAAGCGGTCTGACAGACCGCAAGGGAAATTCAAAATCCCATAATTCCAATACTGCACAACCTGGTGCCTGCTCCCTTCCAGTACCTTCCAGACGTTGTTCTCTCTTATCAGTAGTATATGTGTCGCCGTCTAGTTGAGTGAACTTTGTGAGTTATTAATAGATCGCGGTCTGTTAGACGTATTGTAGTACTAAGGCTATCTTAGCAGCGGTCTACCTGACGTGTTGTAGTAGTTATTATTTTTTTTTTTTTTTTGGTGTTTAACGTCCGACTATTGGGCACACTTGGGCTAATGCAGACGGTGGGATGATTTATAGCGTATGAAAATGCCAAGCCCTGGCCGGGAATCGAACCCGGGTCCTCGGGGTGAAAGCCCAGTACGCTATCCACTAGACCACCGAGGCGGCTTTGTAGTAGTTGTAGTAGTTATGTGATAGTTTTTTTTAATATAAATCATTATTTATTCCTTTATTTTTAATAATATAAATCATTACTTATTCCTTTATTATAATTATTTAATATTACTTAGTATATTTGAACTGTCACAATGGACTTTGACGCTAGCACATCAACTTCTCAGGAATTAAGGAGGAGCAATAAGCAAACTACTGAACGAATACAAAACCCATTTAGATATTCTAGTCAGTTTGAAGATCTAGTTTTTGATGCCTTGGAAGAAGAATTAGATGACAGTGACCAAGACCCCGATTATACAGAAGTGAGTATCATGCTACAGATTCAGAGCAAAGTGATACTAAAAATGAACCTGTTAGAGACAGTGAAACTCGCAGGAATGTACTGATTTCGATCAATATTGATATTCAAAATAATATGAGGAATATAGAGGAAAATGCTGCACTAAATATTATATCTGATACTGAAAAAGAGGAAGGCAACAGGAATGATATATTAACAAATAATATGAACCGCCAACCGGGCAACAATATTTACTACTTGTATTGTACAAATCCTATAGGGATACTGCAGATAACACTAGACTAGACTTTATGAAAAATCTGGCGAAGTCATTAGTGATTCCATTATTACAACGGAGATTGGATAGAGGTCACCATATCACGGAAGAAACAGAGCTTGCTATCAAGCGTCAGAATCCACCTGCAGTAATTCAATTGGATGTTTTCGAAGTCAGGAAGACGTGCTACACCTGCCGCCCCGCCTCAAAAGAAAAACTCAGTATCCCTGTTGTGTTTGTGGAAAACCAATATGTTTACAGTGTGCCAAAAAAAATCTGTATTCAGTGCAAAAGTGATCATGACAACTAACAGCTGCTGATGCTCAGGTTTGCACTCTATTGTAATTTTTCATATCGAACTTTCAATTTGTTTACAATTTTAGTAGTTTTGTTTACTTTCATATTACATTTTTATTCAAATAATTTCAATATTTCATGCTTTTTATTATTTACATATTTATCATTACAAATAAATATTAATAAAGTGTAAATAAAAATATTATGTCTTGGGAATCCTGCGTTTTCTTTCTATTTCACAAAAAAGTTTCAAATTTTGAAAAAGGAAAAATAAGGTTATGGTATGCATTAAATAATGTAATGTTATTTATTTACGTTCTGTATACTATCAACTATTAAAAAAATACAATTTCAAAGAAAAAAATAAAAACTTTTTATATGTTTAGAGACATTTTTAGAAACAATGTGCAATTTTGAAACAATTTTTCAAAAATTATAAATAAATATAAGTAATGAAAAAAACCACATTTCTACATATTTTGTTAATTTATTAGATATATAAAAGGTTAAAAATTGGTTCGAAACATTTAAATTTAAATTGATTTTATTTTTTCGAAAATTAAAAAAAAAGCAGTCTGTGAGACCTCATGTAGTAGTTGCGTGCATAATTCACTTTGTAGTAACAGGGTTAATATCATCTAAAGCCATCAACTATGTAGTAATTTGAAATTAAAAATCAGAAATATAGATTTAAAAGAAGAAATAATTATATGATTTTAATTTTAGGTAACTTGGCATGGACGTGGTGATTACTTTGCTACAGTAATGCCAGAAGGAGCCAATAGATCTGTTCTCATACATCAGCTGTCCAAGCGTCGGTCACAAATTCCTTTTAGTAAATCTAAAGGACTTGTACAATGTGTGCTGTTCCATCCTATTAGGCCATTCTTTTTTGTAGCTGTAAGTGTTATTTTTTAATGTTTTAAATTTAAATGACACAATTTTAATATACAATGGAACCTCGATAATCCAATTTGATTGGGATCTGAGGTAATTTAGATTAACAAACATAAATGTGTCTAATTAATTACAGTGCTAATTGTCTAGTTCTGTACTTAAATGGGGTTTAAAAATAACATTAGGTGTACAGACTGACAGAAAATCCTTTTATTTAATACATTATTATTTTGATATCATTCTTAAGATATGTTATGGTGGTGGGAATTTTATGGATTAACAAAGTATTCAGTTCTAAAAAGGGTAAATCAGAACTAGTACTTGGTTTGATAATTATTTTAGAACATTTTAAAATATGTTTTAATATTGCTAGTCATGTAATGATAACTATATTTTAACAAATATTCAGGTGTTTCAGACTGCCTGTACTCTCAATTTAGACAAGGAAGTTAACGCAAAATTTTGCCCTACTGCAAAATTTATTTATGCCTGCATTGGGTTTGGATTAACAAAGTTTTCTGTGTAATTTTGTTTGAACTTTGTAGAAAAATTGATTTTATTTGTTTATCTTTCTTTTGTGACCAGTTTTCTTTTCCAAAAGATTTTATTTTTTGTATTATATAGTCTAAAGATCTTTGTATTTGTTTTACATTATGTTTTATGTGACTTATATCTTTTTATTTAATAATTTTAGTAAAAACAATGTTTTATTTTTTTTTATTTATTTATTTTTTTATAATTGGTAATGATAAAAAATTTTGTTTGTTGTTAATTAGTATTTTGTTTGTTTATAGACACAGCGCAATGTCAGAGTTTATGATTTAGTCAAGCAAGAAATGTTTAAGAAACTTTATACCAGTTCAAAATGGATTTCTAACATGTCGATTCATCCTGGTAAATAATAAAATTTACTGTTATATTAATTATTTTTATATTAATATTGTTCAAAAGACAAGCAATGACATTTAGAACATATTAAAAACGATGTGAGTATGTTTTAGGTGGTGACAACTTACTAGTTGGTACATACGATCGCAAAGTACTTTGGTTTGATTTAGACCTTTCTACAAAACCTTACAAAACCCTCCGACTGCATAGCACTGCAGTAAGAAGTGTTGATTATCATAAACGATATCCTTTGTTCGCATCAGTGTCTGACGATAGAAGTTTAATAGTATCACATGGAATGGTATACAAGTGAGTAGAAAGTTATTTAAATCTTAGTACCAAGACAGTACATTTTATCAGTAGATTTCTGATTTCTAGCAGGTAATATGTGCCAAACTTTAGCATCATAACTGTGTATTTTTAAAACATATTTTTAACACTTGGAAGCCCTATTAATCAACCTTCATGCAGCTGGTTCTATAGGTAGATAACCAAAAAGCTGGTTAAAGCAGCTTTTTTATTATCCAGCATTAAAAACCAAAATATTTTCCTTATAGGTATGGAATGAACCACAATGCATTGTTGGCTAGTTCATTTGTAGATTTCTTTAATGTATAACATAATGATACGACTTTTTCTGATTCGATTTGAGTGCAATAATCTTGAATTGCTTTTCAATTTCGGTACCAGTTTGTAACTGTTGTTATCCTGACACCGAACTCAGCTTATATTAGTTTAACTGATTCACCTTTATCTAACCAGTATATAGATTTTTAGTATCCAATTATTAGTCAGTAAATATATTATGTTTTCGTGTTAGTTTACTCATTTTGTATTTTATAAAAAACATTCATTGTAGTGCGAAATATCTAGGGACTCAAAAGTGTAGGCCTTATAATACTCACAGCAATTGTCACACAGTAACAGGTAAAGAACAGCTGATCAGCTGGTGCTAAATGTCAAGTAGCTGTTATCGCAGTTTTTGTTAGCATGCAAAAAGTCATAAGGAGAAAGATATGGTAAACTACGTATTACGTAATCACATTTTGATTTCTTCTTATTGTCGTGAGTAATGCGTGGCAGTTAACCTGATTCATGGTGAAAGAGGGCATCTACTATATTTACATTTCAGTAGTAAACTGTAAAAGTAGATAATAAGTTTAATAATACTTTTACTTTCAATTACATTCTACCTTTACGATCATACATAACCTAACACAATATTATTGTTTGTTTGTAGTGATCTTCTCCAAAATGCATTGATTGTGCCATTAAAACGGTTGTCAAATCATGAACAGGTAAATGACTTTGGGATATTTGATGTCCTCTTCCATCCATCACAACCTTGGGTGTTTACTTGCGGAGCTGATGCAACGATACGTTTATATACATGAGGTTGACAACACCAATTAAGAATTGTAAATAAAATTAATATACAATTGTTATTATTTGTACCTTCATATTATCTTTACCTGCAATCAGTTTTAAATATCGTAAATATAGTACAAGAACTTTACACAAACTTTCAAATATCCATTTGTTTACCTCCAAAAAGAAGCTAAAATTAGTAAATGTTTAATTAAGTAATGATTTATTTTCATTAAATTTTGTTTTGAATTAAAATAAGAATTCTATTTGCGAATTCAGCAAAATATCTTGGAATGAATTTGGATGCAAAACTTAGGTGGAAAGAACATGTAAAAAAAAGAGGCATGAGCTGAACATTAAATTCAAGAAGATATGCTTCTGTATTTCTGCCAATATGGTGCTGGGATGGCATTCACAACTCTTTGCAAAACAAGCTGCTGATATATAAGCACATTCTAAAGCCTGTGTGGATATATGGTATCCAACTTTGGGGTTGTACCAAGAAAACAAATGCGATGATGATCGAAACATTTCAAAACAAAGTACTGCGAAGTATCTGCAATGCTCCATGGTATGCACGAAATGACGATATTCAACGGAATTTGGGAGTTCTTACCGTTGTAGAAGAAATTAAATTAATGCAATGAAACATAAAAAGAGACTGGCAACACATTCTAATGTGGAAGTACTGCCGCTCCTAAGAACCAGTCAGGATCAGCGCAGATTGAAAAGGACTAAGCCTTGTGATTTGATGTGTTAGTGATGTGGGGGTCTGGCTGATAGGTCGGATCTTGGACATACCTTCATGTACTTGACTCTAGTGAATGAAATATTACTTGATAAGTCATGTGACTTAGTTGTAATAATAAAAAAAAATGGTCAAAATTAGACAAAGGTGGCGATAACTATGGTGAAATGTTTCATGTGGTTAGATGTGGTACTGAAATTACTATAAATCTTTACATAGTGTTTTTAAAAACTATTTTTTTCTTAAAACCAATATCATCGCCTCATCTAGGTTGTTATATTATAAGTTATTTATAGTAGGCTCTGTGTGTAATAACAAAGTAAGCAAATCCTATCGAATTTTATAATCGACTCTGTTGTTTGATTCTGGCTTTATCTATTGATATCTTGTAACATATTCTTTTATTCAAATCACAGAGCGCCATATTAGTTTATATATCACAGGTTTTACTGTACTGTGAAAAATTATGGTACTTAATCATTATCTGGAGTACCAATTTTAAAATTTCTGTGCCAGCTGCCTAGGTCAGTTTATAATAAATATGTCAATCATACGTATGTTGTGTTAGCTCGTCCTGTTTCCATATTTCATACTTCCAGTCACCAAATCCCTTTGCACTCAATCAAGGTCAGACGATCATTGCCCAGCATCAGTTTCAGTCTTGTCACAGAAGGTGGTTTCATTTGCTTGATTTATTGCTTTGTGTTGTTTAGTATTCACTACACTTTGTGTCTATGCTGTGAGTGTCTGAAGGTGTCGGTAAGATTGTAGAATTAAACGAAAATTTGCAGTTCTTACAAAACTTGAGTAAGTAATTCTGGTCGAGTTTTACCACAATTTTAGGTTTTGGTGGTTTGTATCAGGAAACTGATGACTGTTTTCTGGTTAAAGTACCAAACAGGAGTGCTAAAACGCTATTGGTAGAAATACAGAAGCACATGAATCAGGCACCGCTATAATTTTCAATTGTTGGAATGAGTACAGCTTAGATAAAGCGGTATTTGCCATTTTACTATTGATCACAAATATTACTTGTTTAAAATGTTCCCACCATTTGAGTGTTTTGTACACGTGTATCAAAATATGGAGATGTGTCGTCACTACCCACATCAATAAATTTTAAGCCTTGGATGCCAAAAACCTACTCCAACCTACATATTAAAAAGTGTAAACCTTTATTACAAAAACAAATATCAAACTATCCACTCACAAACAAGATTAACAGGGTGTCTACTAGTCTCTAATATCCCCGATGTCCCGCAAAAGACACGGATTTTATCAAGTGGTCACGGATAATACCGGAATTTAGAGGCAGACCTTTAGAAATGCAATAGCCAAACTATTTACTATACCAAGATACTGACATTTGAGTTACTTTATGGGAAAATTATTAATGTATTTAACACAAATGCATGATATGACAAAATGTTGTTTGTAATATGTAAAGAAATCTACAGTTTTAATATATGTAGATTATTGGAATAATTTAATTATGATTATAGTTAAAAATGATTTTAATTATCGGCAGAAATATAATAAAAGAGAACTAATAGAATATCTGTGTGTGATCTTCAAATGTTACGATTGAAAGTTCGTAAGTAATTAATTACTTTTTAACTTAGTTAAAAAAATAATTTTGTTTTTCCTGGTAAACCACTTTATTACTTTACCTATCCTATGACTCAGCTGTCTGATGCATAATAATATATGTAGTTACTAGTTAATTAATTTAGGCGCGAATTACATTATATATTTTATTTTTGAGGTTTAGTATCTTTAATTGCATTATTGATATATACACACACATAAATATATAATCTAATCAGTCAAAAATCCAATCACATTGGGACCCATTTGTCCATCATTCTAAATGTCCATGAATGAGGAAATCCAAGTGGAATGGTGCCAAATGTCTTGCAACTTGATTGTCGGTGGCAAAGACGTGATTGACATTACTCTCATCTTATTGTCGTTGTTTGAAAGAACTTTTATTTGTATTACTAGGACTACTGAGAGGGATTTTGTATTAAAATTTGTAAAGAATGGCCATGTTTGTGGCAAATAGTTCACAATGATTACTGCAATAAATAAAAGAAAAATTTGGCATATTAAAAAAAAAATACGTGAAATAAAGAGAACATATTTTGTGTTATATTTGTGTCCTGTTTTTAGTTAAGGCAGCAACAGTTCAAAGTAACGTTCTTTAATTGTGTATAGTATATATATTTTCCATTCCGGTGGTTGCAGTGATGACTCGTACATAACCAACAAATTCAACTGTTTAAATGATGTTCATCCCAAAAACCAATATTTCACCCATTTTCTTCGGTTTCTTTCAGTGGAAGCTTACAATAGTTTTAAATCCATTTTATTACTTCATTAAAATAATTGTAATTTTAAAAGTACGTGAAAAAGTAACAGCAACACTTGACTGATAACCATCATGGCGTGACCAGGGATGACATATGCAAGACCTTATTTGTTAGAAAAAATCATGAGTTGCGGCTGTAGAGTGACATTAACATTATTAAAATAGCTCAGATTTGTGTATTACAGTACTTTTTAAAGTATCTGTAGTTACATCACAATTAATTGTTTAAAGCTTTAAAGTCATGTTTTAAATCAACAAAATATAGTTTGGATTCCCTGTGACTAACAGCACAGCAAGGTTCGTGTATTTATCTGATAAAACTACAGATGTTTAGATTGCAAAAGTTACCCTACAAAGTGATGGCAGGGGTCACACCCCATTCAATTGAAAGCCCTAAGACATACCTGAAGTATGTCAGGTTATATCTGGACAGACTGTTGGGACTTGGAAAAAAAAGTTGTGTTTTTTACTCGCTTATTACTGAAACTTAATACATGAATATATGTTAAGTTTAGCTCAGCAAGGAATGCCTTACTATAAATTCAACCTGGATACAGTTTAGCCTGACTAATAGTGACATGATTATGTCAGTGCTATGGAAGCCTGAGCTTAGTAACTATGCTCTTTTTTATCAATAAAATTAAACAATTTCATAAAAATTGGAAAACAGATTCAACATCA
Organism: Callitettix versicolor; assembly: GCA_022606455.1. Taxonomy (NCBI): domain Eukaryota; kingdom Metazoa; phylum Arthropoda; class Insecta; order Hemiptera; family Cercopidae; genus Callitettix; species Callitettix versicolor. The sequence goes on along the minus strand of CM040191.1, from coordinate 10,280,139 downwards.
GTTTGAGTACCATGCATAGTCCTAGTGAATCAATGAGCACAATCAGTTTGTTTTGTTTTTTGACAATTTATTAAAACAATTTGTACCTACTATGTCAACCATACTTTATAACTTCTAAAAAAACAATGTTCATTTTGTATAAAATGAAATATTTTTCTAGCTTTCAATTACACATAATTAAAATTTGAAGACATTGATTTTATTTTAAACACTGTAAATACTAACGTGACCACTGTTAATGATTCTGCCAAATTCAGCAGTCTGGTTATTACTTTTAAAACATCAAAGATAAAGTATATGGTAATATTCCTTGACTTAAATAGCAGAGCCTACTCTATGATTAGTGTAATTTTTTGCAAAATAATTGATTTTTTTATTTTAAAAAAATGTATATTTTTTATTAGTGGCAGAAAACCTGATTCAGCTGATGGCAATGACCTTGGCGCAAATATTTTTAGCAGTAACCATCTTTTTGAATTTAACATAAAACAAATGCAATACAATAAAACAAACATCTCTTAACTGCAGTGGTAAATTAGAACCGTAGTAGAAACAGATATGTATTTCTGTTTAATTAAATCAAATCATTTATACATTGTCAATTCATAGGTGTATCTAAGATGAACAAAAGAGTGAATATCACTACCAGGACAGGAAGATTTAAACTTGGACACAAAATAGAAAGTTTTAAGGCCTTCTGAGGGCAACTTTATTGTTCTGTTATGTTCCAGTAAAACTAGGGTAATTAGTGTGAAATGAGGATGTTTATTTTATTTTTTTATTGAAATCTTATGAGTTATCTGTAGTTGAACTTATCTTGCAAACAAAACATTACTAAACATGTATTTTAATTTTTATATGGATGACATATCACACATGTAGATACCTAAAATGTGTCTACTTTAGTGAAAATAATATTAAACTGACAATTCCAGTTACAACAGTGACTGAAATTATCATCGAGCATGTAAAGTCAAAAAATATATTTCAGTAGTTGTCTTATTTCTTGGTTTGTTTGGACATAAAAATTGCTTAACTAGACTGTGTGAGGTAGTGACACCACTGAAATATGTTAACAAAATCTGATTTGTATCAACTGGGTAGGAGTTATAACCTCAAAAATTTCTGGATGCACCTATTTGTCAATTCATGTTATTACTGTTTATTCGGGTATTTGCTATCATTTCTATATGTATATAAAAACTATATATGGCTGCATTTTTTAAATGTGTTCTTTGTATACACAAATGATGACAAATGTCCAAATAAACAGTATTAATAACAAAAATATTCTGTCACTAAACAACAATTTTAAAAAAAGAACATGTCGATGTTCTGCAGCTTTGAAAATTAAGACTGCAGCTTTTATTGAGAGGATTACATGGGCTGCAATAACTTTATGTAATTTATAACATTTCCTAACCTATAAAACTATATACCTTTTGTTTAATAAAACTTCTCCAAATACATATTAGTGTTAAAATACTCAGATGTTATTTTAAGTGTGTGGTTAAGTAAACCTTAAAGTATTAGGGAAACTTTAACTTCACAAGCATAATGAATTGTAAATTAAAAAAAAGAAACGCATTGAATGCACGGGATCATTGCGTATGACGTAATATAAATTCTGACCAATAGGAGACAATAATTCGTCCAGTTTTATGTTTTCCAGAAACAAAGATAAGCAACCATATCACCTTGTTACCTAGCACATGCGCAGTAAGTCTGTTAACAACAATTAGGCTTAGCCAGTCTTTTAATTGGGAATAGTTTATCGCGCGTTGTGAGTTGTGACCGACTTGAGTTGTGTTAAAAGTGAAACAGCATTTTATTTGTGGTCAGTGAAATTTATTTGCAATTAATTGTGGCTTGTGAAGTTTTAATGATGTCTAGACAACCAAAAAGGTTTACAGTGACTTTAACAGATGACAGTAAAAACGGTCAACTTATACCTTCTTCTAAGGCGCCAAAAATCATCCCATCTAAGAAAATGGTTGAAGACGATAATTTAGGTATGCTCAGTTTAAAAATATAGGGTAGCTTAATTCTGTTACTAGAATTAAGTTTTATTTAATAAGTATTACAATAAACATTCGTTTATTATTTGCAAACAATTAAACAATTAAGATTTTAGGTTATGATATCAATCATAATAATCTTAACAGTATTAAAAAAATCATTACACATATTATATTGAATAAAAAAATTACTTGCATAGGTATGTATAGTCTAATTTCTTGAGAATAATATTTACATATAAAAATTTAATACTTAGTTTAGGCATACTTTCTCTTAAATAATACTTACAATACCACAGTATATTTATTTGAGTTAAGTCTAATTAAATCAATGTTTAAAATTATAGCATCATTTTAAATTATGCTTAACTGTAGCAAATCATCCATCTTGTTCTTGCTCATAATTGTACGCTAACACATAATGTGTTCAAAAATATTTATGTAAGTGTATAAATATAAAAGACAATTGTGTGTTATGTGTTAATTATAGTCATAGATTTTAAAAAAAGAAAATGTAAAATAAGGTAATTTTTAATTTGTATAGGAATAATCGTAAAGATAATAATAATTGTAAAGTAAACCAATTATTAAATTTTAATGTGACCTTATTATTAGGCATTGACAACTCATGCAGTAGCTTACATGTGTGGGCTAGGTTGTTAATTTAAAGTAAATGAGTGTAAAGATTTAAGTGGTTTCTGTATTTTTCTTCAGTCTAACAGAATTGATACAGCGTAAATGTGTCAGGTTCCAATAAATGGGCTATAGCATAGGCCCAGCTATTCTCCAAAATCTGGAGAAATTCTTTTTATTAATATAGACTACATTGTTTTATTTTTTAAATTTATTTCTGAACAAAAATTTTTGTGTATGAGCAGATCCTAGATTAGTATTTATTTATTCTTAAGTTTTAGAAATTCATTTTTTCACACCAGCAAGAAGGTTGTGTCCCAAGTTTTAAAAATATCTCAAGGAAATAATAAATGGTCATTTTCAAATTATGTGCAACGTTTTTAATTGGGAAGTTGGATATTATGAACTTATTAAAAGTTGTATAGTTTAATAAAATATTGAATTATTATTATTATTATATATGTATTTGATTGTACATTTACATATTTGACTGATATAATAAATACATAGCCTATATAACAAAAGTTATTAATTAATTTAAAAAAAACTTATAATAAAATACAGTATTCTAATTACATAGTACAGATTAAGTAAAACGAATAATTTGGTTTTTAAAAACATAATAACTGCATTTTGAAATTCCTCAGTAATTTATTCAGAAGTGTTAACAATATGCTAAAAATTAAAATACTGTATAGACCTACTTTATTTTCAAATTTTTTCTTAAAATCCCCCCTCATAAATAACATGTTCTTTCCTAAGTAATATACAATAAAACTATTGTTTAAAAATTGTGTAATATATTATTGTTTCAAAGCAGTAACACTCGTGACAAGAAGTAACACTTTTGACAAAGTTTTAAGAAATTAATTTATTCAAAGCCTGCCAATAGAATAATATGGAATAATATGGAAACCAATAAAATGTATTGGTTTACTAAGGTTCTTACCATTAAAAAAATAAACTTGCAAAATTTAAATCAATTTTTATAGAGATCTCTGATTAAGAAAAATTTTAAAAAGAACAGGGAGATAGAAAATCGAAAGGTACTTCAGGTAATCCTATCTCAGTTAATACCTTCACAACCATTTTAGGCTGTGGTAAAATGACTTAACTTGCTTTAAATGACTGACTCATCATTGTCATTCTTCTTGTAACTGTTTTGTTTATTTCTGTTGCTTACCTATTTAAAAAAATTAACCATATAATCATAAGCTTCTTTATACAAGTGCACTTAGTTACAATAGTTGGCTACTTAGGCTATGTTTGGTATTTTCTTGTGCACCTGTACAAACCAGATAAATTATAACTTTGAAATTATGGTTTTTTCAAAGCACAACAACATTGATTTAAAAAAAAAACCCCATTTATTTCAAAGATATAAAAAACACTGACTTTATTAATTATTTGGCAATAGTTAACCGTTGAACTACATAGTTAATGATTAATGTATACAGTGTTACCAATTTGTATTCTTAGAATATAATTTTATACATACATTGTAAAAACATCTTCACGAGAATAAGTGTTACTTTCCTGGTACGGAGTTATTCAACATCTCTGGTCTTGAGTTTTCCATTTCTCTTTGGATCAATTGTTTCCCAGCTTTCATAATTATCTGATTGTATCTTAGAAAAACCGTTAAGGTTATCATCGCCGTCCAATACCTTATATATATATAAGATATATAAATAATCCTTAGAGTTTTCTAGTTATTTATTTATTAACGAATTTCCACTGGAAAATGAGGTATTGGAACGGTCACCTTGGTAAGACTTGAGAGCTTGAAATGAGCTCTGATCCTGACCTCTAGATCTTTTTTAGAAGTGTGTGTGTGTGTGTGTGTGTGTGTGTGTGTGTGTGTGTGTGTGTGTGTGTGTGTGTGTGTGTGTGTGTGTGTGTGTGTGTGTGTGTGTGTGTGTGTGTGTGTGTGTGTGTGTGTGTGTGTGTGTGTGTGTGTGTGTGTGTGTCAGTATTCACATATGTGGATTATATATATATATATATATATATATATATATATATATATATATATATATATATATATATATATATATATATATATATATATATATATATATATAACATATCTGAATACTCATATAATAAGTTTACAAAATTTTACAATTTAAACAAAAAAAAGTCAAGCATCTTATTTCTCATTAAAATAATAATTAGTTTAGAAAGGAAAATAACGTCGTAGGCTAAATTAATTTAAACTTACCCATGTTTCTTTTTTTGGACAGGAAAACAGTACTTTACTACAGAATTTTAATTTTTTAGTCGATATTTTCTCGTTAGTTAGTAGGAAAGAAATTCCGTTTGATTGACCATTGCCTGTGTTTGCCCCACTAAAAGTGAAACGAGTAGTAGTTATATACTGGCGGTAAACACTCTCATAACTTGATAAAATCACCTAAACGTTCAGTATCGGTATTTGTATTTTCTTCACGTTACATATCAACTTTCTTTATATGGCTTACTCGTTACAAATATATATCCAAATGCGATATTGATCAACTTTTTGCTCTTGAATCTGTTTCTTTTCATTATGATGAAATGAAAAATAAGTACACCATTTTAAATAGTAGGTCATGTATACTGCTACCTCAAATATGTGAAACTGTTGGTAGTACAATTAGTTATATTAAAGCTGTCCACATATATGACATTCTCCCTAAGGATCTCAAAAGATTACATAACTCTATAATTCTAACTATAATGTAATTACAAACTTATAAACAAATCTTTTTAACGAACTATTCATTTAATATGTTACTTTTGTCATAAAATTTATTTTTTTTACCACCAAAGTTGTATTAATTTTAAGTGAGATATCTTCTTGTTATGAAAACAAATTTATTGATGTTAAACATTTTATATTTGCATTTTTACCTTGGATTACGTAAGGCTATTCTTTTATATAAGTCTTTTCATATTTAGTTATAAGTTAGTTGTAAGTTCATTTCCTACACCAGATATCTCTAGCCTATATCTCTGTAAGGTTTACTGTAGTATTGTAATATATTTCACTATGTAAACATTTTCGATTAAGCAAACAAATAAATAAATATGTAAATTAAATACAAACACGTTGAAATTTTCAATTGGATAGTACACTAACAATAGGTACTACATCTATACGACCGAGATGTAGTGAAGGTTGTTGCTAATGGGAAATTTAATTTGATCGTATACTGCATTTCTGCTTAATAGTAGTAGTTTAATCGGTTATTGTTGTTTTTTCTGTCGCTGAAATTATTGATTGCATAATGCAGTAGTTCTAATGTCGATATGCTGTTTTGTAATCTCGAGAAAACTTATGTTGTTACTACGTTGTTTTTGACGTATTTGTATTTGTAATTTGTAATATGTCATTGTTTGTACATACATTTGTCATTTGTATGTACGTCGTTTTTGTGCATAGAAATAGGAAGTTTGTTTTAGCAACTCGACAAGCAAGAAGGTAGTATGGTCGCGTTTTCCACCGGTAGCGCTCCATAGACTCAACTAGAAAGCAAAAATATAAATTAAATGTCAAAAAATATCTTTTTTTGTTTTTCATTAAGTTGTGGGAGTAACACGAAGTACAGTATTCTCTATTCATAATTTGCGCATGCAAATAGGCTCATCCTTTGATGACAGTTCTATTGTAACTTTTCCATTATATAACCGTGGACGAGCGCGCGTGCACACACACACACACACACACACACACACACACACACACACACACACACACACACACACAGTTGATGTGTGTTTACGCTGTTATTTTAGGTATACATTCTTCATTCGTTTGTATTTACGTCGTTTTTGTAAAGTTGATAAGGCGTTAAAAAGGTAGGAAGTCTGTACCCCTCAGCAAGTAAACAAGAGAGTAGGGCCCGTTTTCCATTTGTTACAGTCTGTGGAAGAAGTAGAAGTCCAGGCGTTTGCTGGCTGGCGAGAAATGGTGAAAGAATAGCTTCTTATTGAGAGTTGGCCGGATTCCTTCTATTTCCTCTCGAGCAAGTTATGGTATCTTGTGGTCCTGGTGTTGGTATGCTGCTGAGTAGTGGGTGGTCCTCCTCGATGTTCTGCCGAACAATGATTTTCGACCTGTATTTATAATAGAGATTAAGGCGGGATTTCTTACAATTTCGTTGTTAAAACTAAAGAAAAAATGCACCAGTCAGTTTGAAGATGTTGTGCACGGGAGATGCGATGTGATGCGCCAACAGTAACGCCTGGGTAGAAGTGTATTAGTCTAGCGTAGTATAGACCTAAGAAAAGCGTGCACTGCGAACCAATCGGAAGTGAGTTTTGTCTGACGGCAGTGAATTAGGTTTCGCAGGCTACGGCTCTTTCCAAGCCGGAAGAGAATTACAGGCCTTAGCGTGGTTGTTTTGGTGTTAGTAAGCGGAATTAGGTTGTGTAACTCAGTTCCTATGTTGTTTAGGCGATGATATAATTCAGCGAGAAATGTGAGATGCGAAATGCATTCGAAGAGCGAGAAACGTTCAAACTAGTATAGATTATACTTTGAAAAGAGTTTCGCTGACATAGCCGGCCCTGTTAGTTTCACTGCAGAGCTTTGTGTCAGTGAAGGTAGAATTGTACGATATGTTTATTTGGTGTGCTTGACAAAACACATCCGTAAAATTGTGCTTAGGTCGACTAACTATTTTTAAAAGAAAATTAGAAATAATAGTTCGGATTTTGAAGAGAAAATCGAAAAATATCTTGAATCATTCAATGGTGTATGTTGTCATTGCAAGTTAAAGAACCTATTCTAAGAATAAAATATAGAGCAGAAAAATTGTCACCTCACAACTGGCATTGGCGAGATGCATCAGTCTGTGAAAACTGATGTAAAATAGGCAAAAGAAAAATATTAGGAAAGTAATAAAAGAAAATTTAAATATTCTTTAAAACTTATTTTATATCTTTCAGTACAATTATTTACAATGATTGTAAATTTTGTAAAAGAAGTAGAACTTAGGAAATCATGATTTTTTTCTTCCCCTGTTATCAGTATATAGCCGCATTTACTCCCGTTGTTTTACCCTTACCGTTAATTCTGATCCCTCATTCTCAGACAAAAAAAATGTAAGGTTTGGTAGAGTCGAAATAGGTCTTTCTGCTGTTGCAGTTAACACAAAAAGAGAAGAGAGAACCAAGATAAAATATCTAATTGATTAATCCCGTTCTTATCCTCAATATAAGCGTTACAAAGTGCACAAACGTACATATGTACATACGGACAAAATGTCATGTATATACAAAGTTGGGATCGGAAATAGTGTGACCGGTTTTGAGACCCTGAGAGGCCTCGGATGCCTCCTTGATCTTTTTCCTCGAAGTTCCTCGCAGGGGGGGTGCAGACTAGCTACACCTATTGAGAGGATTTATACGTCCCTCGCGGTACCCGAGTGTAACACACATTTACACTTACAACTTTAATACTTTACACTTACACTTACATTTAGGGAGGCGATAATAGCCTCAATGTGTTTTTCGCCTTAAAATAAAAAAAAATCCTCGAAGCTACGCATATACTATTATTTAATAAAGTAAAATAGGATCTTTTACATTTATTATTTTTTCGGGAGGGGCGGTCGCCCCTCCACCCCCTTTAATCCGTCCTTGGTTGTTACTCTGTGCTTAATCTCAGTCGAGGGTGCTTCAGTAACATCATAATTGTAAGAATTAATACACTGTTTAGGAAGTATTTACAGATACAAGTTCTAATGTCTGTACTGTATCTGGAAGCACACATCAATAGACAATCAGGTTACAACAGAAAAAGTCAAAGTGTTGCACAAACCATGCCCTAGATCGAGTTTCTTGTTTGTAAGCTACAGAGTGCTGTCTTGCATAGAAATATCCCCAGTATTAATATTTGACTTTCTATAGACTATATAAACAAAATTATGTGATGATTGATAAAATATATTACAGTATATATATATATATATTGGTTTTGAAGCTACAGAGTCGAGTGTTCTACGGTCGGTTGTTCAATTATTTTGTTTTTGAAGTGAACAGTTTTACGGTCGCGGTCGGCAAAACATGGGTTTATACATTTACTTTCGCGTCACGCTCGATTCCGTAACGCATACCTCACAGCATATGTACTTGTTCTTGTACATATATATATGTTTATATGTAGACTTAAAGTGACTAATTCTAAACAGCTGATTTCGCACAACAGCTGTTGCTTCAGTATCATTTCAATTGAGGTTATGTATTATTGTTGTTATTAATTTTAAAAATGTATATTTTCTGAATTTGTATAGTTAAATTATTTAATCAGTATGAACTATACCAATTTATGGATCCGAGAATCACAATTATCATTTTTATTATTATATTCGGACTATTTAAAGTCTGCACGCATCCACATTTTTATAAAAATAATTAAATCATAATTATGAAGAAGTACAGTGCCACTTATGGACACTTCCATCGGCCAGTTCCTCAACTGCCTACTTTTATGCGTAATTAAATTATTAATAATTAAAATCATATATTAAATAAAATTGATAAATTTTACTTGAATTTTGTAATTTGTAAAAACATCAATTCAAATATTTTTTTCTCCAATGCATAATTCCCCCGCAGGGAAGTGCAGACTAGCTGAACCTATGAGAGGATTCAGACGTCCCTCGCGGTATCCGAGTCTAACAAACACTTACACTAACAACACTACACTTACGACTTTAACACTTTACACTCAGTTTTACATTTAGGAAGGCAATGTGTTTTTCGCCTTAAAAAAAAAATTCAATGAATAATTGTGTTTCTTAACGCGAGCGTTTTCACTTCTGTCGGCACTACCCCAAGTACCACACGTATCTTTTTGTTAACGATTTTGCCATTTATGTAGGTAATAGAAATTTAATAAATACTGAAATATTTCTTTAGTTTATAAGAAATAAATTACAATCGTGGACGAAGTTTTGAATATCCCGCTCATAATGTAAAACACAGTTTCTTCCTTCAGTTGCCCTAGGCAGCTCCAAACTCCTTCGATATATCAGATTCTTAGGCCACGTGACTGGGGGTAGGTTCGAGATAGAATACTGCGGCAACTTAAATATTTGCTACCAAACACGCAACATGTGATGTTTGTGACTTCTTAAGCCAGGAAAAACGATTAATTCTGTCTAGTTGGAAAATTAATATTATTGCTCCGCAAGCAATAGTAAAATGGGAGTAGTTGAAAGTTCATCCTTGGAGGGTCGTAAGGACATGTGCTTGTCGTAAGTAATTGGTCATTCCTTGCTGTCACATAACTTTCTAATGGGACTCAGGGGCCCACGTCTATACGAGTTCTGCAGGATAAACATAACTATTGAATCTGTATTCGTTTCTGAAATAAAAGTGAAATGTTTGGATTAAGTGGAATTTCCTTGCAGGTGACGTGGAAGGATGATATCCGGCCATTAACTGGCTACTAAAATTTTGTATATTGCTTGAATATTTGGTTGGAAAATTTAAGTATTTCGTTTTTGGATTAAGAACTTCCTTGTATAAGACGTGAAGGATGATATTTGGCCATTGACTGACTACTGACTTTTTTTTACGTTGCTTGAATATTTTTTGGGAAATTTAATTGTTTATTTTTTTGTTTTTGATGCCCTCAATTAAATTGTAAATTTGTTTATGTTTCATGAATATTCTTGTTAACTAGTTTTTAATTAAGCATTTCTTTAAAGCAATGTTCTGCGTGCAGTATCACATAATATTGCAGGCACTGTTTCGCTCTCAGGATAATCACTGTGATTTTAAACAGTCAGTTTGCACTGTGCGCATGCGCGGCCTCCCTACTCGGGCTCACTAACTCGCCGCTATTACGCAAGCATAATGACTCACTGATTTCGAACGCCGGCGCACGTCCTGATTGAACTCCGGGAGACCGCCATCATGCTTGGTTGTGCATTAATTTATGAAGCATGCTCGTTTTGGCTGACCTGGTCTTCGACCGAAAGTAGGGGCCAAATAGCATCGTGGGCTGGAGGCAGTCCGATTTCGGTTAACGTATCAGTGTAGTGACCCCCTCTAGTTAGAATGGAGAGATTCCCTTAATTGTATTCAGTGTTACCTTCAATTAATCCCGGTGATTGCACGATCCCTAAAACGTAGTATATGTTTGTAGCGTAAGTTATACTACAATATAATGTATAAGTAGTTATATGTTTGTCGAATTTAGTTTTAGCCTGTGTTTAGGTTTTAGTGCTCATAAAAGCTGGCGCCCGGTCTATGTGTTAATGGCTGTCCTGGGAGGATCCAAGATATCAAAAGATACACACCACCTTGACCCAATATGAGGCATTTTTGCTGTAAGCTTAGGCCTCTAATTGCTTCACTGCCAAAATAAAAATAAATTCTTACCACGTCTTTTAATATCTGACTAAATTATAATTAATTTTATTCTATTTAAATATCTCTTCTGTACATTGTGTTTCATGGAAATAATATTAAACGTTTACATTTAATGACAGCACTGGGTTCCGGCGTAAATAACGGAAGTGAGTAGCTGATGGATTTAGCGATTCCACTTTACTACTCTCACTCATCTACTAAAGACACAAACATTCACTACTCTACATAGCCTGGCTAACTTTAAAGTGTAAAGTGATCCGTACTGGTAGAATGAATTATACCGACCTAATGGTGTATCAAACGGAGCCCTGGCGAACTCGTGCATGCAGGGCTCTGTTTGGGCGGACTGATAAGCGGGATCTCACCTCACAACAACAATCAGGCAAAACTTCCGTAATGAGGGTCAAGAACAATATAAATAAATGGGAATTATCAGAGCAAGCATCTGCAAGCAATTCAATAATGAGCTGCGAAGTCACCAATTAGAAGTAAGGGAGTTACCCACAGTGAATCCTCTCAAAATCCTAGACTTTATGGAGAATCTAGGACTGGAGAAGGCGCATTAACTAAGTATCCTAGGAATATAGAAAATAGACACAATAGATCCACAAAGGTCGCAGTGCCAAAGCAATCCTAGAAATTAAATAATTCAAGGACATTGGATAACTAAAGGAAGAAAGAGTTTTTTAGTTTTGAAACAGAAATAGACGAAAAGTTGTGTGATGTACATAGTGATGAAAAATACAATGCTTTACATAAGCCTAGTACTAGACAAGAAATAGAGTGTTATGGTCGGATAGTTGGTGAAAAAATGTTTTAAAAATATCTGTTTTATTAACATAAGTAGTTTCCTAACATGTATGACAATTTGTATTACAGTAAAAAAGACACGATGTATTAAATTGTATTTGTAGCGTGCTTACGCCTGTCATCGCCTCAACAACATAGGAACTGAGTTATACAACTTGGTTCCGCATATTAACACCAAAACAACCACGCTAAAAATCCCCGTACCTTTCTCCCGGCTTGGAAATTGCCGTAGCCTGCGAAACCTAATTCACTGCCGTCAACCAAAACTAGCTTCCGATTAGTTCGCAGTGCACGCGTATCTCGAGTCTATACTACGCTAGACTAAAACACGTCTGCCCAGTATTGCTGCCGGCGCATTACATAGCATCTCCCGTCAAAAAAAGTTTTGTTCTGATTGGTGCGTTCTTTCGCTAGTTTTAAAAATGAAATCCTGAGAAATTATGTCCTCCATAATTTGTAGTATAAATACAGGTCGAAAATCGTTGTTGGGGAGAATATCGAGGAGGAACACCCACTACACAACAACTGCACAGCATCTTACCAACAGCACAAGACACCACAACTTGCTGGCCAACCAACTCGATTATACACAACAAACAGACTTCTTAGTTTCACTTCACGTCGCAGCCCGCTGCCGACTTGGTAATCGCCCGGACTTCTATTTCTCCCACAGACACGCCTTCGAAAATTCAGTTAATCCTGCGATAAGTAGTCATAAGCATCTCGTGTTTTCCCTCGCAACACATTTTCTAATTACCTACGCCACTTGTTTACTTCGATTTGTGCGAGTGAATTCTGTTGCGTTAATCGTCCACAGACTGAGCGCCTAACTACTTCATCAGGTAGACTGAAACTACGTGCATGCACTTTACTCTTTCCAATATTCCTTTTTACAGGCAATTTAACAAAGTTTCTGTTCTGTTCTGTAATCACTTGACTTGCCCGTTATATCGCGATAAATCAAGCAGGGAAATTTTGTAAACGCGCAATACCGCTGGAAAATACGCTACTGAAGCAGCCATCATGGTAAGGCCCATACCTGAAACCTTGAAATGATCGCCGATTTTGACTTCTAGGTCATTTTCTAAGGAGTCGTTAATATACAGTGTGTCGTTAATATACATGAAGTGGTTTACGCATTTGATTCTCCATTAATTTCTCATTCCTCGTTTGATCATTTTGAAACTATACATACTTTTTAAAGAAGATACCAGAAATAGTATGTGAGAATTTTATCTGGCTGATGTTTGCAGAGACAAAATGGCGGTAAAAATAAAGTATAGAACTGATTTTGTTTTTTTTTCAAATAAAATTTTATTTTTAATTATTATTTTTTTAAAAATTTAATTAGATACAAACTAATTAACAGAAAACTAAATATCGATGAACATTTCATAAATCAGACCTATTCAAACTGGAAACCATCCACAGCTACACACTGATAACAACGCCGAACAAATGAATCGTTCGCTCTTGAAAATAACTCCCGAGGTTCCGAAATAATTCCTCTTCGATAATTCCAACGTGTCAAAATCGTCATTGTTGTTGGGTGTACACGTTTTCCCCATGTATGTATAGTTTCAAAATGATTAATGGAAGAATGAGAAAATAATGGAAGATCAAATGCGTAAACCTCTTCGTGGGACACAGTATGTTAAAGCGCACGTGCTTGTGTGTTTGTGTTAGTACACTCACGTTAGTAATTTTAGTCCGATTTGATTCAAACTTTACGCAAAAGTAGATTTCCGTAATCGCTTGAACAAGATCGTTAACCAGCAGCAAGTTAGTTTAACAGTTTCAAAATGGCGGACATTTCCTTTTTTTAAATTGATTTTTATCTTCAGTAATTTTCAATTTTAAAAATTGCATCAAGTACCATTAACATTTTTTTAAATCAGTTGAAATTAGGAAATTTAATTTGACGGCGGTCGGGGCTCATTTTCTTATTTTAAATGCAAATTTAGATGTTTAAAAAGCTAGTAAATGAAGATGTTAGTGCTGATTATGATGGTGAAGTGATAATTTCGAAAAAGGTTAAGCGAGACAGCTGCGTGCCGCGTTTATTTGTTATTTAAGTTAGTACGCTTTCAAAGTCAGTAGGAATACAACCAAGTACAATTATGTTTTTAGCGAACGCATAATCTAAACGCCTGTCAGATTAATGTTTACGCCTGGCATAATTTTTACGCCTGTCAGTATATATAAACGGGCGGACATATACAATATATGTCGTAATGTTATTAGACTTGATAATTTGCTAAATGTTCAGGCGACATAAAGAGAACAGCTGTTATAAACTTATTAAAAAATCTTAGGCTGTGGCGGACTGGCCGACAGATACTTCTTTTGGCATGCTGACTGTATACTGTTTCGCTATTATGATTTAATTATTTTCATAAAAATTTAGATGCATGCAGAAAAGGGCAACTCTTGAAAATTATTTTCGTATTAAATTTCGCATGTGTTATAGGCACACATCTTAAAAACTAACTGAACTGTCACAGACTATGAATTTTAGTATCTTAGGTTATATAAGGACTTTAATAATTAATCAGTTTATAACCCTACTTTTGACTGTTATACTGTCTAAGCATAATAATAAATATGATATTTGTGATTCTGGCATTCAAAAATTGGTATAGATCATATATAACGAATAATTTAACAACACAAATTTAGAAAATACACCTTTTTAAAATTAACAAGAACAATAAACATAACCTCAATTAAAATGATATTGAAGCTATTGTGCTAAATCAGCTGTTTAAAAGTAGTCACTTCCAGTCTATCTACACACACACACACACACACACACACACACACACACACACACACACACACACACACACACACACACAAGAACAATATACGCTGTGAGGTATGCATTACGGATTCAAGCGTGACGAGAAAGCAAATGTTTATGCCCACGTTTTGTCAATCGCGACAATACAAGTTTTTACTTCAAAAATACATTTTATTAATCAATAAACATACAAAATAACGTAATAATGTTTTGAATAGTAATGTTCACTAGAGTGCGCGTATGGATGTGTTAGAGCGTTCCCTAACGACAAACTGAATTTTTTCCCGTGCAAAACATGCACCCATACCTCGCGATAAGAAATAGTTACTTAAAATATAGGCGGTTGCCAAAATTTTGTCGGTATTTTCCGAGCTGGATTTTCCGGGGACTGAGCGTGCGCACGTGTTGTTTGAACATTCTAAGCGCTTCGTTTTGAACCCTTTCAAATTATTTATTAAATTCGAGAAAGTGAGCAATGCTTTTACACCGTGTTTACAGTTCAGAAACATTCGCGAGAATTTTGCAAGTGAAACGCTAACTTCGTTATCGAACAAATAAACTCAAATGACGGCCGTTAAAACTTTTCTGCGTTGAAAATTATTTCCTTATTGCTCACATTTCAACTTGTTTCGCTTGTTTTTTTAACGCCAAGGAGAAAAACAGTAAATGTCCTTAGTACTGGAAATATTCCCGAGCGGCAGTGTCAATGTAAACGGGCTAGAAGTACAATAACCATTATAAAAAGCGTGCCCGATATTAACGGCTAAAGTCCTAGTGATTGGACTATCTGCTGCTACGAACGCTGCAAGCTGCAAGGAGACGTTTGAGAAAATATACAGTACTATTATCAGTTTAATTGTAGTTGAACACTTTACCGCAAGGTGCCACCAGCAGCGAGCTCTAATAAAGAGTTAAACCCATCACCTGCTCACTTCCGTTTCCTACGCAGAAATCCAATGCTCCCAGTAAATGAAAACTTTTAATATTATTTCCGTGAAACACCAAGTATAGAAGAGATATTTAAATAAAATAAAATTTATTATAATTTAGTCAGGGATTAAAAGACAAGGTAAACATTTATTTTTATTTTGGCAGTGAAGCAATAAGGGGCCTAAATTTGCTGCAAATATGTCACAAAGGCGTTGGGTGAAGGTTGTGTGGATCATTTGATATCTTGGATCCTCCCAGGACAGCCATTATTACATAGTAGGGATGGGAACTTCTGCTATTTTTAAAAAATATCAACGAACTGTTTGTTGGAAAAAAATAACTGTTTGGAAAAACAGTTTGAAAAAAACAGGTTTAGAAAAATGAAACTCGAAGTTGTATTACCAGCTAAAACATAAGCACAAACGATCAGTTTTCTAAGACTACTTTTTCATTCCCATTACCACCATGTCCTTAACTGATTTTGGGTGTAAAACATTTAGAAAAAAATAATTAAATGAAGTAATAATTAAATTACATTCTCAAAACGTAATATATATGTATGCCATTTTATATTTACAAAATGCAATGAATTTCTAATAGAAGCATTATTTTTTTTACTTAAAAATTAAATAGCCTTTGCATATTTACTGAAATGCAAACAATTTATAATATTTTTAGTTGATTAAAAATATTGATGATTGATAATAAATATAAAAAATACGTTTAAATAAAATTAGGTTATGTATTAAAATTAGGTTATGTGAGATGTTACTGTCATATTTTTATTTGGGAGAAAGTAGGTTTTCATTTTTCAACACTGAAAAAAGTAACCTTAATAAGTAAAATATAATAATAAGAACATAGGCCAAATATGTTTAAATAAAATTGGCTCTATATAGTTACAGAATTATAGGTTATTAACATTAGGTTATTACAGGTTAATGATAGGTTATTAACCTAAAATAACCTAAAATTATTCAAGATATAAACAAGAGTAGATATTGTGAATTTTAAAAAGTCCACACATCCAATAAATAATTAAAAACTATGCACTTAATTCTAAAAACATAAAAAAAGTATAAGAAAACTTTCAAAATTGTCCACTAAATATTTTTAAATTTCTAAACACAAAGTAAACTACGGAGAAAAACTAATATAAAACACAATTATGGCTGTTTTTACAGTTTAAAAAATGTTTGAACAACAAATTTTACATTTAAAACTTTCAAACAACTCGTTTAAAAAATAGAGATAAACTTTGACAACGCCCAAACAGTTCTTACTTCACCACGTTCCAACAAGAAATAGAGGAGAAAAGTATAGCAAATAGCAAGTTAAAGAAAAGGTGTTTGTACTGTTGTCAACAGTTTAACAGGAAAATAGCAAGAAAAATGTTTTAGCACTTGCGGCAACGTTCGAATATAACGTAGGTGTTGGGGAAGTCCAAACTGTTGTTCCTTGTTTAACAAATAACGATCCAGTCCAATTCAAACTGTTAGTTTCCGTTTGACAAAGCAGTTTGTTTTTCGTAAATAGAATAACAGTTAGTTTTAACAGTTTGGAGTTTTCTTACCCATCTCTATTACATAGATCGGAAGCCAGCTTTTATGAGCATTAAAACTAAACAAAGGTTAACTGAATTCGATAAACGTATAACTACCATCTAGAGATTGCGCAATCGCTGGGATAAAATGAAGGTAACACTAGACACAATTAAAGGAATCATGCAATGTCCCACGACGCCACTTTTCCCCTACTTTCGGCCTAAGACCAGGTCAGCGCCCCTTGAGGTCAAAACGTAAAAACGCATCTAATACGAGTATGTTTATATTCTATGGCAGTGTTCACCTCAAGTTTTTAAATTATCGCAATAACATAACTTACTGTTTTTTTAAAACTTTAGCACTGTCATAAATTATGATTTATGCAACAGACTGACGCCCTCAAAAATGTCAGGGTCATCTCGTGACGTGGTAACAGTAATTTTGTTTTCATTGTTGTAAGGTATCGCATAAAATTAGTAGACGTGCAGTGTAGTGTTCGTGAAACATTTTCTAAGTCAGTTTTCCTAGATTTGTAATAGCAAATTCTGTGCAAACAGTCCTTTGCGCCTTTAAGTAGTAAATAAAAGAATTAAAAATCGCCTTGCGTGCCTTAATTACTAACTGAGCGCCTAAATACTGTGTTGTTTTTTCCTTATGGCAGAATTTAGGGATCATCCCGTCACCGTTATACATACTATGGCATCCCAATACAGCACGGCAATGTTTTTTTTTGTCTGTCCTTATACAGTCCTGAACGCGGCACTCGACATACAGTGTGTTCTAGTGACTGAAAACAAAAATTTCTTTTACTGAACCAAAAACAAAAATCACGTATCATGTTTTCTCTTCATTTCTATTTTAATTACGTTATTTGTTCGAAAACACGACAAATTATTATAGCGAGTTTATAACAAAATAACCTAAAACTTATTATACCCTATCAGCTGTTCAATGAAATCAGCTGATTGTTACGAATTAATATAAAACAACTGATCTTTTACTATAACATAGCTAGTTTTTAATAATATAACCTGAAACTTATTATACCCTATCAGCTGTTCAATAAAATCAGTTGATCGTTACGAATTATAACACAACTGATCTTTTACCACTACATATTTATGAAAATTAATTTAACGATTCATTTCGTATATTTACATTGGTCAAACTTCTTAGTAGTTTCCGTAGTGTAGTGGTTATCACGTGCGCCTCACACGCAAGGTCCCTAGTTCGATCCCGGGCGGAAACAGGAAATTTCCATTATAATTAAAATAATATAAGACTTGGAACGCGCAAAATATACTATTATATACTAGTATAAATGTGTGCATCCAACCAGCCCTCAAAACGTGTTTCCTGATTTCAAGTAAGCAGTAATATCTTTTTTTCATTACACACCTTTTGTATATGCACGCTTGCTAGTTAAGAACTGACGATACATAATGTTTAACGATTTTTTTCAGACCCTCCCTTAAATACATTATCTAGTAGATTTGTGAAAAAGTTTCTGTTGGTTTTCAGAAATCTGAATTTTTGACAATGATCGATTTTTATTTTTTTTCTACTGATCCTCAACCGCAATGCCTCCAGGGGTATCGACTAATTATACATGTTTATTGCTTGAGTGTTGCTTTTAGGCTACAAGCTAAAATTAAATTTCCCCCAAAATATTATACAAAATTCTTTTTGTATGAATTTATTTGAATTATTATTTTATTGTTGAATTATTTTGAAAAAATTATTTGAAATGTGCCTCTTCTATAAAGAGCACAACATTTGTGGGGAGAAAAAAAATCCCCTTCACTAAATCTTGTACAATCGTTAAGTTTATAGGAGTGCATTATTAGATCTCGGTGCAAAATTCTAACGTAATGCTTGAATTTGCATGCGAAATAGAGATTTGATTTTGCAAGCGCAGCTAGTGTAAAATATCTCAATGTCCTCGTTCAATTATTTATTGCTGTTTTCCTGCAAGTTCATAGAATCTCACTTAGATATTTGAAAGCGAAGCTCCGCATTGGGTTACTATAATGTGGTTTGTGCTAACCAAATTCAGTAATTGGTGTCTGTATTAGGTGTATTTTGCTTTTTTAAATGGTATTGTAATCTTACTTTCATTCTTATTTTTTTTTGCAGTCTCTCTCTCTCTCTCCCTCCCTCCCTCCCTCCCTCTCTCTCTCTCCTCCTTTATCCCTCTCCCCTCCTCTCTCTCTCTCTCTCTCTCTCTCTCTCTCTCTCTCTCTCTCTCTCTATATATATATATATATATATATATATATATATATATAATTTTGATCTTACGTACAATACAGTATCTCACGAGATCAGCACTGATAGGTGGAAGTTCTACCTAATAATTTCTGCAACTCATTATAGGTAGTTCATTAATTTTACGCTGAGTATACTGGCTACGAGACGAGGCAGGGAGGGGATTTGTTTACATGCCAAGTTGACAATAGCTGTCACATGACGTGAAATGAGCGACAATTGTGTTGTCAAAAGTGTGTACAGACGTATTTCATTTTTGTCCACCTCCGCGCAGAGTGAGAAAGTTACGATACCGGTGTATTGATTAAATAATGTTGCTGTATTCGTTTCATTACGCGAACACTGACAAACCGTTACTTTTCTGTGGATTATTATGGATCATATTTTGTGATTCCTTAACTATATTAATAAAAGAAAAAGTTCGCGCGCGTGCGTGTACGCGCGTATATGTGTGTGTGTGTGTTTGTGAGCTCGTGAAGTACAGCCAAATCTATGGCACCCGGAGATCTAAAATTTTCAACGTAGAAAAACAGCAGAAGTTGGAACAATAAGTCTATGACGGATTTTAAAATTTCTATTAGATGTTTTAAATTAAATATTTAAATAAAAATAACACCTGTTTATGCAGAACACTTACTGTGGGTAACGTTTGAATTTCACAGGCAACGCCGTGTACTCATTGCTAGTGTAAAATAAAACGCATCCATTACAAAATATCGATTGTGCAAATCCTCCTTTCTTCTGTCAATCACCCTGTTTATTTATTTATTTTTTTATTGTTCCTTTAACCAGAATGCCGTTTAAATGAATTAAAAAATACTTCGTACTGACAAGATGAAAGTGTTTAACAAAATTTGATTTTTGAACTATTCATTTCGATTATGAACCTTCCTATATGTCAAAAATTTTTTAGATTTTCAACGTTATCGATTTAGCGGGATTTTCGATAGACGTAAGCTACGCGATAGTTTTGATTGGGTTTTTTGAAGAATTAAAGGTCCTTATTTAAAAAAAACTTGTGCAATATTTTACCGCGTCTGTAGTGCACTGCTTTGTCAAAGTGGTGTTATCAATATTTAACAGCCTGGAGTGAGTGCGATAAAATTTACGAGATAAGTCGCCAATATTTGAAGAAGATTAAAACGTGAATTATTTATTTTCACGTAAACCAATAAATAATACAGTTGGAAGTATTGAGAAACTTATTTCACCCGGTATATCGATAGCTTTTCAAAAGTATTTTGCTATAAAATAGTTTTATTTAGCAGGTTACATAACTTTCGACCGTTTAACAGGTGATAGTGCAATGGCCAGTTAGACTAATGAGGACGGCAGTAACTGCGTCTCGTACTAATAACATTAAGGTGCGGAGTTCAGAGACGAAGCAGCAGACCGATTGGTGCCTTGTCACATCGACCACCGAGCCCTTACACAATAATTTGCAGGCATTAACCGGTAATGCACGTAACCTTACCTTTAAGTTACAATGGTAATAATCTATCGTGTGTGTGTGTGTGTGTGTGTGTGTGTGTGTGTGTGTGTGTGTGTGTGTGTGTGTGTGTGTGTGTGTGTGTGTGTGTGTGTCTTGAACAGATGAGTGAGAGTAGTATGAGCTAGAGGTGAATATAACTGTTAATTTGTAAGCAGTACAAACATACATTTTTTTTTTTTTTTTGGTGTTTAACGTCCGACTATTGTGCACACTTGGGCTAATGCAGACGGTGGGATGATTTATAGCGTATGAAAATGCCAAGCCCTCGCCGGGAATCGAACCCGGGTCCTCGGGGGTGAAAGCCTAGTACGCTATGCACTAGACCACCGAGGCGGCTGTACAAACATACAAATACACGTTGAGTTTTATAGATAATGCAGATATACATAAAAATATTATATAAAATAATCTACGTAATAAAAAGTAACAAGTTGAACAAACTTACATTTATTACTTACAGTTTATTAACAGTACCGGTTAATGGTCTTAATTCGTTCCGGAACTGAGACTATCTGAGCAGACTGCTGTGCGCATCAGCATTCACAATAGAGGCTTATGGAAAACATTTAAATTTGTTACATGGGAAAAATATAATTAAAGTCTCACTTTTAATATGTCAAAAATGAAGAATGAAGATAATTCACAGAACAGAAGTCACGCTTTATTTTAACTAAATTAATACAAATGTAATTATGTCACATTTATATACACACAGAACAAATCAATACTGTACACGTTTTTAGTTCGTACTGTAGCTTTTTTTAGTTTAATAGTAACAGTTTGTTTTTACTTCCATTATCACAAGCACTTCTTTTAGGACCCATTTAATTAATATTCACAAAACAATTAAACACACAGTAAAAGAGTTGATGACACACTAAATAAAATTAGGTATTATGACAGAAAATGGGATAGGATTGGGCATACTGAGAACATAAAACTAAGAAATATCGTGTTAGCTATTGCCCTGCAAAAACTAAACACCCATCAATCAAAAGCTTGTTTGTGTTTACGCATCACAATGTTTATTACTGTAGCACAGCCCAATGTTTCTATATATTTACACATCTGCTTAGTAATAATTTAACAAAATGAAACACACACACGCACACACACAAATTAATAGGATATATTCAGCCTTTATTCGGAACTAAAACTGTTATGCCGTATGCGGGTCATTTTTCATTCCGTGAATTACACCGTAGTCCAGGTCGATTATTAATAAAGGGGATTTAATAAGTAAAATAGCCTTCAATGAGTAATATATGCCATGCATAGGGTTCATCTTATTTTCTCATTGACAGTAATCACTACACACAGTAAGATAAAAACACCGTCCACAGTAGTGGCATTAGTCTTGCAGTAATAATTAATGTAAACTACGTTACTTGGTATGCATGAGATGTAAATGTGTCTGTCACCCGGGGCGAGACAATGCCGTGTAAATATTTAAATTTTATAACGCTGTTGGCAATTTTGTTTAGTATTTGTTAACTTACTATCGTCACTTCTAATGCAATGCCGCTATTGGTACTGCACTAACTTTCTCGCTAACCTCAGTGGCCGACTCGAGGCCTTAGAAAAGAGCGCTGATCCTGACCTGTAAATCATTTTTTGAGGACCATTATAATTTATAAATATAATTATATTGTTTTATAATATATTTGTTTGTTTGTGTGTGTGTGTGTGTGTGTGTGTGTGTGTGTGTGTGTGTGTGTGTGTGTGTGTGTGTGTGTGTTTTAGCACGCTCACGTTCGCAATTTTAGTCTGATTGATGTAATTTGGAAACATTAAACATTAAAAGTTGATTTTGATTTTAGCTTGGACACGTTCGTTAACCAGCGAAATCCGTTTAACAATTTCAAAATGGCGGTTATTGCAAATCTTTTTTTCTTTTACGAATTTTTGAAAATATGATTTAGCAGTTGTAATCAGCGTTAAAAACTGCGTAAATTAGCTTTTTAATTTAAAGCAAGTTGACTTTTCCTGGCAAAAACGTATAAGTTTATTATCACCGTGAAGCAAATTTATCGTTTCATAACCTAAAATATATTATATTAAAATATTAATAATTTAGAGCACAAATATATTATATATATTTTGTTATATATATATATATATATATATATATATATATATATATATATATATATATATATATATATATATATATATATATATTATATATTATTATTATTATTATCTGCTGTTGGATCACGCAAAGCACTCCGACTCATGTCTTGCTCCTTCTAAATCCTCCACACCTCCCTCGTCCTGTCCCCATGGATCCTCTTCCGCTCTTCCGTCCATTTTACCCCTGCTCTCTTTGGGATTTCATTCTCTGGGACCTTCCAACCGAGCATCTTTCACCTGTATGCGTTCCTGTCTTCAACATCTGTTGAGTCTATTTCTACGTCATGTAGGTCTATTCTGACTTGTGCGATCCACGATACACACACACACACACACACACACACACACACACACACACACACACACATATATATATATATATATATATATATATATATATATATATATATAAAATTAGGATATATATATCGTAATTAAAATCTAAAACAAAATAAACAATAACAACAATATAAATCAAATCGAAATTAAGAAATTAAATTTGACGGCGGTCAGGGTTCGTTTTCGTATTTTCAATGCAATTTGAACGTTTAATATGTCAGTGTATACAAATCAAATGCTGTTTATGACGATAAAATAAGAGTTTCAGAATAATGGTGGGATCACAAAGTTATTTTTATAAATTCGCCTCCATCACGTCAGCGAGAAGGCTTCGTGCCGCCATAAAGCCGGGTTCAGGCGTTATATTTGGAGAATAAATTGACAATAAATATAGGTTTTTAGCCAACGCTCAGATAACCATTTACTTACAATAACAAATTTGTGTTGTTGTGTACATCAGTTTTTGTAAACAAGAATCATGTATTCGCAATTACAGACGTAATGAAATCTTCTCCCCTCAAAACGCCCGACTCATTATTGCCTCCAGCTAGTTCAATTTCCACTCAATTTCCTTCCCCTCGTCCTATCCAACAGATTGCATCGGGTTGTGTACAGTATGGAACTGTTAACTAACATCTGTGCATGTACTGGATGATAGGGTACTTGTACAGTACTCGTAAGCACATCTTGGAGATTTATTTACAAAATAGTTGGCCTACACTACTTTGCTAGAAGTGCTGAAACCACGTCACGGGTATTGCTTGAAAAATAATCGTTTGATTTAGAGTCGATCTGTGTAGGGGAAGAATCGAGTTTAGTTCCAAATTTTACCGCAAAGTAAACTGTAACGTTAGGCACCGTGATTCAATCTTAATAGGTCCATAAATCGGACTGTTGAACACCATAAAAATCATAGCTGTCCCACTGACGTCATGGAAACTAATTAATTAGTTTACAAAAGTAATATCCTACCAAATTTTTGAAATATGATTTCATCATTAGAAAAAAGCATTAAAATTCATATAACATTTTAAACTTTCAAGTTGCATTGACGATAGGAATTGATCCCTGACCGCCGTCAAGTTAAATTTCTTAACGAAATAAAGTGATTATGATGCACTTAAATATGAAGTAGTACTGAATTTTTGATTGTTTTTCCCTCTCATTGTCGAAGTTCTTCTAAAAACGTTCGATAGACGAATAGAACGTTTTAGTAGAATTATATTGCATACATTAATAGAACATATTTGCATTTCAAGGTCAGTGGGAACAATTAAGGCGAAAGTATATCTATCTCGAAGATAACAGCTGAATTGTGCCAACCTGACTTGTAATACCGTTTTTTCTAAAACGGCTAGAGAGATTAAGTCCTTGGCACTGTGGTTTCTTCAGGATGTGAAAAATTCATTGAGCAGGTTGTATTTTCCTAGAAAAAAAACCGCTTTTCGAAGCTACGATTGCCTATTTGTCTTTTTTTTAACAAAGCATAACATTTTTTTTAAGACAGGAAATGGGAGTTTTTCGATACGAGAAATTCATTGGTCGAAGACCTATTTTCGGAAAAATTGAAATTTTCACTGATCGAGGACTTACATACGAGAAAATTTATTTTTCCGCTTTTCCGACCTACCAACTGTGTTTTTTGAAAACAGCTACAGGAATAGTCTTACAATCAATTGCCTCTTTGAAAATATTGTGGTAATATTTTCATGGGTCCTCCAATACGATAAATCCATTGACCATAGTCCTATTTCCGAGAAAATAAATTCTCCTGTTTTTCCGAGATACAGCTTTTGGTTTTCCCTAAAACGATTCTTGCAAATCCAACAAAAACGTGGTTCTTTTTTTTTGGCTGTGTTTAATTTATTTTTCTCCCATTAAAATTGTTATTTTCAGATATCAAGCCGTTTCCAAACTTTTTAACTCCCTTTATAATTTTGTTTATAGTTGCAAGTATTTACATAACAGTTCTTATTACCAGACGAGGTCTTGCATTTTCTTCAGCAGTTCTTATAAACGTTCGATAGACAAGTAGAACGTTTTAGTACATTTTTATTGTGTACATTAATAAAACGTATTTGCATTTCAAGGTCAGTGGGAACAATTAAGGCGAAAGTATATCACGAAGATAACATTCATAATAGCTTAATTGTGCCAACCTGACTTGTACACCGAAATAATGTTTTTAAGGAAAACAAGTCAATTTTCTGGTTTAATCGACTGTTAAATTGCCGCACTCGGTGAAATTATTTGAGGCCGGCAAGCTATCGTTCACAAAATAAATAAAATAAACTGTGCATTATAGGTAGCAAAAACTTTAATATTTTATTTTATTATACATTCTTATGAAAATCTGATTTCACCATCGTAACGATCATGCGCGTCTGCGTTCGTGCGAGAATGTTTGCCATCTTGAAATTAAATGTATTTTATTTTTTCTAATTGGACGGTGGTTCTGTGATACACGATTTAAATGTAAAATCCGACGTAAAAGATGGTGATGAAGTCTGTGTTTTTTATATATAAATATGTTATCAGTTATTTTCATTCAAATGAGATAAAAATAAATTTATTTTTATTGTAACTTTAATTATTATGTAACCTTTAAAAAATACTTTTAAATTTTTTGAAGATTCTTAATAGGGAGGAAAATAATGAAAAAACTTTTTTTTCAAGGTTTTAAAAAAAATCTACTTAAAAAACTGTAGCCGATATAACTAATTTTTTTACAATAGGCTAATACTAAAATTACCCTTCATTTAATGCATGACAGTGCCATTCTGATATATAATACGATTACAACTTTTAACACAGATAGCAGTCAGTATTCGATAACTTCCTTCTTGTCTTAATGTCAGTGTATTCCGATGTTGTTTTGTAGAGTTGTGGGGATATACAAAAGAATTACTGTATTGTAGATGAATCTGGTGGAAATAATATTACTCGTCTATGTCCGTACGTTCACTTTTGGAACTGTACGTTGTTTAAAAGTTGTTGATTAAACAATTAGGTTGATGGATCCCATATTGCAAAAAATATGAATATTTGCAGTATCCACACACACTCTTACTTCTTCAGGATATTGTGTCTGTGTACGCGCGCGCACGGGTGCGCGTGTTTAAATATGGTTTCTATGAACAAAAAAAACCTAGAATATAATCAATTGCTATTCCTACCTACACGTTTTTCATGAAAGTCTTTGCCTCTCTTTCTCTCTCTCTCTCTCTCTTTCTCTCTCCCTGTCTCTTTCTCTGTCTGTGTTTGAGTGTGTACGTGTAGCATTTTTAAATTAAACTGATGATTATTGATGAATAACTCTGCTAGCGGGGTTGGCTCTCAGTGCAAGCACGGATGACTTTCCGTTTTAAACGAATACATGTTTGGATCGTGATGATACAATAGACTACACGTGAATAAGGCTCACTATTGAAACATCATTAAAAGGATTGTATAAAGATAAATTATTCAATACATATTTGATTTCTGGATTCCTTTCACTTGCAAATCTTGGCATGTGAATCGATGAAGTTATTGTTGCTGTGTTCAGTACAAGGCGAGTCTGAGCCTTTCCAAGTGCAACCTCTGGTATAACTAAATCTTTGCTTGTTTGTTAGCGAATTTTCATTGGAGTGCCATCATGGTAAGAACCAGCTCGGACCCGGATCCTGGAATGATCTGGTATATCCTGATCTATGAATCAGTTCTTACACGTGCGCACACACACACACACACACACACACACACAAGCAGATACACAAGCACACATATGCACGCGCCACATGCACACAAGTGTGTATGTGTGTGAGAGAGAGAGATCGTGCGTGCGCGTGCGTGTGCGTGTGGGCGTGTGTATGTGCGCGCGCGTGCGTCTAAATTATATAAACACGTATGTTGTAGAGGACATATAAACACGAATGTAGCTCTGTGGTTGAGGAGACTTGACAATATTTTCGAATATTGTGTTGTAAAGTAATTTACAAAATACTTCGGCTTTTAATAATAACAGGTACTTATTTTAGTAATTATAATTGACTATTAGTAATCAATTTTCCAGTCGGTCAGTTGCGGAAATCGGTTAGGCCATACAGTCTATGGGGATGCCAGGTTCACGTAATCTGGTAATAACCGCTGCCTTCAGGGGATGCCAAATATATGGCGCTTGGTTAAACGTAACTCACAAGCAATTAGTCTGGTGTGTTATAATTCTGTTTTATCTGTTCTGACACGTTCATGTTGGAATAAAATGCAATACTGTAGATATAACCAGCGCGTATTTCAATTTACATGTGATTGTGTTCCGAATTCGCAAAGCCCGTAAAACACACATATTAATGAACATATTGTTTATTTGGTGTTTCAGTTTTTACGTTGTATTTTCACTTAGTTTTTTTTATTGTAGATACAGTGAACAGTATTAAAGTGTACCAATTGACGACAAAAACACGAAAAGACATAAGGAAAAAATTCAAAAACATGTAATATGTAGCCTATCGTGTTTAGGGCTGGTTGTGATGTTAGGTTATGCGTGATGAGAGTGCACAAATTTATATTGATATTTAATAATATATTTTACGCGTCGAAAGTCTCTTAATTATAATGAAAATTTCCTCTGTTTCTGCCAAGGATCGAACCGGGGACCTTGTGCATGTGAGGCATACGTGATAACTACTACACTACGGAATCTACGAACACGTTTGACCTATTTAAATATATGAAATGAACCGTTAATTTAATTTTTATAAATATGTATTAGTAAAAGATCAGTTGTTTTATATTAATTTGTATCGATCAGCTCTTTTCATTGGACAGCTGATAAGCTATAACCTTAATTTTAGATTAAGTTGTTAAAGACTAGCTATCATAATATGTCGTGTTTTCGAACAAAGTATCGTAATTAAAATAAAAAGGAAGAGAAAACACGATACATGATTTTTATTTTTTGGTTCAATAATAGGAACTGGCTTTTTATTTGTACCATTAAAAAAAAATTAAAACAAAAATAGAATCGTACATTACCTCATAATACAAGTACAGTAACACTCTACTTGAGGAAAATAACAAGAATTTAAAAAGGAAAAAGTAACTTTTAATAAATTCTTTAAACTAAACGTAGCATAAATAACAACAAAACGACGACCAGCTACATTCTGAAAAGATGACGAACTATATCAATCCCCCTTTCCATCCACCGCAAACATAAATTAATTTACACAAGAAATTATACTTATTTTTTATTATTATTTGCGGCAAATACATGCACTTATCCCATAATATTAATATGAATGCGTGAGTAAATATTTTATCTGAAACGACTCTGACGATTTTCTTCAACATTTGGGTTTTGGGTATTTTTTAGTATTCATTGGTCAAAGTTTTACTTGAAAATTCATTTCCTCGCTTTACGGAGAAGAAATTTTCTTGTTTTTTTCTAAAACGGCTAGAGAGATTTTCTTAAGACTTTGACACTGTAGTTCCTTCAGTATGTGAAATTCATTGAGCAAGTTGTTATTTCCGATAAAATAAATTTGCTGTTTTTCCAAGCTACGATTGCCTATTTGTCTTTTTTTTTAAACAACACGTAACATTTTTTAAGACTTTGGCAATGGGAGTTTTTTGATAAGAGAAATTCAATGGTGGAAGACCTATTATCGGGAAGATTGAAATTTTTACTGATCGAGGACTTATATACGAGAAAATTTATTTTTCCGCTTTTCCGACCTACCAACTGTGTTTTTGAATAGCTACAGGAATAGTCTTATAATCAATTTCCTCTTTGAAAATATTGTGGTAACATTCATGGGTTCTCCAGTACGATAAATCCATTGATTATAGTCTTATATTTCCAAACATTTTTACACCCTTTATAATGTTTTTATAGGTGCAAATATTTACTTAATAGTTCCTATTACAGTATAATGCTGGAAAGAACGTACGAGGCGAAGACTTGCATTTTCCTCTTTAAGAATAAATCTTGCGTTGACTTAAGCGGTCATTAATTTCCCTTAACGCCTGATAAAGCGTTTGACGCAGCTTGGTTAACAATGAAGGGCAGAGTGTTGCATAACGATCAGGAGATCCTTGTCTTATTTTTGTATACTGTTTTATTTTGCAGCGTTTGCTGTTCGCTTTCCGAGTTCAACAAGTAAGTTAAATTTATAAATTAAATTTAATCGCTGCAAGCAACAATACCGCTGACGTGATGGAAGCGAATTTCCGAAAGTCTTTTTGAAACTCTGATTTAACCACTATAAACATCAGTAAAATCTACATAGATATTAGCAGTTAAACTTTAAAATGGGTTCAAAATACGAAACGTAACTGCCATTTAATTAAATTTCTTAGTTTCAACGTATTATGAAATTTCAAAATGTTAATTTATGAAGTCTGTAACGCTGATAACGGTAGTGAAATCATAGTTCCAAAAATATTAAAAAAAAAATTAATATTTATTTGTTCTGTGATCTAAAAAAAACATTTTAATCGCTGACGTTGCTATTACAATAGCAGTTTTAATAGTTCATTATCAACTACTGTCTTTGATATGGTAAAAAAAACAATATATTTTATAATATTTTGGTGTTTTGATCGTCTTAAAATAAGTAAGTGACCCAACCCAGCATAGTATATTTAAGAAAGAAAACAAATTTTAAATCGTGGCAGCTTGTTATAAAGTTACGCGTCGGTTCCTTAAAAGGAAAGTTGCAAGGAGGATCGTATTGGCTACAGATTTTTCCGAGGGGTGAGGGGAACTTTAAATTATATTTTGAGTGATGTTGGCGTCATAACCGTTGACGCAAGGATAAATTAATGATGCTGGGAAACAAGGCGTACTGTATGCATGCAAAGAGTCGGGGATACCGTAGCAGAGTGAAGTTGTAACGAAACAAGATGGCGGTTAACTTGTGAAGCTCACGTTTAGCTTTGATTGATGGCTCGGGGCTCGCTTTACACAATGTTTTCAGTTTATTTTGACGCCTATAAACGTTTCAGAAGTTTGAAATTGCTAAGGAAGGAGGACAATTATTTTATATATAAAAAAGAGACAATTATGTGACCATCATTTTTGGCGTGGGAAAAAAGTACATTGTTTTTAAAGTGTTTGTTTTATTATAAATTGAATTGACTTATAGAATTGAATTTTTTTATAGCTTTTCTCTTTTGTTGAAAAATAATTTGAAGACAAATATAATGATATCACACGATGGAAGCTAGACAAGAATCTACAGGACAGTGACATTATAATAAAACAATTCTACAAACTTACGACGTATGCCAGTTGTTGCATAGATGAAATAACGTATGTCAAATGTAGCATAGATGAAGTGACGTTGCAAGTTGCTATATAAATGAAATTACGTATACCAGTTGTTGCATAGATAAAATGACGTGTGCCAGTTGTTGCATAGATGAAATGACGTGTGTCAGTTGTTGCATAGATGAAATGACGTATGTCAGATGTAGCATAGATGAAGTGACGTTGCAAGTTGTTATATAAATGAAATTACGTATGCCAGTTGTTGCATAGATGAAATGACGTGTGCCAGTTGTTGCATAGATGAAATGACGTATGCCAGTTGTTACATAAATGAAATGACATAGACGAAATGGTGTATGTAGATGAACTGGCGTTGTTGCATAGATGAAATGACGTGTGCCAGTTATCTCCTTGCTTCACGTAACTCGGTAACCCGACTAAACTTTCTCACCAGATCTAAAGTTATGTGATACAACTCTAACGCAGCGCAGAGCAAAGTCTGTAAAGTATAAAATATTACATTGCCAACTGTATAACAGGATAAAAGCAGAGATGAAAGTAATAAGTTGCACATTGCTTTACAGAATTTACGGAAGTTGGCAGCATTGCTTCTTCATTAAGAACTTGATAGCAGCTGATACTTCTTTGAAGTTGTATAATAGTGTTACTTTGCTAATATTGACCTACTTATATAATGGAAATAGGGAAACGCCTGCCCACTTCGTGGACCAACCCCAATAAATATTTATATATAAAATTATCGATTTAAATTGTTTCCATGGAAACCAATATTACAACTTTATTTTTAAATAATAAATTAAATATAGTTATAAATTAGGCTGTGTAAAAGTTACGTCAGTTTTGTGAAAATTAATTTTGAAGCGAGACAATTAATTCGAATAATGGCTTATTGGTGTTCGATATCTTTAAGTTGTTAAACATTTCGGTCATCCAAATATACGGTATAAAAAAATGTAATTATTTGGGGTCTGATTGAAACATGGAAGCGGAGTTGCCAAATCGGTAAATGTAGGGCCTAACTATCGTACCACAGTTTAAAAACTATCGTATTTCCGAGTAAAATTATCGTACAAAATCCAGCACACCTATATACTTATACATAATTATACGTAAGGAATATGAAGGAAGTGTTTTCCATGACATTCAAATATTCATTTGTTTATTAACACAACGTAATGACAATGGGCCGACATCTGTTAAGTAGGCAACCAAACTGACAGGAAACAGGCAACATGAAAAGTGATTCGTTTTATTATAAGGTATTTCTTGCTCAGTTCCAGCAGAGGCAGCTGATGGGCTGAGCGATCCCACCGTACCTTTAGCTCATACTGTTCTCACTCATCTACTCAAGACACACACACACACACACACACACACACACACACACGCACACGCACGCACTCACTACTCTAAGCTCTACGTAGCTTGGATAGGTATAAAGTGTAAAGCGACCCGTGCTGATGGAGTTATACCTGGCGACCTCCCAGTGTATCTTGACTTTATCCATGTATGCAGGGCTCTGTATGAGCGGACCTGATTTCCTTAGCTACTTGTGGGTGTTCCCATGAGTAATAATGTAAACAGAATGAGTGGAGTCTCACTGCACAACAAGAAGGTTAATCAAATAGAGGAAAACCTCCGTAATAAGAGTCAAGAGAAAGGAAAATTGAAAGGGAATTATCAGGCAAGTCTCTTAAAGCATCTCAATAAGGAACTGGGAAGTCACCAGTCAGGATCGGGAGATCTACCCATCTTGAATTCCCTCCTATGACTGGAGAAGGAGCAGTAACTGAGCATCTCAGGAATATAGAAAGGAAGGCCCAATAGATCTACAAAGGTCGCTGTGTAACAGTAAGCCCACAATTCTTTCATTGGTTCATTGCTTGCCGAGTGGTCTGTGATAGAAACTTTTACTATTGTTTGTTTGGCAACGCAAAAGCGGTTGACTTTTATTACGATATACCATTGAGCTCAAAAATACACTACATTTTATTCTCACGGGATAATCCCATCTTGCAGCGGCAACGAGATCTGTGTATTCTGTGGTAACGTTCAGTATTAAGCTCTGGAGCACATCAGAATTACCGTATTTTCAGCGTACGATAGTATTAAATCCGTAAAATTATTGTACGATTAATAATTAAAATACGATAATTATGTCTATGATTTAATATTAAATTTTATTTCAACAAGAATTGCCAAACGCTGAATCTCATTAAGTATCTCAATTGAGATACCGCCATCCAAAACGTGAAGGCGAGAAAATAACTCCGGTATCAACAAACGACGTCCGATCTTAACTAAATTGAAATCTAAATTCGCAAGTCAATTTGATTAACAAAGCTACGACACAGCAGCTGAAAAACGAAAGAAAATTTACGTGGAATCGATTTCTACGTGCCGCGGCGTTAATAGCAACCCCCCCCCTGTGCGGAAGTCCGGTGTTTAAGGCGTTCATAAATTCGGTTCTGTGCCAAAGCATTGGCTCAAGTCGAGAAGCGGTGGCCGACCACGGTGAAAAGACGAGACGAATACTATTTTGTTCAAGAACACACCAATCATTGTAACGCATTGTGATCGGATTTCATTGTTTATAAAAATATTATTATCACGGTACCTTGTGTTGAAAGTATATTTGATTATTTTCACTTTTTTTGAAATTATGACGTTAATCAGCA
This sequence comes from Callitettix versicolor, assembly GCA_022606455.1. Taxonomy (NCBI): domain Eukaryota; kingdom Metazoa; phylum Arthropoda; class Insecta; order Hemiptera; family Cercopidae; genus Callitettix; species Callitettix versicolor. The sequence goes on along the minus strand of CM040191.1, from coordinate 10,246,845 downwards.
TTAAATTAACAATATTTAAACTTTTAAATTACATCGAATATACGAGAACGAATCCTGACCGCTGTTAAATTAATTTCAGTGGATTTCAAAAATGCAAAATGCTACTTTATGCAGTTCGTGACTTTGATTACAATGGTGACACTGGATTTTCAAATATATTTTAAGACAGTAAAATTACGTTTTTTTAAATATTTGAAATGGTAGCCATTTTGAAACTTTTGAACGAATTGTGCTGGTTTACGAAATTGTCGAAGTTATTAACAAAATCGATTTTTGTGCCATGTTTGGACCAAATAGGACTAAAATTGAAACACACACACACACAACACACACACACACACACACACACACACACACACACACACACACACACACACACACACACATATATATATATATATATATATATATATATATATATATATATATATACACACACACACATAAACGCATAGGCTTTTAAAATATTTTCAATATTGTTATCAGTTTTTCTTTTGAAGTGAAAACTTTTACGGTCGCGGTTGACAAAACATAGGTATAAACATTTGCTTTCGTTTCACTCTAGATTCCGCAACACATACCTGACAGCATATTTAGTTGTTTTCTTATATACATATACTTTCTTTTATATATATATATATATATATATATATATATATATATATATATATATATATATATATATATATATATATATATACTTCTTTCTTTGTTTTATACACGTGTCTCTTTCTTTTTCTTCCTACTTTTCGATAACACTACACTCGTATTGTATGAAAACGTTATGTTGCTTTGGTTTCGGTATTTTTTCTTAACCGAAGAATACGTTCGCGTTATAACCGATTATAATATAGTATATTCGAAATTAATATAAATGTTTATAATAATTGTTATTAGTTTTTAACAACAACCTAAAACTTATTATGGCAGATCAGCTGTTCAATGAAAACAGCTGGTCGTTACGGAATAATATAAAACAACCGATCCCTTACTGTAACTATAGTAAATGATATCTTAGTCTAGATTCACATAATTTAAACAGAAGAAGATACCTGTAAACATATCTTCAAACTAATTGTATATTCAGCAAAGATATCATGAACAAAAGCTCCGGTTCTGTCGACAATTCCCTGAGTTCCACGCGTGTGCTTATTATTATCTCGTACTTAGACAATTAAACCCATTCTTGCATGCATTTAATTTTTTATTAAAATGATTAAATCATAATAGTGATAAAGTAGACAGCCAAAAATTATTCCCTTCTGTCAGCCATTCCCGCGACTGCCTACTTGTTTTTGCATAATTAAATTATTATTAATTAATATTAAATGTTAAATAAAAGTAATACATTTTACTTGAATTTTGTAATTTGTAAAAACATCAATTCAAATAATTTTCTCCATTAAATAATTGTTTGTTTGAAATGCAAGCATAAGGGTTTTAAATTTCTAAAAACTGTTAAATGTTTTGATAAAATTATGTCCTCAAAATCAGTTCTTATGTACTAAATCACATTTTAAATTTGTCAACAAACTCGAAAATTGGCCTAATTGTTAAATTAAAAATTAAATAAATTCTGTCCGTCGTCAATTTTTTTCAAAAAAAGTATGTTTGAAACTGTTAACAAAATATGATCAAAATTTGAGTGAGAAATGAATAAATTTTTAGAATTATCCATACCGCCGATTGTCCAGTGTTAGTCGATAGTGTTCAGAAAGTTTTTTTTAAGAGGGTCGGTTAATAGGAGAGAAGCAGTTTGGCTGCTTTATTGAATATAAGAAAGTTGTGTGCAATATTTGTGTGTATTGAGTGGTGCGTGACGCCGACGCTACAATGCACACCTTAATGCAAGAGTGAGGCGGCCGCATGGACGCAGACCTGCGCAGTGCTCGCCGCCGGAGCTGGTGTAAGTACTTCCGCACCAGTACTGCGCGCTACGCCCCGCGTGTAACAGTGAAGTGCCGCGGCCGCCGCGATGAAGAAGAACACGGTCATGTCGTACAAACAGGAGAGGTTTAAGATTTCACTGAGCGACGACTCGAACCTGATGAACAGCTACGGTTCCACGGCCGGCCCCACGGATATGGAGACGTCTCTGGTACACGAGGTGCTGGATACGGACTTGAAGGATTCTTTAGGTAACTTGTTGAATGCAGGGTGATCGAGCGCGGGACGCCGTAGAAGGCGTAGACTTAGCATGAACATCGGTTGTTAATGTTTTCTGCCAAAACTATAAAACCTTGCTGCCCTTTGTATATGAACCGTAAAGTACCTAAAGAGTCACAAATTTTTAAGTAAAATTGTTTACAACCGAATTCAATTTATAAAATAATCCGGTCGCAGTTTCCTCGCGATTGAAACGAATTTCCAAAAGTATTTTTCCGTATCTTATAATTTTTGAAATTCTGATTTTAATATCGTAATCAGCATTAAAACATGCATACATTAGCATTTTAATATTCAAATTGCATTGAAAAACTAAAACGACCGCTGTGAAATTAAATTTATCAATTTCAACGCCTTTTTAGAATTCAAAACGCTAATTTAGTCAATTTTTACGCAGATTACTAGATTTTAGAAAATATTTAAGAAAAAAAAGTTACGAATTTATTAGGACCTGAAATGACCGCCATTTTTGAAACTGTTGAACGAATTTTACTAGTTGACCGATTTGTTGAAGCTATTACTGAAATCGGTTTTCGCGCCAAGATTGAATAAAAGACGACCAAAATTTTGAACGTGTGCTTGCTAAACACACACACACACACACACACACACACACACACACACACACACACACACACACACACACACACACACAAATTTTAACGAACCCCTTCATAATGTGATCTAGAGGTCAAGATCGGTTCCTTGGGTCTGGGCATTTAAATTTTAACTTTAAACTTTAAATATTTAAAATTTTCAGAACTATGATGATGCTCTAATAACTCATTCTTTCCGGTTTTAAATTGGCTAATAATTTTTTTTGTAGCCGTGTAAAACGTGAATATTGCCTAATTTTCAATAAATCACATTTACGAGAAATATGTTTGAAATTTTCATAAGTTAACGCGAATGATGCTTATAAAATTTGCCTAGTTCTCTTAGTTCACAACTTAACGTTTAAACACCAGAGGGGTTTAACTTAGCCAAACAAATATTATTTTTATTTAAAAGAATAAACTAAGTACACGCACTGCGTATTTGGGTCTGGTCAAAGAAATTTAGAACAGTTTAGTTTCACTGGTCTAAATTGACTGAAACACAATGAGGAAATCCCTTTGACACAAAATAAAAACCAACTAATTTGATATGAAAAGAATTAATACCAACAGTGCTCACTTCTTTTTTGTATTCATTTGAAGGTTACACAAACGTACAGAAAGGATAAAGTAGTCAAAACTGGGTTAAATTAATTTTTTTTGTAAAATTAGTTAGTTTCGATATTGTAACAAAAAGAATAGAGCTGCATATCTGTCTGCTTTTTGTATTCGTATTTCGCGTGACGGCGATGATAACCTTATTGGTTTTTCGCCGGCAAAAAAAAAAACTGTCTACCGTGCTTGTTGCACATGTGTATCTAAATTGACCAGTAATACTCTTATTTGTATAATTTTAGAAAGTTTACGTTTTAAATATGGAAACTACTTTTTTCTGTTATTGTTTATGTAAAATGATACACTATTTGGGTTCTTTGTACCTATTGACATCTGTAAAATTTTTTTTTAATTTATCGGAAATAAATAGAGCCAGTAAGTTGTGTAAAGTTTATTTTAAAAAATAGGAAAATATTTTGTAAATAAACAAAAAAAACAGAGAATTAAAAAAATATTTAAAGAATATTTTTTATTGTGGTAATACAAGTGTTAGTAATTTTTTCCCATTTAGGCTTATTTTCGGAGAGTAAGTTTTTTTTATAATCTGGCACACCAACTAGAGTTTAAAGAAAATCGACTTTAAGAAATTAATAAATACTTTTTTTAGCTCTTAACTCAGATTTTCCGAAAGCAAAGAGACCCATAAATTTTGTTGGGTATTTCATTTAATTGAAATCTTTGGAGAAAGTTTGAATTACCTTGATTCTCCGGGGTTTTACGACAGAAAAGAGCTGGGAAACGAAGTTTTTCAATGTTTCCGAGAAAAGGTATAAACACGTTGAAATCGGTCAATTCGTTTTTTCTTTAAGCGATATACAAACTCACACAGACGGAGAAACATTTATGTAAAACTACTTTTTTAGTAGTTGTAGAAAATCATTTGAACTACTTACCGTACTTAGAAAGTAACAATGACCATACTTTTAATGCAGGGGTTTTTGTATGGAGAAAACTTAATAAACGAAAATGTGTTCTAGGTATATACTGTTGCAAACTTTACGGTATGTAACTTCATTCTCGAAGATAAAACGGTAAAAATTTCATAATTCTTGTTTTGTAATTTCCCTAAAGCTTGTCCAGTGATATGGGCAACATAGTCTAGACATATTGATTGTCACAACAGCTGTTTCGAAAGAACAGCTGATTTTGACGTTTAAGAATAATACATTAATTATACAATTTGTTGCTGCTTTACTTTATTATTGTTTATTTTATTCGTTAATGCACTTTATAAATAACTGTTACTTACAATTATCTGTTCCGCTACAAAATTGTTTAATTTGAATTAACAGCGTTAAATTTTCAAATTAATAATAATATTTCTATTAATTTTATTGTTCTGAGTTATGCGAATAGACTAATTTAGAAAGTTATATTAGCAGTACTCATCTGTCTCCTTGACGTGATGGAAGCGAATTTCCAAAAACAAGTTTTATTTCACCTTCTTTTTAAAAAGCTGATTTCAATAACACAAACGGCATTAAACCAGCACTTAGTATTTTAAACTTTCAAATTGCATTGAAAATACGAAAATGAACTCTGCCAGTCGTCAAATAAAAGTTCTTAATTTCAAAAATATTTAATAGAAAAAAAAGTATACATTTTTAAAGATTTGAAATGACCGTCATTTTGAAACGGTTGTACGAATTTTTCTGGTTAAAGAACTTGATCCAGCTATTATTACGTCCGAGTTTCCTGCCAAGTTTTAATCAAGTCGGACTAAAATTGCGATCGTTCCAAAACACACACACACACACACACACACACACACATATATATATATATATATATATATATATATATATATATATGCATTTTTAACGACCTATAAAAAAATGATCTAAGGAGGTTGGGATCGGTGCTCATTTCCAAGGCCTAGGTCTGGGTATTAGCATGAATGCTGCTCAAATAGCTCATTTTCTTATGAAAAGTCGCTGATAAGCTTAGTGGTTTCCCAATATATGTCGAAAATTACTTGTTACTTGAAATTAAACATTGAAAATTTAACTTGCTATTTCAGTTCGTTATTTTTCAATCAAAATTATTTTTACTGAGAATCGTTGAAGAACGTATAAAGAATTAACTAAATTTACAAAAAATACAAAGAAAATATGTTAAGGTGTTCCAAAAAAAAAGAAAACAGTAGATAAGCTAAGTAAATTAAAAGTGATAAGTGAAAATAGTCGTTTGTCATTTTTGACAGCGGTCTTACAGCGGGGCGTTTGCATGTTTACAATCTGTTAATGATCGTTCCTTTCTTATTTGTTTTTCAGGTTGGGTGGGAATGTTATCCACTTTTACAAAAGCAAATTGTACTTCAGTTGAACTTTGGGCTGTGTCCGTTTGTCCGATCAACCAACATGACTGGCAGTTACCAGTATTTAGCAAGACCCAGTCCTGACTTCTAGTGCACGTGTAATGGGGTCGTTAAAAACTTACATATAAATAGATAAATTATAATTAGGATTATGACCTATTTTCTTTCGTGTAGTGGTCTTTTAACTCGCCTCGTAAAGGCTATCGCGGTTTCAAAACGTCACTGTCATCTTCAGGTCGCAGTGCAAATGGTCGAATCCCTCTGTCGAGGTCGTCACAAAGTTAACAAAGCATTGAAAACACACGTCACAACTCTCTCTCTCTCTCTCTCTCTCTCTCTCTCTCTCTCTTTGTCTCTCTCTCTCTCTCTCTCTCTCTCTCTCTCTCTCTCTCTCACACACACACACACACACACACACACACACACACACACACACACACACACACACACAAACACACATACACACAACCAAAAATGATTGCAGTACTTTCTTTCTTCTAATAAATAGCGAGAAATAAACACACATTTTGCCTACACTTAAAAATTAGCACTACTTTAAATTTAACTCTCTTTAAATTATTGCAAGACGTAGATGTCACATTTAAACACATTTTAAACTGGATTTTTGTTAAAATTTTGCCCTATACTTTTTAAAGAAGGATTATCAATCGTGAAAAATACAGATATGTTGGAATTGTGAGGATCTCTCCGCTTTCCGGTCTATTAAGTCAAAAAGGGATGTTCTGATTTGGTCATCTAATTTTCTTATAGTTTCGTATATTAAAAAAAGTGTCTTGAAGTAAACGTTTACTGAAAGATTTTTTTCAAAACGGATTTTCTCAAAATGGGTTGAAAGAAAAATTTCGCTAAAACATAGTCTTCAAGTAGCTACACAAAAAGTACTAGTCGATATATTCCCAAAATTATGTTTATGAGATATTAAAAAACTTGAAAATTGTTGTCATTTTATATTTTTTTTTCAAATGTTGATAATAAATGAGGAGTTATTACTGGAAGCAATGTAGCCAAATTTGAGAGAAAAATTTTAATTTCTTCAGTAAATTGGAAAAGATTAAAATGAATATCTATTGCGTCCGATTTTTCCCCATTAACTCGAAGAGTAAATAAATATGAAATTTGGTTCACTGACCAAAACGTTATGAAATTCAAAATATTGGGCAAGATCTGATTATCCAATTATCCGATTTTTTGTCGATCGCGGCCTAATCGGATTTTTTGGAGAAAGTAATTGGATGTGAGAAAATTTTATATCGTATTCCTGCCAAGAACTGTTATTTATGATGAAGTAGACAAGAGCAGAAACGTTCTGTAATGGAATGACAGTTAGGTTATGACAAAATACACTTGAAACAAATGGTCCGAGCTGACAATACGGTAATAAAACTTTATTGTCCTCCTTCATATCCAGTGTAACATTTTATTTGCAATAAATTTGAAATAACTCGGCAACTGTTCGTCTACATTACATTATGTTCCACATTAAGGTACATTAGGGCTCTGAACGGACAGGTTTGGTTTAGCGTTGTTAGACCATCTTAAGACGCAGACCCTGGACCTTTCTTCCACTAGACGGCCAGGACTTCAATAATACTGGTTTTACCACTCCCCTTCTTTCACAGATACAACCTTGCCAAACCAACCTCAAGTCCTAGAGATTTTTCACCAACCGTGAGATTTTTCAGACTATTGTCCTGTTCCATTGTTTCGCCACTCCTGAGAATGCTTAGTTATCCAAATCGTTTTCTGTGTGAAGATGGGTGGCAGGTAAAACTTTGCGCTGAGCTGTTTCCTCAGCTGTACCAAATTTTGTACTCAAAAGATTTGTCATAATAAAACCCATCTTATGTACCGACTGCGGAACGTCCAGTGACCGGTAAGAAACCCCGTCACTCTCCACAGATCCGTTCTGTTCAGCCTAAGGGACTCGTTTGTGGGGGATCTAGCCGGACCTGCAAGTATCCTCTTTGACTGTACAAAACCGTACATTCTCTCTCAAGACCTCTGGTGTTCATTAGAAACCCACTGGAAGGTATGCCTGCGTGCTAAAGTGCAAGACTCCTGACCCGGCATTGTACCCAGAAATGAGCGCCGATCCTGACCTCTAAATCATGTTTTGAGAGATTGCTAAAATGTTATTGTATATAAGCTGTTTATACGCAAATATTCTAGTGTTACTAGTTTATAGCTCCAACTAGAGGGGAGTTCTATATAACGACTATATTACGTAAAAAGGAAAGTGTAAAAACTATTGGAGTGAATGACAGAGGCCTAACGGAGCCCTGGTAGATGTGGTGACTTCCCACGCATGCATGCGGGTTTTTGTATGGACGGACATCGTTTTCCCAGCTAATACCACTCATTTGAACAGTATGAGTAAGAATTAAAATAGAATGAGCGTGATATCATTGCACAACAAAACGCTGGCCGAATGAAGCAAAACCACTGAAAAATTGAAAGGGAATTGGTAAAAGCAAATATTTTCAAGCACCTCAATAATGAATTGGGAAGGTACCAATTAAAAGTGGGAAGTTATTTACCTTGAATCCTCTCCAAATCGTAGACTTTATGAACAGACTAGGACTGAAGAAGGCGCTGTAACTGAAGAATATAGAAACGGGCACAATAGATCTCAAAAGGTCGCAGTGCAATAGTAACTCTAGAAATTCGTTCATTCATTAACACTTGCCCGTATCCATTAATTGTTTTAAAGGTTTGTTCGTTAGGTAACGGCTTGATACAGTTCATACAGGCAAGCGGTTGTGATTTTTTGATGAAAAGAATAATTTCCTTTAAAATAAATATAAAAAATATACTCTCTCACTGATCGCAGTTCTACAACGTGTAGAAATACAGCAAAATACTAAATACAGTCCACAGCAAATTGTCGATAGGTTAGGCATCAATGAGGTATTTTATAAGTTTTATATTATTTGTATTTGTTTATGAAAAATTATGGTTAGCAGAAGCAGAGTAAGGAGTAGGTGGGAGGGAATGTACTGTCAAAAGTGTTACGTGATATATTTTATAGCTAAAAAGTAATTTCCGCTTCCCTTCATGAAGAACAAACGTATAAACTATTTTTAATTAAATATTGAGCATAATTAAAATTTAAGTAAGGTATTCTTTACTGTACTTTTATGCACCATAACCTGGAATAGTAATTAATTAATCTCTTTCATTTGGCCTTTTCCTGCCTTGCACAATTATGCACTACTTTTAAATTATAAAACTCAACTTTACAGACGCTATTATTCGTAGTTTAAACTGATTTAGTGGAAACTATTTTATAAAATTATAATCGCTGTACACAGCTTTCTCGCGGACATGATAGTAGCAATTTTTAAAAATATTTTTCTTTATATTATCCTTTATTGAAATTCTAATTTCACAATAATTATCATCATTAAAGTCTGCACGTTTTCGCATTTAAAACTTTCAAATTGCTGTGAAAATATGAAAATGAACCTTCAACTCCGTTAAAAAAATAATTCAACGATCCACTTAAAGGTTCCAGTAGGAAACTTTAACAATTTGGTTTTCTAAAGTTGTCCCCGAGTACTTAATTGTGCAGCAGTTTCAGTGGATCAGCTGTAACCCTAAACCAAAAATAAGCAAATTACGGTTAGTTCCGGTTAGATATGTTGGTCTGCCCTTGATTAGGGAGGGGGCGTCGCCAGGTGACGCGTGAGTAATTTGGCAGGGTCACTTGTACGGCTTTGTGGGAAACGTTATTCACTTTACAGGTTCATTAAAAACGGTAAAACTTTGTAAATGAGTTTCTGTAATATATGAGATTTACTTGCCATTTCGTTTTCTGTATGGGTGTAAGGTATGAAGATTTTATATTGAGAAATATTTATTTTCAGATCTTCTGAATTTGAAACTAATGATATACTACAGACAACAAATTTTCGTTTCAGAGGCTGATTCGAGAACAGCTTTTTCAAAGAAAAAAACTTGAACATTAGCCTAGTTTTTCAAAATCGATTCTGTAGAGTTTGATCAAAATGTAATATATACTCGTATAATGACTTTTATATTTGAAATTACTCGTCAGTGTAGCAAATTTGAAATACAAAAAAAAAATCAGGATTTTAGTGTAAATTAAATACTAGCTACACGAAGCTGTCTCGCTGACTTGATGGAGGCAAATTTCCAAAGGTATTTTTCATGATCTTACCCTTTTTTGAAATTATGGTATCACCATTATAATTAGAACTAAAATCTTCATATTATTCTTATTTCAAACTTTTAAATTACATTAAAATGTACGAAATAAACAACGTCAAGTTAAAGGTCTTAATTTCAACGAATTTTGAAAATTAAAAATGCTGATTTGTACAGTTTTTTTAACGCTTATTACAACGGTGAAATCGGATTTTCAAAAAGATTTAAGTCAAAAAAGTTATGATTTTTTTAATAGTAGAATGAAATATTTAAAACTGTTGAACGAATCTTGCCTGTTACCGAACGAAAAAATATTGCGAAAATCGGTTTTCTGCCAAATTTTATTCAAATAGAAAAATTAATTTGACGCGGTCAGGGTTCATTTTAGCATTTTCAATGCGATTTGGAAAATTTAATGCGTTAATACATGCAGATTTTAATGGTTATAGTGATTGTGAAATCAGAGTTTAAAATTGTAGGTAAGGTAAAAAAAAAATACTTTTGAAAATTCGCTACAGTTACGTCAGCGATGTCAGAAAGATGCTTTAGGGTCAAATGTGATGGTGAATATTCTAGAATAAAGGATATAGCTGCAGGAGTTCCTCAAGGAAGCGTATTAGGACCTATTTTGTTTCTGTTATATACAAGAGACATACCTCAGGATTCCGATACAGTAATTGCTACTTTTGCAGATGATACTGCAATTTTGGCCGTTGGGGATAATGTAGAGGAAGCAAAACTGAAAATTCAAAAATCTATTGATAAAGTCAGTATCTGGATAAGGAAATGGAGATTAAAATTAAATGAATCTAAATCAAACTACATAAACTTTACCAATAGAAAGATAAACCCAACCAATATTGAACTAAATGGTCACTCATTAGCTCCTGTTAATACAGCAAAATACCTTGGGATGACGCTTGACGCAAAACTTCATTGGAAAGAGCATGTCAAGAAGAAAATAAGGGGATTAAATATTAAATTCAAGAAAATGAATTGGCTGCTTGGTAGGAGATCTACACTAGACCTACACAATAAACTTTTAATTTATAAGCAATTACTCAAACCTGTTTGGACTTATGGAATTCAGCTGTGGGGTGCACGAAGAAAACAAATGCTAAAGCCGTTCAAGTATTCCAGAACAAGGTTCTGCGTAGTATTGTTAATGCACCATGGTTCGTGCGTAATGATGACCTGCATCGTGACCTCAGGATGAATACGGTTTCAGAAGAAATAATGAAATACGCAATCATGCATAAAAACAGACTACAAAAACATGTCAATCCTGAAGTGTTGTGCTTGTTGAATAACACAGAAGATGTTCGCCGTCTTAATAGAACAAAGCCGTTGGATATTAGTGGACGATAATAAATAAAACAAGAGTAACACATGAACATTGTGTTTAAAATTTATGGGACTCCATTACTGAATGGTGATCCAAACAAAGTGACATCGTAATATCAAATGTAAATTACTTGTTAAGTGTAAATTCTTAGTTGTAATTGTTATATAATAATAAAAAAAAAAAAAAAAAAAAAAAAAAAAAAAAGTTACGTCAGCGAGATGTTAAGTCTGAATTACGTGCCGCGATTTTTGAATTGCTCAAATGTAATGCGAGAATAGTTGAGTGGAGATTTTACAATTTCTATAAACTATGAATACATTACATATATTTTGCGATATGTTTTCAGTCGCTGTTCATAAAGTGCTTTAATGTGCCTGTGTAGCTATTGTAAGGGTCGTTCCAGGTCGTTGCCCTCGACGGACATGTAGCATTATACTTTTCTCTGCGTAAAGTACGGTGATTGTGAAAAACATAATCCTTTTGGAAAACGTGTTTTTCGAGCCTGCATTTCAGTGTGTTACATCAAATATCTAAACAACTACTGCAGTCATAGATCTGGCATGTTTTGTTCAGTTTGTCAGGCAAAAGTTTTGTTTTTTTCTGTTGTTGATTAACGTTTATAATTTATGCCAGTTGGACTAATAAAGACAAGCAACTAGCGATAACGATGAAGGTAAAGGAAGGCAGTAACTGATGCTAGAACTCATAACCTTGAGGTGCACAGTTCAGACACGCAACCGACTGACCGGTGCCAACTCGACTACCGAGCCCTCTCTAGGGTTTTATTCTTTAGGACGAAGTATTTCGCTAGCCGTAACTCAAAAGGGAGGCGTTTCCGGAATCATGTTCATATAAGCCTTTTTTCATTATTTTTACCAGTAGAACACTCAAGTACGGAATGCCCTCAATTTCCAATATTTTCACTGTCGAACTGTTTGCCATTTTCAAAGCTCTGAACATAATTTCATCCAACACTTCTCATTATTAATATGCTGTAATTCGAAAAGAGCGCTTCAGGCTATCCAGGATATGTGTGCTGGCAACCCTATAGTTGAGGATATTTTATGTTTCATCGACAGACGTGAAACATTGGGCATTGGGGTATCGTTTCTGTGGGTAACCGGCCATTGTGGTATAATGGGTAACACTAGAGCTGACGTAGCGGCAAAAGATGCAACTCTTCTGCCGGCAAGTACACAACGTGTTATAGCATCGGATTTGTTGATTATGGCAAAACGTTATATTTATTTTCAATGGAATGCAGTGGAAGGTAATAAACTGAGAGCAATCAAAAATACAGTGCACGCGTGGGAGTCGTCAGAGCAAGTAGTGAAGAAGTAGTGATTATCCGTCTTCGTATCGGTCATTCCTTGCCTACACACAGGCACCTGATTGATAGGACACGGGAATCCGCCACTATGTCAAATTTGTAGTAAGACTATCATAATGAAACATATCCTTTTTGATTGTGATAGGCTAAAATATTTTAGAAAATTGTGTAGGGTTAATCGCAGCCTAAATGCGCTGGTGGGAGATGCGCTGTGTCTCTCGGCCATTGAACGTGTAATGACCTTCCTTCGTCGTTTATCCTTAATAAAATTTAGTTGTTTCTTTTTTAAAGGCTTTTATACACCCTGCTTTTGTTTATACGAGGGTTGTCCGTAAAATAATGTTCCCAATAATTTGTCACAATGAAAAACATGTTTATTTGCAATGAACAACATTTTTGGAAAGCTTACACTTTTTTCTATTTTTCCACATTGCCGTTGAGATCGATGCATTTTTGCATACGGTGAACCATCTTTTGTATTCTTGAGTCGAAAAACTCTCCCGTCGCGCCGCGAAGGTAGCTTAAAACTTCTTCTTTCAGCCCTCTCCGGTACTGAAATGTGCCCCACCTAAGTGTTTATTCAAATTAGGGAAAAGATGGTAGTCATTTGGGGCTAAGTTCGGGCTATAGGGCGTATGTGTGACAGTATCCCACCCAAATTGGTTGATGAGATCGGTTGTTACACGGGCGGTGTGCGGACGAGCGTTGTCTTGATGGAAACAAACTCCCTTCATGAGCATGTCTCGCCTCTTGTTTTGAATCACGCGGCGAAGGTTCTTTAACGTCTCACAGTAACGATCAGCATTGATTTTTGTGCCGGTATCCATGAATTCGCACAACAATAACCCCTTCCTGTCCAAAAATACGCTCGCCATGACTTTGCCGGCAGACAGTGTTTGTTTGAACTTCCGCGGCTTCGGCGACTCTGGCTGTTTCCACTGACGTGATTGTTGTTTCATTTCCGTTGTCGTGTAGTGTACCCAGGTCTCGTCCCCAGTGACAATGAAGTCAAAGAATTTCTTGTCATCGGTTTCTTAGGCCTGAAGAAATTCGCGGGCCGCATCAATCCGTTGCAGTTTGTGGTCTGCTTGGACCCATTTTGCACAAACCTTGCTATACCCTAAATGGTCTGTCAACATTTTATCAATGCAGGTCTTGCTGACATCAGGGATCATCTCGGAGAGCTCTAGAACAGTCACCCTTCGATCGTACAGCATTGCTTCTTCCACTTTAGAAATCGTTTCGTCGGAAACAGATGGCCATCCGGAACGCTGTTCATCATGACCGTCCGTCTTTGAATTCTCTGCACCATTTGCGCACGTGTTGTATGCTTATACATTGTTCTCTGTAGATTTCACACAGTTGGATATGAATGTCCACCGGCGCAGTGTTTTTTGCACACAAAAAATGAATCACAGAGCGTAATTCGCTCCTGGCGGGAGACAGTAAAAACAACTCCATTATTAACGGCTACCAAGCCAAAACTGAGCGTCACAGATCGCTCGCGGAGTGGGGATTGGGAGTGGAGGAACCAAGCTGCAAGCCAAGGCCACCGGATCCCGCTTAACAACGTTCACAGCGACTATAGCGCCTTGGGAACCTTACTTTACGGTTAAGGTTGTGCGATCACGTCCGCTGACAAACTTTGTCCGCTAGATCGCAGGCCACTCGCTCTAGGCGCTGTTTTTGCCAGTCGAACATTTCCCCTCCAGCCGCTTTGTGTTTCGTGGTTCCCCCTCCACGCTCCACACTTTTCTTGGTACCTTCGGTAACTGAGGGCTTTATCAGACCTTGTGCTTACTTGAGCATTTTTTTCAAGGCTGGCTATATGCTACGACATCTTTCCATGGGATTTACGAAACAGAACTTCACATTCATGCGTTGTATTTTTCTCTTTTTACAGAATGTCACTTTTTGACTTATATTGTAGTTTGCCTATTCCAACTTGTATTTGTAATTATAGCACGCTACTCACTGACCTGATGGAAGCAAATTTCCTAAATATGCTGTTTTTGTTTAAAATAAAAACGTTTTAAATTTATTAAATTTTTGTTCTACAATAAAAATATAAAAATGAAAAGCTGTGAATTTTGTAAGTTTTTTACGCAATACTTTCTATAAACATTTGATTCCACTATTGTAATCGGTGTTAAAAACTGTATATATTAGCATTTGAAACATTAAAATTGCATTAAATGAAAATAAAATGTAAAATAAAAATGCAAAAATGAACTGCGACGTCGGATTTGTGTGCATTTGTATGTACAGATAAATATGATTGGAGTAATAAACCTTGAACATTGATGATGTAATAAAAGCTTCTAAAATTTAAGAACCTGCCGAGTATGCTGATCAGAACGATCACTGTTCGTATAGGTAAAAAGGCAATTTGATGATGTAAACCAAATTAATCAGCACGACGAAATAATTATATTGTGTATGATTAGGCTGAAGGAAAAACATTTAAAAAGTTTAACAATACAGGCTTTGCTTTAATCTCCAATCTAAAATTATTTGTTTCCCATTTAACAATTGCAGAACCTGCCGTTATGCTGATCAGATCTTCCTACTTTTAGCCTGTGTGCGCTTATTTGTCATTATGGTTATGATCGTCGCGGTTATGATACCTTTCAATGCAAATTGTGAAACAGAACTTCATGCATGCGTTCAGATATGTCACTTAATGATTTATATGTAGTTTTTTCATTCCAAATTGTACTAAAAATCGAGCCATGCAATAACAGCTTAAAAATAACTAGCTGACGTAAAAAAAGTAAAACAATTTTATAACAGCAAATTTTTACAATAAAAATGCAAAAATGAAACCTTCGGTAAATTAATAACTTTTTTATGTACTATTTTTTAAAATCTGATTTCATTATCGGTATTAAAATCTGTATTACTTAGTATTTACAATATTCAAATTATATTAAAAATAAAAAACGAACCGTGGCCTCAGTATCGGTGGGTATGTGTGTACGTGCGTTTGTTACTGACACGGGCCCATTTATTATGTTTTCTAAAATGTTTTTGAATCCTATATTGGTAAAAAATGTTATTTTCTTAAAATCGGTTTTAATGATTTTGATCAAATGTAGTTCACAAGTACCTAAACAAAGTATGCGCGCACGCATACACACACACACACACACACACACACACACACACACACACACACATATATATATATATATATATATATATATATATATATATATATATATATAATTTCCTATATGCGAATATCAAAACGTTATTTTCTACATGAATAACTCTATCAAAATAATATTTTTGATAATCTAGCAGCTTCTGTAGACAAAATATAAAATAACTTGTAAGGCATATTTTTTTAAATACGATCACTTGTAAATAAATATAGCCTACATATATCATACAATACAATTTTTAATTAAGATCACTTTCAGTGTAGGGTAATGTTATTTTCACTAAACAAAACCAAAAAACACAAAGGTTGAAAGGTTTCCATCCGTGTTTAGTGTTGTGTTATTTTATAACCTGTTTTAACCCGTGCTATAATATAACCAGTGTTATGTTGTTTTATATTCTAACATTGTTTTGACATGAAATTACTGTATAAATAAGAATACATTATTGTTACAATACACATAAGAAGTTACAATGATCTCTCAGCCACTTAACACCGTAAATTGTAATTTTAAAAAAATGTACTCACGTAAGCTTCCTGGGTCTCTAATACATTAGTTTTTTGTTCAAATTAACAGTTGGTTTTCATGGTGTTTATTGTACTAAAAATTGTGCCAATAGGAGTATGGTATAACTATGTTTTTTACAACGGGGGAAATATTTTCTTAAAAATAAACACTTTTATATAACCTAGGGTTATCTACACACTTAACACTATTTACGTTCACAATATTTACACTGTAAATATAGCACCTGGGCTCTTCTGCTGCAGCGTTTTCCAGGGGCCCAGCCGCCGTCCCCGATAACTGTTATATAAGGTAATCCATGCATCAAATGACCTTTCTCAATAGCGATGCGTTTTTCTGCTTCTGCATTCTCTTTCATTTTTATAAATAAAGTCTCTTCCAATAAATGAAAATGGTAAAAACCAAGTAAATTATGTTACAGTGTTCCCGTTTATGGTAATGCAAGCTATTTGCAAGTAATTTAACAATCAGACTATCTATACAATTATTTCTATAATTGTATGAGTTGATAGTTTTCTGTTGAGTTTGAAAAACAGTTATCTAAAATAGCATCTTTTTTCACAATAATGAAGAAATCGTAAAGGGTCTTCAAACATAATTAAGCCTTAAAATTATAAAGTTTTTATAATTTTATAGAAATTTTATTTTTTTAAAATTTATTAACATTGTTAATAAAAACATAACATTTACCGTGGAATGTGGCCATCATAAAAAGTATTTACTTTTTGAATTTAAACTAGATATAAGCACTCATGTACATTCCTTCAAAATTTACCGAAAACCTACATACGTACACATTATAATACTAGGTCATTCTAGGCAACCATAAACCATGATTTACGCCTTTCATAGTATGATTTACGGACTCCTAAATGCACCTTTAACTAATGATAACTTCACTATGTCTGAAGATACCTCACGGCAAAACATATGTCACTGAATAAAAAACAATTGTGAAAATAAAATTGTTCTAATTTTCCAGGATATCATGGAGTTTTATCAAGTACTGTGTGTTCAATAAATAATGACGTAACTTAATTTTACATGCTATTTGTCCTATGCTATAAGTGCCGGTGTTAAAAAAATTACTTTTATCTAATAAACTTAGCTGTCAGATATTTATAACAATGAAGATTTAATTTAAATATGATGAAATTCAGCTGAAGATAAAATTTAGTTATCTCGAAAGGCACATCTTGAATATTAACGTAAAGTTTCATAATAATTTGATATATCAAGGCTTTTTACTTACGAGTATATTTTACTCATCCAACTATAATAATTATAAAGTATTCTACAGCTAACTATGAACTTTAAACAAATATCGCGTTAAGCATAATATGTAAATTTAATCCCTATTAACAGCTCTTAACAAATCAGATTCTAAGACCAGCTGTTTCGACTTCTTTACGTTGTTTAATTTTCAGAAACAACAATTTCAGTTAGTAAAGAAGGATAAATTAATTTTCTTTGAGAAGGCCCATAAATAGGCATTTGACTGTTAAAGAAACGTTAATATAACGACTTTCATAACATTTTATTTTTTTATTAGATCCTATTATATAAATGTTTAAATATTCAATAAATAAAAATAAATGTAAGACAATAATAATAGATAAATGTTAGAAACATCGAAATATTAATGCATAAATCGTGTTTTTATTTATACAACATTTTATAATACTGTATTCCTAAAATATTTAATTCGTCAAAACATAGTACAACTCCATAGTAGCCATTTATATTACCGAAACAAGCACACATTGATACAGTAAAAGTATACGGAGAAGAGAATTGCCAGTGGCGAGAGACCAAATAGTGGGGGAATTGACGTACCGGTGAAGGGGAGGGAGCAAGAGAGAGCGCGACTGTTAGACAGAGTAAGAAGATTGCGTGTTGCATCTTTTCATTTGCAGGAGTAAGGCAATTTTTTTAAAACAGTCCCACGGTTAAACGATTTCGTCTAGAACAGATATTTTTTTGGAAAATAAGCTTCAAACCTATCTGCACCTCGCTATGAAGTTTAAATTTTGATTCAATGAAAAATATATTTTTTATATTGTTTTCAAAAAAACAGTTTTTTTAAAAATTTCCGATATGGCAAAATGAGGGTAATTAAGGTATTGGTCATGTTTAGTAGCATATAACTCCAAAATTTGGTTTAAATTGCTTCTTCCGTTTACACGTGGGAGTGGATTGACTAAAACACAAAAAAGGCCATATAATACCCCCCCAAAATGCTTCAAAATTAAAAAAAAAAATGTCTATGTGAAAATAACATGTCTCCAAACATGTGTGAGTTATATTAAGCCAAAATATCCATAATTATTTTTTTGATCGCACAACCTTAACCCTAGTATACTGTATTCAATTTTTTAATTTACATTGTTAACTAGTGTTGTAGTTTATAAATTGTTATTTACTACGAGTAGTAGTAGTTTTATATAGGCCTCTATACAGCCTTGCCTTTGTTTCATTTTGATTTTAAAAATTAAATTAGTATTTGTTATGCAGCTCTAGTTTTAGTACTGTTGTAATTGTTTATATATTATTTAATTATTAACCCTATTTATAGAGTTTATAAGAAAATAGATTTAACGTAATATTATACATAAGCGATGATGATCTTTTAGGTTTTCGCCACTAAAAAAATATGTACAAAAAGCAGGGCGAAATCTTCCGTTAGCCTTAATTCAGGACAGCGTTTCTGGACCCATATTCATATAATTTTTTTCCCCATTATTTTCCCCAATAGAACAAGTCGTGAAAGTTTCTACATTTCTTTGCCCTGGAGACAATTTCGATACCTAGCAAAATCTGTTTGTTTCTTTGAAAATCGATGCTACTGTGTTAATAATGTATATTTTTTTATCATACACGTATTCAGGGCATAAAAAAATGTTTGTCTCGTTTAGTTAATACTACCGTAAACTTCGACAATTTTTCTAAACTAGTTGTAATTTGCCGATGTTACCGACAGCCGCGTAACATCTGCTAACTTCATGCGCAAGCTTTAAATTAAATCACAAAACTTTGGAATTGCAACACACGCACGCCGCGCTGGTATTTTGAGGAAGGCAATAAAAATTCCATACGGTCGTGTCTCGAGCCCTTGTCGTCTGTAACGCGCGGACAATCGAGAATGCACTTAAACATTTCGAAGAATTTATCCGAGCAATACAAACAATGCAGTAATGCCAACGATTTTTTTTAATACAATAAATTTTATTGTAAATCAGTTTAATTTAAAAAAAAAATGATATTTCTTTATATTTGGTCAATTTCTAAACTGGTAATCTTAAATGAAACTTGCTTCTCGTTTTAATATTTTCTGATATTTTGCATTGTATTTAGTCAATATTTTTAGACTCAAGATTACAACTAAATGTTTAAATTTATACGATGTTAGTAGTAAACATTTTGATAAAATAATTTGTTCAGGAATTAGGTTAAAATATAAGATTTAGATAGTACTGGAATAGAGTAAGAGTACTGTTTACGTATTTAAAAAAATTTAATATAACATACTTATGACACTCAACTGTTGTACAATTTAAAAAAATATAACACGATCATAACTAGTATTAAAATTTGCTTATTAAATTTTCAAATTAGATTAAATTAAAGCTAACGGGCACTGACCAGAATCCAATCCGTTTTCGTGTTACAGTTAATTCCCTTATTGCGATTAAAAAGTTATGATTTCTTTTTTAATTTCAAATAGCCCATATTTTGAAACTTTAAAACGGATTTCACTGAGAGAAAAACTTGTCATATTTTTTGCCAAATCCAATTTTCTTGCAAAATTCGAACCAAACTGGCCAGTTCTAAACACACAAAACTGCGCGCGCATTAGCACACACACACACACACACACACACACACACACACACACACACACACACACACACACACACACACACACACAACATAACTTGACGCTTCCACAAAAGTAAACTAGATGTAAAATCGGTGCTCATTTCAAACTTTCGAGTCGTGGTAAGTACACCTATGGCCACTCAAATTTTCCAGTAGAAATGCGCCAATAATTCGTAAACATTGTGCCTTAAACCATAAGTGAGAGTTCATATACACATTGAATAAGACTGTACTACGTGCAAACAATTTTACAGGTATACTTAACTTGTTTGATTTGGCAATGTTCAATATTGTCTTGCATGTTTAGCACAATAACAAAAACGAATGACGGGTAAAATCACGAATAAACTTTCTTGTGTTCAATTCATTTCCCGAAAAGTCACACTAACACACTTGGCAAAAGGTTTAAGCAATTTTTTACAAAATGTATAGGCTACTGTTACTTTTTCGGCGTCACAGCTTCTTGTTTGAGGTACAATTGGAAGTTTTAAGCGGGTTCAAATATAAACTTGTAACAAATAATTATAAATAAGCAACTTGAAATTATAACCGTATTATATTATTTTATTTTTGCAAATAAAGCTTAAGCAATTTTAATAAAGGCACATTATTCTCTGATTGCAATAATTTTCCCGTCAAATTCGTTACGATTTATACAAGAAAAAATCCGGTCATAAAAAATCTCACTTTAATAAACGTAGGAACCATGCTTAAAGTGCAGTATTACTCCGTAACCTATATTGAGGGGCCAAGTGCTAGTGGCTGGTTTCATTACGTCATCCAGGCAATTTATGTAGTGTCACATTGATTTATTGTGTTCCTTGCCAGGCTCGCTCCCCGCTGTGTTAAATACACTTCCGCGCATCCGATGCCAGCAGGATTAACTAAACAGACGAAAATATTAGCGACAGTATCTACACGCTGACTGTGACAATTACTGTAACAGCTGTTTTGTAATAGAGACACTATCAGACTTTGGATTCTATTGTCAAATGAGCGCTTGGAACATTTACGATAAAATATCGGCATTACGAATTGTACCCTGGTTTTGGAACATGTTAAAAAGTTTTTAATTATATATACAAAAACAAACCAGAAATCAGTCAAAACCCGCGTTGAGCTGACAGAACAAAATGACTAAACAATTGAAATGATACCTTCAGTTTTGCAGGGTTAATATTTGCAAACAATTGCAATGAGCAAGGTTGTCCCGTGAAGTGGGCATGTATGCAATCATAGTAACGTGTAAGGCCTGGTGGCCAGCAAAAGTGGCGCGGACTACGCATTTAAAACCAAACATTATGTTTGAGCGGAGTCAAGTGGCGTCGCGTGGCTCCGCTTCGCTTTCAGTAGCCGCACTTACATTAAAAACAATAGCTTTGGTTTTGAATGAGTAGTTTGTTCCGTTGACTACCCGACCTAAAAGTGCACTAAATTAGTTTTCAGACACTTGAAAATAATGTGTAAAGTAAATATCCAAGATTAATGAGAAAACAACATACTGTATAATTTTCCTTCGTTATAAAACCTTACACGTTACTAGGATCAACTTGGCGGGGCAGGCTTGCTCATTGAACTTGTTGTTTGCAAAATTAACACTGCTTTGCGAAACTGAATGCCTCATTATTAGTTTAGCCTAGTCAATTCCATGTTTCGAGTGATTGCGAGTTTGGTCTGCTTAATTAAGTTTAAATTAAAGTGAAACTTAGAACTCCAGAGTTGTTTACGTGCACACACCATACACACACACGAGCGCGCGCGCACACACACACACACACACACACACACACACACACACACACACACACACACACACACACACACACACATACACGCGCGCGCATACACACGCACACATACACACACAACACACACACAAACACAAACAAACACACACACACACACACACACACACACACAAACCCACGCACGCATTCGCGCTCACACACACAACAGACAGACACACACGTGCTCACACACAGACAACACTCTCTCTCTCTCTCTCTCTCTCTCTCTCTCTCTCTCTCTCTCTGTCTCACACACACACACACACACACAATCCACAACACACACACAGAAACAATACACAACACACACACACACACACACACACACACACACACACACACACACACACACACGCGCACACACACGCACACACACATGCACACGCGCACGCGCGCGCACACACACACACACACACACACACACACACACACACACACACACACACACACACACACACACACACACAAACCCACGCACGCATTCGCGCTCACACACACACACACAACAGACAGACACACACGCGCTCACACACAGACAACACACTCTCTCTCTCTCTCTCTCTCTCTCTCTCTCTCTCTCACACACACACACACACACACACACACACACACACACACGCGCGCGCTCACACACACACACACACCTCTCTCTCTCTCTCTCTCTCTCTCTCTCTCTCTCTCTCTCTCTCACACACACACACACACACACACACACACACACACACACACACACACACACACACACACACACACACACACACACACACACACACACACACACACACACACACACACACACACACACACACACACACACACACACACACACACACACACACACACACACACACACACAAACACACACACACTAGGAGGTTGCGCTCCGCTGTTTGGCCCTCTAACATCAAAATGATGTTCGTCGTCGTTTATATACTCTCCGTTTATAAAATATTTTAGTTTTAAAAGTTTAAAGAAAAACATGAATCAAAAATCTTTACAGCCCGATGTGAATCCATAACCGCAAGTGATACATAAATAAGTAATATACCTATAAAGCCCAATGGTACACTATATTACCTAATGGTAGGTTTATATGTATATGTATACATATATACATATAACACACACACACACACACACACTATATAAATAAATAAATAAATAAATAAATATATATAATGTCAAAAGTATTTACAAATTGATGCAATATTTGTAATGTTGGCAGTAACAGAAAAAGTTTTAATTTTTTTTAATACACATGTCTGCTTTTTTAACTTCAAATGCGTTAGCAAATAATAAAATGTCTGAAGTTAGGAGAGACAGACGTACGGACCTGATAAAATAAAACATTTCTAGCGAAAAAGAAGATTACATTAAATCATTTTATTACTCTTTTCCAGTTGATTTTATATAGTGTAATACATCGGGATTATTTCGTAGTGATAAGCATGCACTTATAAAAACTTGCTTAAAATGGCTTAAGTTTGAATACAGCAACGCTGCCCAAAAAGCTACAGAATAGTATTTTAATTTCAATGGGCTGGCGAGGGCTTATTTACTTTTATAATTTATTCGGCCAACTTTCGCTTGTAAAGTTTTCCAATTGTAAGTTTCCGAAACGGCAATGGTTTTCGTGTTGAAGTTTGTTAGACTTTTGCGGGACGACTTATTCTAATATGGTTTCTCGTCGAGATATGGGACAACTGTTGACCAAGTGAACATATGCAAAGTTCTTTTTTGACGTCAAGGTCGACAAAATAAAATTGATTCTTTACTAGCTAAAATTATAAAATTGTTAAAATGTGTGTGTGTGTGTGTGTGCGCGCGCGCGCTCACGCGTGTTCGCAAAATGAAAAAAGAAAATAATTTGCTGTAAAAGTTGTAATCTTTAAAGTTGTATTCCCTTCCCATCATTGAGTCAATTTAGAACAGTGTCATATTGATGTATGGCATGTCGCAGTTGCCAGTGACTGTGCATTAAACATAACGACACGAGAATGTTGCATTAACAATCTCAAAAAAACACTCGCATAAAACAAATACTGATTTACGAATAAATCGAAAAAACTTTGCTAAAACATCAAAGTAAAGTGAAAAGGTTTTTTTCAAACCTTAATATTTAATTTTTTATTTTCAAAAAGATTTCAAACTATTCTCAATTTTTTTATTTTGTGTGGCAGATTTTTTTAAATGTTATCTCTAATCCTTTTTTTTAGAAAAAACAATGCCAATTTACTTAGATCTGTTACTTTTCAATCACAGGAAGACCACTAGTTTTCAAGAATAATTTTTATCTGTAAAAAGTGACTCATAAAGTAAAGTAACAACACTCAATGGACATTGTAATTGTACCTTTTTTAAAAATAGTTTTGCAATGTCTCTGTGATGTAATAGCATGTTCATTTTTTTTACCGGATTCATTTCATTACTTATTGTATAAATTATTATTTATTAAAATATTTTTTTGTTATTAACAAGCGTTGTAATAGTAAAAATAATCACGGCACTCAGATGATGGAAGCAAATTTCAAAAAGTAATTTTTAATATGCATCGTGTTTTAGGGCTGGATGTGATAATGGATTTTGCGCGATGCGTGCCAGTGCCATATTGCATATAATACTCGTAGTATATTTAACGCGTTGCGTGCTATTGTATATAAAAATATAACTCACTACTTTTAAACAGCTGATTTCGAAAAACAGCTGTTGCTTCAGTATCATTTCTATCTATGTTATGTTAATAAATTCAGTTTCTAAATAAAATGGACAACAAAATTATTTAAAAAAATAAATTTTAAAAGAATAACAAAGATTACGAAAGAATAAACGAAAAAGACTGCGATGATTAGAAAATAAATTAAAACGAATAAATGAAAATGTTACAATTAACGAAAGAGAGACTGAAGAGCGACGTCAACAATTTAATAACAAAAACATGGAATCGAGAGAAAAGTGATAAGTGATTTGTATTTTTTGTTCGGTAACAAATTTTGTGTATCTTTTCACCATCATAGACGTGAATGAAATCTGGGGATACTAGTACTTGAAACTTTCAAATTGCATTTCAGATACGAAAATAAACACTGAACGCCGTCAAAATAAATTTCTTGATTGTAACGAATTTTTAAAACACAAAATACTAATGTATGTAGCTTTTACGCTGATTACAATGGTAAGATCACATTTAAAAACATATTTATGATAAAACTGTTATGAATTTTTAAGGAATTAAATGGCTACACTTTTAAAACTGTTGAACGAATTTTGCCGGTTAGAGAATTTGTCCAGGATATTACCAAAATAGATTTTGTGCTTAGTTTAAATCAAATCGGACGCGTGCGCACACGTTAAGATGCAGAGAGAAAAGAAAACGCTATCTCGTCGAACAAAGCGGACTTCAACTACACGCGGACACTGTGGTCGCTGGCTATGCTAGTTAATTTTTTTAAGCGAAAATCACATTGAGGCTATTATTGCCGCCCTAAATGTAAGTGTGAGTGTAAAGTGTTAAAGTCGCAAGTGTAATGTTGTAAGTGTAAAAGTGTAAGTGTTTGTTAGATTTTTTGTTGTTATTTTAATGCGAAAACACATTGAGGCTATTATTGCCTCCCTAAATGTAAATGTGAGTGTAAATTGTTAAGTCGTAAGTGTAGTGTTGTAAGTGTAAGTGTGTGTTAAGACTCGGGTACCGCGACAGACGTCTAAATCTTCTCAATAGGTGCAACTAGTCTGCAACCCCCGCGGGGATGCTAGTTTGAAAGTGAGCCAGTCAGGCCCTTAGACCGACCTCGCTGCTTCACATGTTTAATCTTGAATTCTGATAATTGATTCCAGTCTTGAATGATTTTTTTAAGAAAAATGTATGAAGTTACTTTACGTAACAGAAACTGTCATTGCTAGTTTCGCTTAGTCAATTTGAGTGTTTGTTAGATTTCGTGTTTGGTCTGAAGCATATGAATAACACACTTGCTGTTAATGCCAGGATCGGAACACATTTCATAGTATAATTTATATCATTATATTCCAAATACGTAATAACTGAATATCGCTTAAAACAACATCCTATATTTCTTCGTTCTTAAAAAAGTAGATTTGAAGGATCATTGATTGTCTAAATCTAAAAAAAAAATCAAATATTCAAAATAATAAGAAATTATATAGAAATTTATTAACAAAAATTATAAAATCCCCTCAAAGATACCTTCACTGTCTTATTTTTTCATGCATATGTCCTGCCTCTTGCAAGGTTATTTACATCGTTAGCAAGTAAAGGGTTTTCAATGGATTGACAATTATTGTAGCATCCACTATTTGCTTGTAGGTGGGAAGTGTTTTCATTGTAAACAAATCGATTATGAATTTGGCATATTGTTCGTTTGTGGTCAGTCTGTACGCAGTAACGTATAATGAAATGTACTTCTTAAAATCTAAAATAGCGATATTGTGCTTTAGTGTAAAAATAATATTTTATAAGTCTTCTGTGTTTAAAAAAATGATTTTTCCAGTAAATATTTTGTTAATCGGTAATTTTGTTGCAACAGATTTCATTAAAACTCTGATTGTTTGTATGTCGTTCAAACATTAAGATATTTAAAAGAATTATTTTATAAAAAACGTTATATATATATATATATATATATATATATATATATATATATATAGAGAGAGAGAGAGAGAGAGAGGATCCATGGGAACAGGATGAGGGAGGTGTGGAGGATTAGAAGGAACAAGACATGAGTCGGAGTGCTTTGCGTGATCCAACAGGGTCTATAGGCAAATAATAATAATAATAATAATAATAATATATATATATATATATATATATATATATATTTCACTATATTCAGTATAATAATCTGTCTTCCCTAGCTTCGCCAATTCTTCTTTCGTTGACGCTTTTAGGAGAACCTCCATCTTCAAAAACTATTTCTATACTATTTGAGTATAGAAATAGTTTTTGAAGATGAAGGTTCTTCGAAAATTGTCAACGAAAGAAGAATTGACAAAGCTAGGAAAGGCAGATTATTATACTGAACATAGTGACAATAATCCTAGTAGAAAAGAAGAAGAATATAAGAAGAATTTCAATATATATTTCTTTAAAATTTGGCAATTTTGAAATATTATGCCGATTCAATTTTTTTCATTTATATACCTACGTTCTGGTTTACATTATTCACTCATCCCGAAGAGAGTAAATAGAGAAGTCATAATCAGAGGCTACCTGTCATAATCAGTTTTGTTAAAAAAATATTTTTGAAAATATTTTCATTAGTATTATTTGCTACTGTTAAAAACTGACTGATCAAAGTAACGAAACAAACGCCATAATGCGGACAAATTAAACATTTTAAGAAATTTCAGAAATGCTACTTCAACTGAAATGTTCATAAGTAATACAATTATATCAAAGGCTATTTCGAGCAACGCTAAATAAAACAAATTTGTACATACCGACAGTTTTATGTAATTACTAACAAACCTAACACCATGCCATTAATTTAAATTTTAAATCTAAAGCGAATTGCAGAAATAAAAAAAAGGTCAAGTGTATTTTTAAACTTTGATTAAAACAACCCTTTAAAACTTGGTGGGTTTATTCTTACCCTACTGGCGTAAATCATTAATTTTAAAACGTTTCACAGTTCTTTCAACTCGTGCTGCTAGTAACTGAACACTTTTGTGTATACGTGCATGTGCGAAATGAGTAGAATTTATGCAAGTTTGCCTTTGACATGAAAAACACGAAATTTTAATTAATCACGCTAATCACACTGTTTGTAAGAAGTACCAAAAAACTTTACCCGTTGAAATAACACGGAATCGGTATTTCAGTAGTTTGTTATTTGTAAAATATTTACTGTCTTGGTGTTGTTTGTTTGAAGTGATAACGTCTTATAATTCTATCCAGACATATTAAGGTGTCGCAAAGTTGTACGATGCGACATTCTAACACTTAAAATCGTTTACAAGTGTTGCATATAAATTATTTGTTAACGTTGTAATAGATAGCAGCATCCCTAAGGGGTCCCACATTGTGAGAACGGCTTTGGCAATGCCGAGGTGCAATATCTTTCTTTGTCTAAATGCTCGTGGATTTAATCCCTTCGTGAAAACCAAGGTGAAACAGCGAACGCCAATGGCAGCCTGGCCAAGGGACAGTTCAGCTTGTAGATACAGGCGTCTCCAGATTTAATCTAGCTTGCAGTGCTCTGTATGGGTGGGCATTTTATTCCGCTAGTTACTTAAGGGATTTGTGTGGATGGAAACAAATCTTCAGCACCATGAAAACTCTGGGGAACTGGCCAAAAGTAGTCCAGGCCAGTGAAAATAACATGGATGAGAAGTAAACTGGAGTCTGTATATAAACACAGCAGTGGATTGAAACAGAATGTAACGGTAGCAGAACGCTACGCAATTGGCAGTGGAAGAGGTGAGAGATGGAGTTAATCATCTCAGTTAAGCGACAGCTTATCCAAAATTATACAGACATTATTAAATTACATACATCTATCGGATGTGCAAAAGCGCAAACCAAGAAGAAAGGAGGCGATAACAAAAGGGAGTATAATGAAATATAGACGTAGAAGACAACTCAGGGATCAGATCTTGTGTGCGAGAAACACAACCATTGAAGGACTACGGTAATGGGCTGACGGGGATTAGAGGGCTGTCAGCCAGGAATATTAAATTCCTGAGCAAAGGGAAACTCAGGAAAAACATGGAACACATTACAGGGCACTGTAGTCTGAAGGAGAACCACGGACTGATTACAGGGCACTGTAGTCTGTAATGTACCACGGAGAACCGTTTGTATGTTATGCAAACAGAAAGAGGATATTGCAGGCCACACGATCTATGATAGTGAGGCTCTTGCCAGCAGAAGGCTAAGGGTGTTCGGCTTCCAAGACCTTAAGGAACCCGAGCAAAATGAGCTTTCAGTGGATTGCTAAAACACATTGAGGGCTGTTTTACCGTCATAGCTAATTGTGTCTTTCAATACTGTATGATCTTCAGTAAAATGTGTTATACAAGTAATTAACTACGAGGTTATGCAACGTTAGGTTACTTTGTCTTGCGAGAAGTAACAATTCGTTCGGTCTTGATACAAATTTAATATTTTTTAAGCTAAATGAACATAATTTATGACTTATGTTTTCTAGTGAACACACGCGCACACAAGCATACAGTATATAGTATGAAAAATGAAGCAACATGATCAGCTGTGCAACTAACAAAGGTTCACGTGACCCTTTCAGTTCCTACCCGAACCTTCCAGTGTATATTAAGGTGGGTCTTACTTCTCTTTCTAGCACAGACAGGCAAACTCTTGAGTAAATTTCACAGAAAAATCAACACCCGTTACGGGGTTTGATTCAGCTCATGCCTAACACACTATACTGGTCTTAGTAGACCATTCATGATCAACTACGCTCGCCTAAAGGTTATGCAACTCAATGTACACAATTGTCTTGCGGAAAGTAATGACCAGTTTGGTCTGGCGCTAAAAAAGTTGAATGCAGATTCGTTATCACAATAACTAGAATTATCAATTTACATTGACTTAAAAAGAAAAAGACACATTATTATTTTATTTACTTAGTATACGGCGAAGTAGTATACAAATTGTTTTGGTCACACAAAAAATACGTTGGAAAATATAGGTTATATCGTAATGTATGTCTGTCTGCGCACATTGTTAACAACTACAATTGGTTTAGGAGGTATTTTTTGAAGGTATCTTAAGACATCATCCTATAAGATGTAGAGGATACAATGTGTTGGAAAATATACATATATATATATATATATATATATATATATATAAAACCGGCTTGGATAAGGTGATACGTTTGCTTATGTTGCAGTAGTGTTGCTAATAATGAGCCAAAAGTTATTTCATAATAATAATAATAATCGTTGGATGTTCTTTGAATAATGATAAGGTGTATTTTATTGTTTTAATTTTACAATAATTAATCCAAATGAAATGTGTATCAAAGAACGTTCTTTATTCGCCTTCAAAGACAGAGAAGTTATTGTGTCCAGTGGAAATCCTGTATTTGCCTGTAGAAGTAGGCTGGCTACGTGAGCCGCTCCCCGCAATGCTTTATCTTAACGAATGAGTTATAAACGTCCACGACCCTAAATGCAAATTTTAAGCTTATTAAACTCGCGGATTTTTACGTCGCACCGTTTCAGCGAAACCCTTTTGTTCCGCAACACAAAAGCAAGCGAACAACAATAACTCGGATGAAGAAGCTTTCGCGAACAGTCGTCCCGAATATGCTGATTTTTTAACCGGCTTATACTTAGTCACGCCCGTTTTACTCAGAACTTCGCGGGCGCTTGCTAATTAGCGCTAGTTTTATGGATGCTTGATATCTTTGTTCATTTTCAAACGTAGCTCTACTGGTGTTCCGCTAATTGGTTCGTATTTTAATATGTTCAGATTTCAATTTCCAAAATCCACTGAAATAAGAAATTTATTTGAACAGCGGTCAGGGTTCATCCCCGTATTTTCAATGTAATTCGATAGAGTAAAATTATAATGTACGCAGTGTTTAATGCTAATTATGAGAGTGAAATCAGAATTTCAAAAAGGGTAATGTAAGGGAAAATATTTTTCGAAATTCGCTTCAATCACGTCAGCGAGACGTTTAATTTTATACTTTACTGAGGTCTGAATCAATGTCTTTAATCCCTCATATTGTAAACGTTCACTTATCATCTGCTTAAGACTCCACCCGTTAAAAGCAAAAACAGATTGCTCAGGCTTAGAGGAAGCATTAGGCGGAACTGAAAAATGCGAGTGTCTTAATCATACATCCGTCTGCGATAATTTAAATGGAATAATTGTTTAGTAAACATTAAACTGAAAGTAGTTTATTTTTAAAGTATATGCATAGTTATTTGTTATTTAAAATGTGTTTGCAAAAGAAAAATAAACCGAAACACAAAAAGTAAAATCATTGTTTAGAGATTATTCTATTTTACTTACTTACTAATCGAAATAAATATAAATAAAGTGTTTATATTGTGCATGAAATCGATTTTGTTACTTTATAAATGCAACCTTATGTGTGTAGGTTTTTTTTGTGAGGTTATATTCCTAATTACATGTCTTCATACTTATTTCTCGATACCTCTATTTTAAAAAAAATCATAACTATCTCTTTGAAGTCTTTTTTTTTAAATAATGGTTTAGCCACGATTAACGGCATTAAAATCTGTATATATTTGCGTTTGAAACTCTCAGGTTGAAAATACGAAATGAATCCTGACCGTCATCAAATTGAAATTATAATTTTCGAATGATTTTTGAGAATTCGAAATGCAGTTATTCAATATAAAATTATACAGTTATTAACGCTGATTACGATGGTGAAGTAAAATGTTAAAAAAATATTTTAGAAAGAAGTTATGAATTTTTAAATGTTTGAAATGCCCGCCTTTTTGACCAAGCTTTAGCAAAATCGATTTTTGTGCCAAGTTTGAATCAAATTCTACTAAAACAATAAACGTGCTAAACAAACAAACAAACAAACACACACACACACACACACACACACACACACACACACATATATATATATATACCTCCCTTAAGAGATGATGTACTCGTAGATCAGGATGTTGTACCGTAAGTCAAGATTAGCTACGGTTCTTTCTATGATGATAGGTCTAGTAGCTCATTTTCCAATGAAATTAGCTAAAAAAAAAAAAAATTTCTATGCTGGTGACATCTTGCGGCAAAGTGTTCAACTACAGTTAAATAGGTAATAGTACTGTCTATTTTCTCAAACGTCTCCACCCTCTCTCCACGCAGCTTGCAGCGTTCTTAGCGGCAGATAGTCCAATTACTAGGAGTCTAGCCCCTAATATGTAGCACACTTTTTATAATG
Source organism: Callitettix versicolor (assembly GCA_022606455.1). Taxonomy (NCBI): domain Eukaryota; kingdom Metazoa; phylum Arthropoda; class Insecta; order Hemiptera; family Cercopidae; genus Callitettix; species Callitettix versicolor. The sequence goes on along the minus strand of CM040191.1, from coordinate 10,215,025 downwards.
GTGGCTATACTTACAGTATGTTTATATTCAGTACTCTTATTTATGTTCGTCTCACTCATTTTCTCTCTGTATACCTTTCCAGTGTCTTTTAATTGGTCTACATATTTTGCCATATATTTATCTTATTCCCTGGGGTTATAATCCGTCGTGATTCTCTACTCCTATTCCTCCTTCTGCGTCATAGCCTAGAGCGGTGAAAATAAAACAGCTTATTATAGAAACAGGAGATGCTGGACATATATATAAGAAGGGTCCCATAAGGCTGTGCAGTATTTGAAGCTGAAATGTTTGAATAATATTTAGATTCGCGTTCCTTCTGCAGCTCCACAGCAAAACACCGTAGACTCACACAGGTAGCCTACATTACAGTTTGTATACAAGTATATTTGTGTACTGACAATTCGGAATTCATGCCATTAAGTCGTAACATACAGTTTTCCTAAAAATATAATGCATTTTTTTTACTAATTTGAAAGGTAAATGCATGGCATTTAGAAGAAGCACACACACACACACACACACACACACACACACACACACACACACACACACACACACACACACACACACACACACACACACACACACACACACACACACATACACACACACACACACACACACACACACATACACACACACACATATATACACACATATATATATATATATATATATATATATATATATATATATATGTATATAATATATACATTATGGTTTGAAAATAATATATATATGTTTGAATATGTAGGCTACTAAAATATTGACTGTTTTATGTTACTTATATAAAATATAATTTTATCGCCTTAATCAGCGTTAAACTATAAACAAATTGAATTAAAATTTTTAACCTTTAGAATACCATTGTTTGTGTTTATATTTTCTATGAAATATGATAATTTATCAAGATAAATAATGTTAAATTTATGCTTTATACGATGGTGGAATCAAATTATGAAAAAAAATTTAACATATAAAAGTTAATGATTTTTTCAGGTCTGGCTGTTATATATATATATATATATATATATATATATATATATATATATATATATATATATATATATATATGTGTGTGTGTGTGTGTGTGTGTGTGTGTGTGTGTGTGTGTGTGTGTGTGTGTGTGTGTGTGTGTGTGTGTGTGTGTGTGTGTGTGTGTGTGTGTGTGTGTGTGTGTGTGCGTGCGTGTGTGTGTGTGTGCGTGTGCGTGCGTGCGTGTGTGTGTGTGTGTGAGAGAGAGAGAGAGTGAGTGTGTATATATATATGTGTGTGTGTGTGTGTGTGTGTGTGTGTGTGTGTGTGTGTGTGTGTCTAGGTTATCTATAATTACTTCGTATTTTGCTATGATGTAAATGTTTTGGATATTATACAGGCAAACGGTAAGAAATAGACAAAATGTTAAATTATGATGATGTAGAACATTTCATTTCTGACTGAAAGATTTTCATCAAAACTTAGGCGGAATAACACTTTAGCCAGAATGCATAGACAAACTTAACAAAAACCACTTAAAGTGTTTACTTATTCCGGTTCACGGTATATGGTTGTTTTGGTGGGGGTGCATACCTGTGAGTTGCTAAACCTTTCGGAGATCAAAACATACGGATTTCCCGCTTTAAAATCTATATTTATAACGCAGTATGCTATGCTCGCTTTTCTCGAATTGAAATATTCGTTTACCACTTGTTATGTTACTTTTGAGGATCCTTCTCATTCACATCGGTGCTACACAATGTGCATACCGCGATTGTTCTCTACAGGCGCTTGTCATTAAAGTTTTGTATCAAGGGAACCGTGGAAGTTTTTATATAAAGGGTAGTATCTGCATGTGTATCAACTTACGTAAGCTAGTCAATTTTATAGCCATTAAAAGTTTGCGAACAGATTCTAAAAGCCACAAGCAATCCTAACAGCTGTTGTGTATTGATTCAACCGATATATTCCTGTTACAATGCTGTAATTAATTTAATAACAATTCATGTGAGCATAGAGGGATAATTTAAAACCACTAGAGTGTCCCGTGGGAAGTAGTGATTGTGTGATCACGTGGTTGGTATTAAATTTACACGTGTCGGCTGTTTTTCCAATCAATCATTCTCAGTTAAAATATGACGTTGTTAACAATTTCAAATAAAGCTATCACAGCAACAAAACAATGATAATATTGCCAATGTCGATTCAGAATTTTATAAAACTACGAGTTATAAACAATGTTTGCTGGTCACTTAGTAAAACTTAATTTGCATTTAGTCTTTAATAATTATGTATCTTGACTTTAGTTGTTATTATTATTTGATTAAAAATGTTGTTAAATCTATTTTCAGAAAACGTTGTTTAGAGTTTCATATTGCCATTTTATTTTGCTTGTAACATTCGATTTGAAATTATTTTGGGATAAATAATGCACATAATACTTATACTATTAGCCAGTTGTTTAAGTTGTTTAATTTGTTATAAGTAGGTAGATGATCGATGTGTCTAAAACCAGTTCAGTCTGCTGCGTCTCTAAACTGCGCATCTGAAGGTCATGGATTCGAGACACAGTTACTGCCGTAAATTTTACTTATTCCGTTTGCCGGCCCCTCGTTCTCAGTTTGTCTAACTGGCACAAAGTATCGACGTTATGAAAAGTAAAATAAACAGTGATTATTTTTTGAAATGCTTACAGTACGGCCCTTACGGCCTACACAGTGGTGGCTTACGAAAGAAACGCCTAAATAAAGGTCGTTGTAATGTTCCAGTCGGTTATTGTATAGAAATTTCCAAGATGCACCAAATAATGTGTGTTTGTCTGTAAATCTATGGCAAATCCTTTAACATATTTTCAAACGTCGATTTTATATTTCAAGAAATTTACTAAAAACCAAAAATTTCACGCAGTTTTCCTACTACTAGCTACTTTGAAGGTTCATAACTTTGTAAATTTTTACTCCACAACAATGCTGTTCAAATATGTTATGATATAGAAATTTGTTAATGTTTCTACAAACTGTACACCTTTTGACAAAATCTGAAATTATGATAAATTTCTTTAAAAAAGTGTTCATTTTGTTATCAGCAACTTTATTGAAACAGATGTCTGTAATTTTACAACAGTATTATGAACATGTATGTTAAATCAGATTTATAATTGTGTTTAATGAGTATAACTAAATTTATTGAAAGGAAATTTTAAATTAAATTCTAGTATTGCTTGCCACTGTGTTGCACTGGCATACCCTATCAAAACACAATCGGATAGCTCACGCTATAGACCTACAGAGCGTGACAAACGTTTTCATTTTAAATTTTATTTAGAACTCCCCAGATGTCTATAGCGCGTACCACGTGACTGTACTCCTATTTCGCTAAGTGTTGCAGATTAATACTAAAATTTCTTTTAATTAACTTTACGTTTATTCATTAAATACAGTATAAATCTGATTTAACATAATACTGATAATACTGTTGTAAAATAACAGACGTCTGTTAAAGAATTATTTCAATAAAGATGCTGGCAACAAAATGAGCACTATGTTTAAAGAAATTCACCATCATTTAAATTTTTGTCGAAGAGTTGTCAAATTCGGCACAGAGATTGAGAAATTTCTGTATCATAAGATACTTGAGCAACATTGTTGTCGAGTTAAATTGACCTATGCACTTCATAGTAGCTAGTAGTAGAAAAACTGCTTGAAAATCGTGTTTTTCAGTAAATTTATTGAGATATAAAATCGACGTTAGAAAATATTTTAACGGAATTCACGTAGATTTACAGGCAAAAGAACACGTTTTAATTTTGTGTATCTGATATTTCTGTGTAATAAGCGATTTTCTTTCGTGGGACAGACTATAACAGGTTGGCGAGATAACTGACGGCTACGATCAGTTTTAAACTTTTAACCCTTTTTGGTGCTATGGACGTAAAAACATGGGCAGTATTGTAATACGTATTTTTACTTTTGGACATATTTTAAATTAAATGAACATATTTTATTAAAAAAATATATTTTCATGTAGACACACACACCACATAGTTAGAAAAAATGACATAATGTACATTATGACTTGTTCATGTACGGAATTCACAAGTAATTCAACCCTCAGCTTCCAATATCTCACAGACAGGCAAACTCAGAATGAATTCCACAGAAAAATCAACCGCCAATGTGGTTCGATCTCGCTCACGTTTAACACACTGTATGGCTAAGTATAGCTGAGACCGCTCAGCCTTTTGACCAGTCTGATAATCTGACATTTAATAAGTCTCATAAGGTTTTGGTTATTGTATTAGTATTAGTTGTTATATTAAGCAACTATTGCTTACAGCTTGTTAATTTAAAAAAAAATATTTTTGTAAAAAATATTTTCAGAACTAAAGAACGTTTGGATTAGGTGTATGCAAAACAGATGTCTGTAAAGTGGCACTGTAAAGGTTTGAAAGGATTGTTTCTACATAAGCTTTTAAAGTGCATTTTATTGTTAAAATATTTTGCACTATCTAAGTGTGTTCTACTTTTAAAATAAATGTAAAATGTAAATTTTATGGAATCTAGGAGGATTGCATATTAAATAGCATTAGTAAGGAATTTTCATATTTATAAAATAATGTATTAGTTAAGACTTTAATTCCCATGATATATATATATATATATATATATATATATATACTGTATATACTGTATGTATAATTATAAAGCAAGTTCACATAAACTGTATTTTAAAGGTCACAAAAAGTATGACAACTTAAGAAGTTATAAGTATGTTTTTATTATCAGCGCTGCCAACATTCCGTCATTAAATTCAAGAGAGAAATGTTTTGAGATGTGTTCGCAGAAGTGCATTCAAAGAGTCTTGTTTAAAATGAAAAGCCTTTAGACAGGAATTAGATTTTTCATTATAACTGGTTTTATGCATTCAGGGTTTAGTTTTTAACTACTTCCGTTTCTTATGATTCTTACTCCTTTATAAGCCGTTCACAGTTGACATTATTTTCAATAAAGTTGTAAATAGGTTGTAGTAATGAAATGTGTGTGAATAGAATTGTTTGTTAATATTACAGTGTATCCGGACATATGCCAACATTTGTGTACACGAAAAAATACACGACGTTTCGAGAGTACGGGTTAACTCTAACTCCTGGTGCAAAAGAGGTGAAGTATTTTTCCTTGATGCTGGGCACCAAATTAATCTAGAAAGTAGGAAGAACCTCTGTCCCTGGGAAACCGGGTAACTCTTCACTGGGTTCCGAGGCATAGGCAGTTGAGGGTAATAAGGAGGCAGACCGATTGACTGGACTGGGATCTACAGCTGAGTTTATCGAACCCGAACCGGCTTTAGGGATCCCTATGTAGTCGGCCGGGACTGCTATAAATAGGTGGATTAACATACAATACCAGGCAAGAGGGGCATTCCAATAACCCTCTTGGAATAGTGCCTCTTGGGTACATTTCCTCATGGAGAACATCTTGGGCAGAGCGCAACTCAGTCATCGATAAATCAGAGGCCGCCATCTTGAAATGGAAGTAAATGAGATCATATTACATATTCGTTACTTGGTATTAAAACTTTCGTACCAAATTTCAAAACAATCGGTCAATGCGTTTGGCGAAAACCGAGTACGAAACAAACACAAAGCAAATGCTGAACGACCGAGTTCAATCGGCAATAAAATGTTCTTCAATATTTTGATCAACAAAATATTCTTACAAAATACATTTTAAAAAACACCATATATTTTTTTGTTTTTATTTTATCATTCATTTATAAAAGATATTATTTCGCCCTAAATTTTATATGTCAATTTTAGGCTATATATTTTCGCATTTCATAACCTCGAACAAGTCAAAATAATGATTTTTATTTGGATTTAATCTAATTTGCAAAAAATATTAGATTAGTTTTTATTACTTTTTTTTTTCATAAAAACTTACTCCAAACCTGTGATTAATAAAAAAAAACGACTAAACCTTCCTTTTAATGAGGTATTAAAGCACAGTAACGTACTGAAATGATATTGCCGTTAGTTGCAATCGGTTGTTATTGTGAGTGATTGCCCCTCATCTCCACTTTATATCCAATGCACTTCGCCAGCCTGCACCTGGCAACACAGCGTTCACCCATCTGTCTTCGGTAATATTATTTGTGACGTCGTGATGGAAGATAATTGCATCATTTCGTAACGCCGCTGGGAAATAACTGGTCCCGACTTAGACGAACTACGTTTCAGAGGCTTGTTCTTCAGTAATGCGAAATACAAGAAGATCTGGTTCGATTTTAATTATAAAATTTGCGAAAACGTTTTTTAGAGTCAGAACAGAACCAGGGATAATTATAAATTTCTCCACGCATCCGTCCGTCCGTCTTTCTGTCAGCAACGCTGGTAAACGGCGTTATTAATCACTATAAAATTTGGCAAAAGTTATCCTTGTAGCAGTCTGTACATGGAAAATTATATTTAGGAGTAGTTAAATGGTTAAATATTACAAATAGCTTTCATATATTAATGCGCTCCGATCAGTTGTGTACCAGAAATAAGGACCAGCGTTATTGAAACTACATATTTGGGTCTACTGATTCGTCAGAACACCAGGGCTTAATACTTTCCCATTTTAAGGTTTTACAATAAAATAAAACAGACTTTTTGGTTTTGAAACAAAATTCCAGGAACAGTCTCCCCATGACAGTTCAGCACATGCAGGCATAGGTGACAGAAATAATTAATTGTGTGTGTACCAAAACAGCTGATTGCTAAAAAAAACATTTCATTGTTGAAAGTAATATTTAAACTATTAGTGTATCCAACATTTAAACTATTAGTGATCTGACTTAATTAAATATTGACCGAATCAGTTTTGAAAGTAGAGTCGATAAAACAATCTAGGCCAGTTCTAATATGTAAATGTTATTAAATAAAAGACCCTGCTTTTAGTAAACAGTAAATACTGTAGCCTAGTTTAGCTATGCAATATAAAATCCGTTTATAGTAGGTTTCATTTGTAAATATTTCAATAAGGTATAATATGTTAGGATTCAGACATTAATTATATTTGTTATAGTTTTAAATTAGAAAGTAGAACAAAGTAAGGCCTAAATACAATGAATACATTGCTATATTAACAGGTCATACAACTATTAAATATAACAATAATGTTAATCTTAACTGAAATTCATATTGACAAGAAATTATAGGCCTATATGGTTTTACAGTGACTATCGTTAGGACGATATGTACAGTAATCCTAAAATACAAGTATTGCATTAAATATTAGTGTTTTATAGTAATTACATATTAGCCAGTGATATAAGTTGAATTATTTTATTTACAAAATATATTTTTTACGTTCAATTATAGATAGTGATTTTTTCTTAAAAAACCTTGTAACCTTTTTTTATTTTCGTTCATATACCAACAAGGAAAATGATTGCCACATATTTCATAGGTCACTTCGAACATTGTTTATAAAGAGGTACTATAACACTGTTCAACTTCTTGTTGTACATTGCTGTATATTGTTTGTTTATTTTTCCTATTAACTGCCAAAAGTCGCACGGACCTGCTAGTATTTTTCGTTTTCTAATGTGGGTTTATCATTTGAAACTAGAAGTAATACTGACTCCATAAAGAGTTTCTATAAAGCAGCTAAGCTTCCAAAAATTTAAGCTTTATTTATCCACCCTTTAATTTCAACAGTTAGTTTATGAAATATAAAAAATGCATAAACTTACTTTGTAACAAAACAAAAAATGGTTTTCAGGATTTTTAAAAATTTATGAACCTGAACAAAACCGTATTTAGAGAATTATATTTATTTTTTATTTAGAGAATTATAATTATTTTCCACATCCGTGACTTAGTTACTTTCGTCTTATTACGCGTTTCGAAATTACAGTTTCATCTTTAGACGTCTCGCTCGAAGGATTTCGTTATTCCATTAAAATTTAAAGTAAGCAGTACAGAACAAACATAAAACATCGCGTAGGAATACATTAAATAATAACGTCCGACTATTGTGCACACTTGGGCTAATGCAGACGATGGGATGATTTATAGCGTATGAAAATGCCAAACCCTGGCCGGGAATCGAACCTGGGTCCTCGGGGTGAAAGCCCAGTACGCTATCACTAGGCCATCGAGGCGGCTGTTAACCTAAGAGCGAGACATCTGAAGATGGAACTGTTATCCCGAAACGTGAAATAAGACTTAAGTAATTAAGTTACAGACGGGGGAAAATAGATTTAAATTGTCTACAATATCAGTGACTTGGATACATTAATAACCTTGACTAAAATCGTATGGTTTTGCACACTATATCAAATGTTATTACTTTTGTAGTAACGTAAATAATTTCGAAAATAATAGACATTTATCCCTGCTGCCGATTTGTTTTGGTTATGGATCATGAACAGCGTTTTTTTTAAATTTAAAATTATGTGCAGTTGCTTGATTTAGCCTATGAACTTTTATATTCTAAAAAATCTGATGTGTGGGTTTATGAGAGTCTTCATATTTTTGTTGATATTTCCATAACCGGATTATTGAGTTAACGTTGATGGTAATAGTATTTAATTGGTTTTGAAAAACAAATCTTGTAAACGTTGTATGTCTAAAAAAATATTTCAAACTGAAATTGTTGAAAAAAAAAATCGAAGCGGGCAGCTGTCTTGTTGATGCGATAGAAGCAAATTTTCAAAAAAGGTATTTTATTATCCTGCCCTTTTGAAATGCTGATTTCACCATCGTAATCAGCATTAAAATCTGCATATATTAAACTTTCATTTACAGTGAATGGACTACACCATTCTAAACTTTCATTTACACTGAATGGATATATATATATATATATATATACTAGCTGTTACCCGTTGCGGCTTTTCCTGCAATTATAATGTAGGCAATAAAATTTATATAGTCGATTTTCAAAATCAGAATAGGTCATTTCATTTTAATATATTTCTATATACATTATTATACGATTTATGGTTTTCGGCCAAGACATATAAATTTTTGCTACTCGATACTCTAAACAGGGTCCTGTCATATTTTAATAAAATACAGTATTATTAAAAAGTCACTATTATACATTTAAACTCGATAGTATTGTGTTTATCTCAGATTCCTAAAACGGGTTCACACCAAATTTAATCTCATTTGGTCCAGTAGTTAAAGTTTGATTGAATAACAAACAAATACACAAAAACAAACTTTCAGAAATATAATATGATTAGCTGTTACCCGTCACGGCTTTGCCCGCTATCATAATATACATTAAAGATCACGCATCACCGTGTTAGGACCAACAACCGTGTCAGTTAGGTTTGGTGATTTTTTTTTTAAATAAATGTTTTTTTAACGCATCACTATGTTAGGCCTAACAACCGTGTTAGTTAAGTTATGGAGTACTCTTTAAAAAAAATTAAGGTTTTTTTCCTGCATCACCGTATTAGGCCCAACAACCGTGTCAGTTAGGTATGGAGTACTCTTTTTAACAAAATAAATAAAGGTTTTTTTAATGCATCACCGTGTTAGGCCTAACAACCATATTAGTTAGCTTATGGAGTATTCTTTAAAAAAATATAAAGATTTTTCACGCATCATTATGTTAGGCCTAACAACCGTGTCAGTTAAGGTTTGGAGTACTCTTTTAAAAAATAAAGGTTTTTTTCACACATCACAATGATAGGCCCAACAACCATGTCAGTTAGGATATGTCGTATTATTTAAAAAAATATAAAAGTTTTTTTACGTATTACTGTGTTAGGTCTAACAACCGTGTCAGTTAGGATACGTAGTATTTAAAAAAATTTAAAGGTTTTTTCACGCATCACCGTGTTAGGTCTAACAGCCGTGTCAGTTAGAATATGTAGTATTCTTTAAAAAAATGGGTTTCTTATCACCCAAAACCTGTGTTAGACGTATTTTTATTGTTTTATCGATCTACAACACGGTACCGATTTTCGCCGGTAACAATTTTGAGGTTATGTTGGTCACTTTTATTTTCGATTTTTTCGTACTTCTCGTGCTTTCATATTTTGGATTCTTG